>CM031233.1:147562999-147740499 GCA_018340775.1 Taxus wallichiana var. yunnanensis
TAGTCGTTTTAGTGCCATGACCCACCGTTTACACAATATACCATTTGACAACCTTACACTTTCTCAAACTACACTATTCGGCGTTTGCAAACAATAGGGCAGCGAGAGCGCCGATTAGTGTAGGATCGAAGAGATGTCTCTAGGTACCATGGAGTGTGCCTAGTCACCCATCGAAGTTGAATGATTTTTTGGTCTCAAAGCTCTTGAGGGACTCCACACGAGCGAGGTATCCCGGAAGAAATGACATTGTCACGCACCAAAATGACACCTCATCTAGCATTCACCTAGCCACCCAAACGTGTTCACGTAGTAGGTTTGGTTCCACGACCTACCATTTACAAAATATTTATTTGACATTTACCTATGAAAGACCAAGATCTGTTGCACCAGTTCCAAAAACATTCGCCATCATCTCATCTAGAGAAAATAAATCATGTGATCCAACAAAAGATGTCTCACCCACAGTGCATACGGCACCACATGATCCACAGTGGTGTGATGCGCTAGAACTGGCACCTCCACCAACATCACTAGATGCAATCTGCTCACTATGATGGGTCAGAGTGTCAGTGAGCTCCCTCAATGCATGTAGTGTGTCAATCTCCACAACCTCCTTCAGTGTAGGAGGGATAATCAAGGCGAGTGGGGTTTTGAGGCATGGGGATCCTTGGTTGACCATCGCGTGCACCAGTCTACTCACGTGCAAAGCCACCACCTCACCCATAAAAATCAGAAAAGTTAAAATAATTTGGTACCTCATGAAGCACGAACTCGTAATATAATTTCTTCAAAAAATAGAGGGGAACCTCATTGTTGTTGCATGGTGGATAATCAAAAACCATCCACCATCGGTCCCAAAAAAAATTCTTGATTCGGTCATCATGGCACCAATGGATTGGGAACCATTTGCAAGTAATTGCAGTGGGGGCATTGGTTCTTGGGTTGGTAAATAATGCACAAATATGATTTTTTTTTAAAAATGTCTTTTATGGCTGCATGGGATAATTTATTTTCATACCACTATCTACAATCACCTCTAAAGGTATTCATCTATCTATTTAGTTGGTTGCAGAGTCAACTTTTCCAATCAATGTTTGTAATGTGTTGGCTAAAGTCATGCGGGATGAATTTGTGGCATGATTTTGTCTTATATTATGAATAAGGTTCTCAATGGCAATTTTATTTTGTCGGATTTTTCCAACGATATCAGCTTGTATTCCTTTTGGTTTCGTAGGGACAGAAGGAGCCACATGAGGCGGATCTATGTTTGGAGGAGGGTTTTCTAGAATGTTTGGAGGGTTTTGAGGAATATTTTGATGGTTTGCAGGATTACGAGCTTGCCGAGCAACTGACAAAACAAAAAATTGTATACATAAATAAAAAATTGAAAAACCCATGGAAATCACAAAAAATACCTAAAATACAAACAAATTGATCAAAATTGAGGGCTTACCTCTTTGTCTTGGTGGCATGGTTGAAACTATCGCAATCCACAAGTCTAAAGAGTAATTTTTAGGGGGTATTCAAAGCACGAGAGCCAAAGGTGTAGGAGAAATCACGGTTGGAAAGGAAAAATGAGGGAAATGGAGGAGTTGCGGGTATGTATTTTTTGTCTCAGAGGACCGTGATCGCAGTTTGAAACCGTGAGAGCGGTTTGTAAACCACAATCACAGTTTTAGGTTCGGAAATCACCGATCCTATAAAAATAGTACCGCGCTTGTGGTACCTAAATTTCAGGTTTTTATTTCCACTTAATTGTCCACCATCTTGGTGCACTCACCCGTAAACTTGGTATTAATATGATAAGATTGTAAATCCTGTTGTATAGAGAATGGAAGAGTATCATTGTAAAAAGGTAATTTAAGGTTAAAGAATCAAACATCGGGAAAAAGAGACTAAATGGGATGGTAAATAGATGAAAAGATCCATTAGACTTATCTTATAAAGATCCTAGTTGGCCTTTGGCATCTATCTCAATATAAACTCTTGCAAGATAGGTTTAATTGGAAATAAAATAAAAACAAACTATAAAGATCTAGATAACTGTGAAAGGGATAGTTGTGAGGTGGCGGAAGACTTAAAACTCATAAGACTAGTGTGTTGTCTTGAGTTTAGCCGTAACTCTGCAATGGATAACTTTGACCAAAGTAATGCATTGATGGTTGTGCATTTTCTGATCACCTAGTCCTCCAATTAAAAAAAATTGTCGGTAACCTGATCATGGAAAGTTGAAATACTGAACATGAGGTAGACAATGGTCATATACTGGAATATGAAGTCGGGAAACTAGCTTCGTGGTAGACCCAAAGACTTTCACATAGTTCCCATGACCTTTAAAAGGTTGAGCCGAA
Source organism: Taxus wallichiana var. yunnanensis (assembly GCA_018340775.1). Taxonomy (NCBI): domain Eukaryota; kingdom Viridiplantae; phylum Streptophyta; class Pinopsida; order Cupressales; family Taxaceae; genus Taxus; species Taxus wallichiana. Next base: position 147,565,351 of record CM031233.1, read on the forward strand.
ATGATAGTAAGCATTGTCACTCGAAGTAGTGATGAAGGGAGATCGTGGAGATCTAGATACACCCTTCTCAGCCACACATGGCTTACATGGATGTTATCGGATAGATCAAAAGAGAAAAATTGATTAATGAATTTGATTAAATAAATCTATACGATTGCAATTTGTGTAATTTGTTATTATGTTTATGTGTTAAAAAAATCCTCATTTTTCAGCTCTTGTAATTTTGAGCGTTACATTTTGGTATCAAAGCCAGAGGCTCAGACACTTGGACATTAATGGGACACACGTTCTAATAAAAGTATCCTCATTTATAAAATAGGAAACTATGGCTAGGCCAAAAATAAGAGCTAGTATGGCAAGTGACAGTGGGGTAAATATTGATGACGTGCCGGATAATATGGCTGCTAAGTTAGAAGAAATCCTCAACCTTTTGAATGACACCTAAAACCAAGTTGTTGCCTTAGAACAACAAGGTCAGGGTGGTGAAGAGAATGAGGATCGTAGGGATGAGAATCAGGGTGATGAGCAATATGATGATCAACTTGAGCACTTGAATGAAAGGGAAAATAAGAAAGCAAGGTTGGTTGCTGAGTTAGCAAGGGACATTAAAAGAATATCCCCACCTAAATTTGATGGTACAACTCTTGGGGATGGTGCTGAAAATTGGCTCTCTGAAATGGAAAAGTATTTTGAGATTAGGGACTTTTCAGAGGAGACAAAAGCAGTATGGGGAGCCTACCAATTGTCCGTGAAGCATCTTCCTAGTGGGATAACTGGAAAATGGAACTAGGAATTGATTCTGGTATGATCACGTGGGAGCAGTTCAAGGCCTACTTCCATCAAAGATGGCTACCTCAGCTATACTTTGACCAAAAGATGGTAGAATTCCAAAATCTGACTCAAGGAAAGTACTCAGTTATAGAATATTGGGAACGTTTCACTCGATTGTTGAAATATGTTCCTTTGTATCAAAAGGATGAGAAGTTTAGAGTGAGAAAATTTATAATGGGATTGAATCCTAGTATTGGTGGTGAGGTAGATGTTCATGGACCTACCTCGATGGAAACAATGTTTGAAAAAGCTATCAAGCAAGAACTAAAGTTGTGAAGTATTTATGCCTCTAAAGAGGAAAACAAAGGAAAAATAGCAATTTCCAAACATCAACCACAAGTAAACCAACATGGAAAAAGGGAAACAACAAGTTCATGCTGTCAATAAAAGAGGAATAGTGGGTAGAACTGTTGTGAATAATAATAAAAATGGGCAACAAGGAACAAGTTTCAACCAGAATAAGATTGAGAGAAAAGGACCATTGGGAGGATGTTTTAAGTGTGGTGGTGATCATTTCACTAACAATTGTCACAAAGAGGACAATGGAATAATCAAAGAAGGGATTTACTGCAGTAAATAAAGAGGGGCAACAACATAAGATTTATGTTGCAGTCCATAATAAGCAAGCGGAAAAAGCAAGCGACTCCAATAGAAACTTCAGTAAGCTTTTTGGAGAACTGTTTTTATTTTATTTGATTCAGTTCAAACAGAATGTTTTGTTTCATCTAAAGTTGTTGATAAACTCAAAATAAGAGTTGGGTACATGGAACACACTTGGACTGTACAGTATGGAAATAATGTTGTACATAGAGTGAATCAGTGTTTGTTTGAGGCACCACTAGAATTACCTGAGTTCATGACAAGATTAAACTTGTATGTGGCACCTCTTGGATCCTATGATGTTGTCATAGGTATAAATTGGTTAAGTCAACATAATGCAACCTTGGATTGCTTAGGGAAAAGTGTAACCTGCTGCGATGATCAGCAAAAAAAACAAGTGTTCAAGGTGTTAAAAGAGAGTTTGTCACTAGGCAGATTTCTGCCATGCAGCTAAAAAAGGCAAAGCGGAAGGGCTGCCATCTATATGCTATAAAAATAACAAATTCGGGACAAGAAATTGAGCCTGAAATTGAAGCATTTCCCATCCTAAGGGAATTTAGAGATGTGTTTCCAAATGAGTTCCCGGACTTCCACCTAAGCGTGAATTTGACTTCACAATAGAGGTCAAACCAGCAATGGAACCAATCTCCAAGGCACCATACAGAATGACAACAACTGAATTAGTTGAGTTGAAAGCTCAATTACATGAATTGTTGTCCTTGGGTCTGATTAGACCAAGTATATCACCATGGGGTGCACCGGTTATCTTCGTGAAAAAGAAGGATGGGACCCTCAGACTTTGTATTGATTACCGAATGCTCAACAAGGTAACAATGAAGAATCGGTACCCGCTGCCCCGAATCGATGATCTATTTGATCAAATGGGGGCAAAAAGTGTTTTCCAAGATTGATCTTAGATCCGGTTATCATCAACTGTGAATCAAGGATGAAGATATCCATAAAACCGCTTTTAGAACAAGGTATGGGCATTACGAGTTTACAGTTTTTCCCTTTGGTCTAACAAATGCACCTGCCGCTTTCATGAACTTGATGAACAACGTGTTTAGGGAATACTTAGACCAATTTGTACTTATCTTTCTTCGATGATATATTAATATACTCCAAGAATGAGGAAGAACATGATGAACATTTAAGGATTGTGCTGGGAATTCTCAGAAAACATAAATTATATGGAAAATTATCTAAGTGTGCTTTCTATCAATATGAAGTACAATACTTAGGCCACTTATTAAGTAAAGAAGGAATCTCGGTGGACCCTTCGAAGATTAGTGCCATCATGGAATGGCCAACACCAAAGGATGTGCATGAAGTGAGAAGTTTTATGGGTCTAGCAGGCTACTATCGAAAGTTCGTAAAGGACTTCTCTAGGTTAGCAGGACCTATCACTTCTTTGCAAAAGAAGGGTAAGAAATTTGTTTGGGACAATAAGTGTGAAGAAGCCTTTAATGAGTTAAAAGGTAGACTCACAAGTGCTCGGTGTTGAAGATTTCGGATCCAAACGGGAACTTCTTAGTGGTAACCGATGCTTCAGGGGAAGGTTTGGGTGGAGTACTACTACAAGATGGGCATGTGGTAGCTTTTGAAAGTAGGAAGTTGAGGGTGCATGAAGTAAATTACGCACCACATGATCTTGAGCTTGTTGCGATTGTTTCATGCATGCGTAGGTATGGAGGCACTATTTGCTAGGAAAACCTTTTGAACTCAAAACAGATCATCTTGGGCTCAAGTACATTTTTACGTAGCCGAATCTAAATGCAAGGCAGCGAAGATGGCTGGAGTTCCTAGCAAATTATGACTTTGATATAAATTACATTAAGGGAAAAGAGAATAGGGTGGTTGATGCCTTAAGTCATAGAAAGCAGATTGTTGCTATAATTACATTAAGAACCCAGTTCAAAGATGAAGTTAAAAATGAGTTAACCAATGACCCCTACTACAATCATGTTAAAACAACTCTAGAAAAAGATCCAAGGGACAAAAGGTATGATGGTTTCAAGGTGGAAACAGATGGGATTTTGCGTTATAACAAAGCAGAATATATGTACCAGAAGGTAAAGAACTCAGAAATAAAGTCATGAGAGAATTTCATGATGCTCCCTATTCGGGACATCCAGGAGTAACAAAGATGATGGCGGACATCAAAAAGCAATACTTCTGGAAAAAGATGAAAAATGATGTGATTCTTTACGTCTCACAATGCCTGGAATGTCAGCAAGTAAAGGTTGAACATTTACATCCAAGCAGGACTATTATATCCTCACAACGTGCCAGAATATAAGTGGCAAGTTATAAGTATGGATTTTATCCAAGGTCTACCTATGTCCCAAAATAAACATGATGTTATACTTGTAGTTGTAGACAAGTTAACTAAAGTGGCACATTTTATAGTAGGTAATTTAATGGATAATTCACCCATACTGGAAAAAAGGTTTGTACAAGAAGTTTTCCGATTACATGGAGTTCCAGAAGTAATAATTTCAGACATAGGGACTCAAGGATAACTTCCAGATTTTGGCAGACTTTTATACGTTGCCTTAGGGACAAAACTGAACATAAGTTCTGCCTACCATCCTGAAACTGATGGTCAAACCGAAAGAGTAAATCAAGTGTTAGAAGATTTACTAAGAATGTATTGCATGGATCAGCAATACAAATGGGAAGAGTATCTTCCCTTGGTTGAATTTTCCTATAATAACACTTACCATTCTTCCATTCAGATGGCTCCTTTTGAGGCCTTATATGGTCGTAGGTGTAGAACACCTATAAGTTGGGATAATCCTGAAGATAGGGTACTGATTGGACCAGAAATGCTTTCGGAAATGGAAAAATAGGTTAAATTAATCCAAGAAAGATTGAAAGAAAGCAGAAAATAGGTAGAAAAGTTATGCAGATTTAAAAAGAATTGACAGAAAAGTTTAACGTGGGAGATAAAGTTTTCTTAGGGTCAAACCTAAAAAGAGTTCCATTTCATTTGGCAAGTCAGCCAAACTATCTCCTAGGTTTGTAGGACCATTTGAAGTCCTAGAGGTCATTGGACCAGTAGCCTACAAGCTAGCACTGCCTCCCGCTCTATCCAGGCTGCACAATGTATTTCATGTATCCTTGCTTAAGAAATATGTACCTGATTTAACACATGTACTTAATTGGGATTCATTGTAGGTTCTGGATCCAGGGGTAATCGCGGTTGATCCTATAAGGATACTAGAAACCCGGAAGTTGCACTTGAGAAACCGTGAGGTTTCACAATGTAGGGTCCAGTGGGACCAATATTCTGAAGAAAGTGCCACTTGGGAGAATCTGGAAGATATCCAGACTACTTTTCCGCATCTGTTTGACTGATTTTTATGAACATGTTTTGTTAAAGTACTAAATTCAAGTTTTTCTGTAAAAGTGGTAGATAAGAAAATTTTGTAGATAAGCCTACAACTGAATATTGGGACTAAGATACTTTTTGATTAATAGTTATTGTTGAAGATTTTGTTAATGAACCCAGAAAAAATTTCATCGTTTAGGCAAGTAATGTATTATGTCTATAGATTATATGACTGATTTTCTATATGTACAAGGGTTGTTGTGACCTTTATGATTCAGCTGAAATAATATTGCTACAAATTCTAAGCTGATTTGAAATATATTTATGCAACAAATGAATAATGGGTTAGTTTATCTATTTATCCTGAAATCATCGAGACGATGATTATTCTAAGGGGTGGAGTATGTAACATCCCAAAATTTCTTGTAAGTTAAATTAACTACGGTTAAGTCTAAATAGGATTAGACGAGATCATCATTGGGTGTAAAATTCATTTGGTTCGTCGTATCATGACCCACAACTTTTGTTGCGGGGCATGACATTGCGGAATGAATAACCCCGCACCCACCTTGATGATCCTTCCTAAAACATGATTAGGCCTTAATCATAGGTAAAACGGTTCATAAATGATAGTGAATCTTTGGTTATTTGTATTCGGTTACTTTATTTTAATCGGTTTGGTCGTCTTTTGTTTTGTTCGACTTTTGCATGACCGCATGATGATAATTGTCTCTGTTTTATTTGACAATGCTATATCAAGCCAACTTTATGAGAATATTCGAATTATTATTTACGGACTTGGTGATTTTCGTATTGGAATGTTTTATATAAACCTGGAAATTCAACTAATTTTTATGGTAATATATTGTTGGAAATATGTGGACTTGTATTATGAAGGTTAATTTTAACTTAACCATTAAGTTGGGTAACAACTAAAGTAAAAAAATGTATGTAAAACTAAAGTAAAAAAAATATGTATATATATATATATATATATATATATATATATATATATATATTAGAGGGATTTGGCATGTAAGCCAAAAGTTTTATTTAGTTATTGAAATTTATGGGTTTCATAAAGTGAAACACCTTCACATGGCACAAGTGTGCGGCATGCACTAAAACACGTACCAGCATTGGGAAGCCCAAAAATTCTTCAATATGCTGCCCAACTATAGTTCTTTCATTATATTTTTCTGTTATTTTTCCTTCGTCTATTTTCATTCTCCCCTTTTGGAATACCTGCGTGAGTTTTGGAGGAAAGAAGGATTCAACTTGTTGGAGCGGGAAGAGTAGAAGGTTTCGATTCTAGGTTTACTTCAGGCATGAATATCTTCTCCTTTTCTCTCATTGCATTATTTGTAAAAAAATGAGGAAATACACATTCTATTTTTAATGGCAATCAAGGAAATTGTGGACAACTTTTGATTTAATTGTTTGGAGATGAAGTATGAAAAGGAAATTGATGGATTTTGTATTCTTTTTAGTTTTCTTTGTGTGGTTTTAACCTAACCTCAGAAAAATACGCAGATGGGGTTTTGGGTTTTGATCAAGCAAAAATAAAGTAAAAGAAAGGTTAAAAATTCCTTCTCTGCATTATAATAAATTATACCCAAAAGGAAAAGAGTTGGGTTTTTCTGTATACAGGAAGAAGGAAAACGTTTTGTGAATTTGTGTGTTTAAAATTGATTTGTGCTTGTGGGTTTTCATTTTGTTAAACTGAAATTTGGTTGTGTGTTTTCTGTAAACAAATCGATTTGGGTATACAAATCGATTTGCATAAAGGAATCGATTTGGGTAACCCAATCAATATGGGTATGCAACCGGTTGGGGTTTTGTATTTTTCTTCTTGGTTGTTATATGCAGGTCTGATTTTTAATTTATTGAGATCTTTTGAATGATAATTTGTGGGTGTCAAAGCTCTTGCATGGGGCTGCATTTTCTAGAAATTTTATTATTATGGACCACTAAATCGGTTCATGTATAAATGAGGGTGTCTTGTTATGTGTGAATAATTACAAAAAAATGGCATTTAGCCTGTAACTTCTAGCCTGGCAATATGACTTGGATTCTTGTAAGACTGTGAAAAAGAAATTGCTTGTCTTGGTAAGGGCATGAAAGCCAAGACAACTTGACCGAGATGCACCAAGGAGTAATTGGAGGCATGATTGGGTTTAAAATAATGATATCTTATGAAAGAAATTATTAGTTGTTCTTTTACTAAAAAGAGTATGTTTAAATGATGTAACCATGGTGCTGCTATATTGTTGGTTGGGTTGTTTGTTTACCAGATAGAACATGTTAAAGTGATGTAAATATGGTGATATTTGTGCTAATTTGTAGAGTTGCTCATTGACTGAAAAAATACTCTTCTTAATCATATTGTTTTTACGAAGTTATGTAGAAATTTTAAATGTCAAATGCTTATTGATTGAAGCTGGAATACGGATGTATTGACCTTTGTGATTAGAGGGAAACATGATCGCTGAAATAGAAATTGGTTGTTCTATTTGTGTGCATCCATAGTTGTATCTTTATAGAAACCAGGTAGTAATACATTTTCAGTTGTATTACCATGTGCTTGTTGATAAAACAACATGTATATCCTTTCATATTTTATTAATTAATTGCATCAGAAAATGGAGTTAATATTCATGCCAGTTCATTTTGAACTGACATCATACCACTACTCCAGTCTTGCAGGACCATTAGCCGTTACATTCGGATGTGCGGAAACTCATGTCTTGTGAAGTTTTATCGTAGCATGGATCTAAATGAGATACTTGGATTTCAATTGGTGAAAGGATGATATCCTTGAATTTTTGGCTGAATTATTGGGATCTTGGACCCATTGTAAATATTCAAACCTCACTATGTGAGAATTATTATACCGGTTATATATTTCACCTTAACGGCATATGTAATATATGATTTTAATAAAGAGATGATTACTTTGTGTGTAATAATATCTCAATATGAGTAAATGATGAATACTTGAGTTGTGAAATCTTACTTTTCACAAATTGTTGAATACATTTATTTGATAGTTATCAATGTATGAAGCCGATAATTGGGCAATTATTGTAACAATCAATTGTCTTTAATTTCTAAATTAAATAAGCTATTTAGTGGCGTAGCTAATCGAAGGAATAATTAAATATACATGTTTTAATATATATTTAATTCGGCCTTTCGATAAACTTGGTATTAATATGATAAGATTGTAAATCCTGTTGTATAGAGAATGGAAGAGTATCGTTGTAAAAAGGTAATTTAAGGTTAAAGAATCAAACATCAGGAAAAAAGAGACTAAATGGGATGGTAAATAGATGAAAAGATCCATTAGGCATATTAAGGGATAAGTACATGTGGAATGTTGATATAGTTACATTTCAGCATAATGAATGTACTTATCTCATAAAGATCCTAGTTGGCCTTTGGCATCTATCTCAATATAAACTCTTGCAAGATAGGTTTAATTGGAAATAAAATAAAAACAAACTATAAAGATCTAGATAACTGTGAAAGGGATAGTTGTGAGGTGGCGGAAGACTTAAAACTCATAAGACTAGTGTGTTGTCTTGAGTTTAGCCGTAACCTGCACGGCGGATAACTTTGGCCAAAGTAATGCATTGATGGTTGTGCATTGTCTGATCACCTAGTCCTCCAATTAAATAAAAAAAAAAATTGTCTGTAACTTGATCATGGGAAGTTGAAATACTGAACATGAGGTAGACAATGGTCGGATACCGGAATACGAAGTCGGGAAACTAGCTTCGTGGTAGACCCAAGGACTTTCACATAGTTCCCATGACCTTTAAAAGGTTGAGCCGAAATGCTAGTAAGCATTGTCACTCGAAGTAGTGACGAAGGGAGATCGTGGAGATTTGGATACACCCTTCTCAGCCGCACATGGCTTACATGGATGTTATCGGATAGATCAAAAGAGAAAAATTGATTAATGAATTTGATTAAATAAATCTATACGATTGCAGTTGTGTAATTTGTTATTATGTTTATGCTTTTATGCAACACTGGTATGTATTTCGACAATAATTATTGTATGTGCCAAAGATAAGTTACTATGAAATTGAGTAAAGAAGGCATGAGATAGAAAACGGTTTGGATGATATGCGCCATGATTGAATCATATATAAAAACACGAGTCCCTGTATAGATGATTCTCCGCTGTAAGTTAAAATACCACGTGAATACACTAATTATTTATCATTTCTCTTTGTGAAATGATGTATGTAAATAATTATTTGTTTAATAATACTGTGTAAGTCTGTGTTCGTGTGTTGGTCAGTTATTGCAGAGGGAAAAATCCAGAAAGTGTTGATTATTATTTACTAATATGTATAAAAATTGAAAGTTGCATACTACAATTATAGAAGATGTTGAAAATTCATATTCCATTGGATAACTTGTAATTGACGGTACTTACTTGAAGCAAGTAGATCATGAGAGGGATAGTACAATCAATTTTATTGATTAAATGCCTCATATGAAGGTTCTCATTTATATCCACTTTTCATTGCTGCATGTTTCACTTGACTTGAATGCCATAACATGGTTGGAGAAAAAGAGGAAGCTCCATATAAAAGACCAGTGAAGGATGATGGAGATTATTAAGGATAGACAACACCTTGATGCTATTTATTAGAGTTTTTATATTGTTTTGGGATATATGATCTGTATAATTTTGAATCACAATAGCAAATATTTCGAAATTAAGAAAATAAATTCTTACATCAAGTATAAACTAACCTTTCACTCCCACTTAATGAAAGTATTACATTAGATATTTGTTTCAATCAAGGCTGGTGCAATTTTCACAATCTAAGTGAAATATGTGTACTTCACTTCAATTCTAAACCACTAAGAGTTTCTAATTCATTTTCATCTCATGTAGCTTGTATTTGCAAATATTAAAAATTTGACAAGAGGCTTTTGAATTCTCTTATTAACTTTGGGGCGACATTGAATTGGTTTAGGATTTGTGTAACTCAAGTAGTAATGATATCTAAATGTATCGAATTTCTTCAATGACAATAATCTCCCTTTACAAATTTTTATAATGGTTATCCGGTAAAATATTCTAGCAAATATTTACTAGGTTATATGATGGCATGTGGGGAATGGGTCGATCAAGTTACAAGAGTTGCATAGGCATATGTATCTTCCTATTGATAGTAGGTTCATGTTGGTTTAAATTATCCAACACCATGTATACATGTCTAAAAAAACCACTTGCAACCATTTAACATCTTCTATAAACCCCTTTATGAAATTTTCATCGAATTATCCATTCTAAGTACCACTTATATCCATTTGATGGCTTTACGTGGTTAAGGAGATGTTCTAGTTTAACTAGTAGAGATTTATAATAATAATAATAACGTGAGGCTTGACCTCCCCATTAATCCATATATGTACTGAAAGTTATATTACTTTTGTCAAAAGAGACAATCTACTAATTTATAAGTTATAATAATAGTTTATGAATTAAAATTTTTATAATTTTCATGGCTATTTCCATTTTGGAATATAGTTTACCATCTATTTCAATTGACTAGATTTACATAATAGTTTACACTAGTTGTTGCTCTTTGCGGTGTAAGTTTATGTCGAGTCGTTTTGTGTTGTTAGCTACATGGTTACGTTGAAATCATCTTGTGCTACATTACAATATTGTCGTGGCAATTATTTTTATATGTATCGATGTAATATACACAATGGTGAAAATATCCTAAGGTCTTGATGTGGTATGTATGTGTGTGTGTATATATGGATGGGTAAAAACATTATGATCCACTTAGTGACATCCATATATGATACATGAAAAGTGGCAAAATTTTAATAGGTTATGACTACAACCTACACAATGCCATGTGGTCTTATGTTGTAGCTAGATTTATGGCTATAACCTATGAAAATTTCCTAAACCTTTTTTTTTTGGTATTTTGTGTTACCACCAAGCATTTCAATTTGTGGGGTTGTTGGGAGGTGCCAACTAATGAGAGATCGTAAATATTGGTAGGTTGCAACAATCGGTAAGTTAAAACTATTGGGTGCAACAATTTGTTGGGTGTAGAAATAGGTGTAACATCGAATGTTTATAGGTAAAGATTAGAAATTACATTTTTGAATTCTTTAGTTTAATTAAGTTGGTAATTTTTATGGGTGAATATTAGGAAATAAAAGTATTTGCATGTAAAGATTAGAAATTATATGTTTAAATTTGATGTCTAATTTGGTTTTGTAAAGTTAAATGGACGTACCTAAGCAAGTAATTTTCAATTTTAAAGATTTTTAGAACACTATTTTATGTGGTAACTTTTGAATGCAAAGTGACTATTGGAATAAACAATCCAAACTACAAAATATTAAAAACTATATATAATTTCTAACCGTGAGAATCCGACATGGTTTTTGGAAAGTTGTTTTAGAGGAATAGGTGACTATTGAATATAAATATTTTAACATTCCAATAAAACATATATTGAATTTTTATTTCTTGTTTTTAAGCAAGTGACGTATTTTTCATTAATTAAGAAAATTTGATATTTTTTTCATTTTCAGTATGTAAAACCCCATAAAATATGGATTTAAGTTGCAACACACACACACACACACACACACACACACACACACACACACACACACACACACACACACACACACACACACACACACACACACACACACACACACACACACACACACACACACACACACACACACACACACACACATTACACACAACACACACACACACATCACAAATTACACACACACACACACACAAAATTACACACTTAGTAAAAATACATTACGCATCTAGTAAGTCATTGTATGGATTATTCTTAAGAAAAATATAGACATTAACAATACTTGTTTTACTTTGCATTTACATTGATTTATCTTTTTATACTTTTATCCATTTCTTTTTGGATTTATCCCTTTACTTTTGGACATTGTACAACTTGTGACGCAACTTAACATCCTCTATTTCATCTTTAGATCCTCACACACACTAACGCCCAAGAGGGATAGGAGCACACCATACACTGCTATCACCTTTGGGTGTTTTGGTCCTCTTTTCTCTTCTCTTATGTTTTAAAATGCCACATAGACAATAATCTTTTCCAAAAATTCTACTATCACTTTGGGTCACGATGTGGATCCAGTGTAAGAGGTAAAATTACCTCCAAAACATACACACATGATTTTGTAAAATTCCATAAGCTTTAAAATATATTTCTTCTCATTCCTAAATCCACACTAATATTTTACAAAATTACAATCTTCCTTTTATTTCCCATTATCTCTAAAAAAACCCTAAAATGTAAAAAACCATAAAAAGTAAACCACCTCGGATGAACCCCAATTTTTACATACAAAATATGCCTTCATAAATTAAGGGGTATGCAAAATCTTGGCATATTATATAAAACAAATAAAAACATGTTAAAACTCTAAGTTCTAGATAAAACCCAAAAAACATGTGGAGCCAATTCTAGACCACTAGAAGAAGGAATTTGTACCCAAACAATATATCGAAAATTCACCCAATATTTGAAAAAAATTGGTAATGGCATATTACTAATCAAAATCTATCACCTTGGAAAATTTCAAGATGATTCAACAGTCAGATCAAAAGTTATGGTCTCCGGAAGTTATGATTTTGCATCATTCTCCCTAGTTGAAAATAATTTTTCTACTATAAATTCGATTGATGCAATTCATCAAATTTTCCAATTTTAATAATCTTCAACTCTAACTCGGGAATATAAGTATTTCCTTCATGTTCCCAACCCTCCCACTGTACCAAATATTTGTTGTGGCTCCCTTTCCTAGTAGTGACTATCTTTTTGTAAAAGACATGAATTACCCTCTCCTTTTTCTTCTTCGGCATTTGTTGTTGCCAATTTATTAATTTCTCATCAAAATTTTCCTCATGAATTAGAAACTTATATAACTCACAAACATTAAGAATGGTGAATAGAAAAGTTTTCGAGTAGCTCCACCTTGTTGGCATTATCATCTATTTTGTTCTTAATCCTACATAGCCCAATATTTTTATACTTCATAATATTATATGTCCCCTTGGAAACCTCTCCTTTATGAGATGAACCATAAGCATATCTTCTTCTTCAAATGAATCTACTCTCCTAATTTAATGTGAATCTTCTTTATATTTTTCATTCCTAAGTTTAAGCTTTTCTCACTTCTTTTTGCAATTTTTGCATTTTTATGCAAATGATTATGCATCATCACTAGTTTTTTCTTCACCAAGTAACACAATCAGATCTATAAATACCTTGGGGTTTGTACCCTAGACAACCTTGAATGGATACCTCCCCATTGACCTATTTACCGAGATGTTGAAAAAAATAATTTTGTGAAAAATATGATTCCCATAATTTTGGATTTTCTCCAACTATGCAATATAAAAGATTTCCTAAGCTTCTATTCACTAATTGTCTTTTATCAATGGGGGTGATATACTACTAAAATGTAGTTTTTCCCCATTTTCCATCACAAAGTCTTCCAAAAGTGACTCAAAATCTTTATGTCCCAATTTGAAGTGATCATTCTTGGAACTCCATGCAACCTAACCACTTGAAAAAATAGATCTTTAACTCTAAAAGCATCATTAGTATTTTTATAAGTAATGAAATGTGCCATTTTAGAGAACATATGTATCAAAACAAAGAAAAAATCATTCCCCATTATGTGTTAGGAACTACCAACATGAAATCCATACTTAAATCAACCCATGACCATGTAGGGATAGGTAATGGCATATATAACCTAGTGTTATGTGCATGGCGCTTAACCATTTAGCTCACTCTACATCTTGATACAATATTACTTATGTCCCTATTTACATTTGGCCATACTTATCTACCACAAGAGAATTTGTCTTATACCAAAGTGTCTAGCCAAACCCCCACTATGCAATTCTCTTATAATATTTTCTCTCATTGAACCAATAGGGATGCATAATTGCTTTCCCCTGAATTAATAATCATCATATATCAAATAATCAAAAGAACCTCTATCTAATTTAGCGTCCTTACATTGTCTCACAACATCAATAAAATTAGTATCACTTTCATACAATTCCTTAACTACCTCAAACCCTACCACTTCATTTTCCATTGTTATCAAAAGTGCTACATGTCTAGTCAAGGCATCAACAACTTGATTATGCTCACCTTACTTATGATTTAACACAAAAGAATATTCTTACAAAAATGAAACCCACTTTTAATGCCTACTATTTAGTTTATTTTGTGTGTTTACATAACTCAATGCTTCATGGTCAGTAAAGAGTACAAATTCCTTGTCTACTAAGTAATGTCTCCGATGCATTAATTCTTAAATAATAACATCAAATTCCACGTCATAAGAAGAATATTTCCTCCTGGATTCATTTAGATTTTCATTGAAGAATGATAGATGTTTTCCTTCTTGACATGATATAGCTCCAATATCGACATGTGAGACATCAAAATCAACCTCCAAGACCTTTCAGAATCTAGAAATACCAAAACATGCACCTATGAAAATTTTTTTCTTCAATAATTCAAAACTATTTTTTTGTACCTTGGTCCATACAAACTCCTTTCCCTTGTGCACTCGGTTATGGGTGAAGCAATGCTACTAAAATTCTTGATGATATTCCTATAAAAATTTATGAAGCCATGAAAACTATGAACCTCTATCAAATTCCTTAAATTAGGCCACTTCAAAATTACCTTTAATTTTTCGGCATCCATCCTCGAGATGAAAGATCCCAAAAAAACTAGAATTTTCTGAAGAAATATACACTTATTTAAGTTTTCATATAAACTCTCTTTTCATAACAGTTCTGACACCAATTTCAAATGCAACAAGTGTTCTTTCACTTTCCTACTGAATATTAAAATATCATCAAAATAGAAAACCAAAAATTACCATTGTATTCTCATAGTACTCTATTCATCAACCTCATGAATGTACTAGGTGCATTAGATAACCGAATGACATCACCATCCACTTTTACAACCCTTTTTAAATTTAGTTTCCATTCATCCCCTTCATGGATTTAGATCTGGTACTACCCACTCCAAAGGTCAATCTTACTAAAATATTGGGCTCCCGCTAACACATCCATCATATTGTCCAATCTTGGAATTGGGAACTAATACTTAATTGTGATTTTATTTATTTCTCTATAGTCCACATTTATTATCTAGTATCCATATTTTTTGGGAGTCAAAAGTGCTGAAGTTGCACATGGACTCATGCTTTTCTCACTAAAACTTTTTGTAAGATTTTCACTTGCATGTTCAACTCCTCACTCTGTGTTGGGCTCATCCTATAGGTTTCTTGATTCAGAAAGGATAATCCTGGGATCAAATAAATATGGTGTTGTATATCCCTCTTTGGAGGTAACCCATCGATAGCTCATATGGTATGAAATCTGTGTATTCTTTTAATACCTTTGCCTACAACATCGAGGACATACAAAAGGCCTCTATTTCCACCTTCTTTACCATAATTGCTTAATACCAACCCACTTCTTCCATTTTTGTAATAAAATCCTTTGTAGCTAACAAGATCTCACTCTTCTCTTCTTCCTTGAAGGGTAACAAGACCACCTTTACACCATTCTTCTAAAAAGTATAAGTATTTTTCTTCCATCATGCATAACCTTTCTATCATATTGCCAAGGCCTCCTCAATAATATATGGCATGCATCCATCATGATAAAATCACACCTCACCTCATCCTTATATGTTCTCCAAATTGAAAACTTTATTAGGAATATTTTATCTATGGCTACCTCGTTCCCTTTCTTGAACAATGATATGTGATAGGGATATAGGTGTTTCTCACATTTCAAAACAATTTTATCAACCATCATTGTTGAGAACATATTATTACAACTATGATTGAATCAATAATAATTTTACATACCTTCCCTCTAGAGGTGCATCTTGTTTGAAATATATTTGTCCACAACCAAGAATCACCACTGGCACCATCTTGTTCTTTATCCTTCCTCAGGACGATCATCATCCTCCTTATCATGAGGGTTTCACCCAAGTCTGCAACAACCTCCATTTCCTCTTCTTCTTCAGCTTTAACCAGGTTTACTTGCATTTGTTCCGCTTGCCATATATCCAGTGTAGGATGGTGCAAACCCTCAAAAGATTTGCTACCTTATTCACCATATTGGTAACAAGTATATTACCTTTGGGAAAAATTCCATCCCATCCCCAATGTATCCCTTTCCTATCTTAAACCCATACCTCTTTGGTAGTTACCAAAACCTTGACAAGATTCTTACTACCCTTAAATGCATTAGAGGATTTGATTTTTATGGAATCAAATCTACCTCTTTCTCTCATTGGAGATGACAACGGTCCTTTCTTCACTCCTCTTTTTATTTTCTTTTACTTTTAATGCGAGTTGATAAACATCATCCAAGCTATGGATTTAGAGCATACTCAATTCATCTTATATGGTATAACTCAACCCATTTACATACCCATGTTATTCCAATTTTAAATCTTACCCTTTCCTTTCCTTTATCTTTCATTTTGAAGAAACTTTTCTTTTAACTTATTCACCATGCAATTCCTTTAACAGAGATCAATGCATGTTTTGCCAACTTAGTGCACAAAAATTTAACTTTCTTCTCCTTTGAAAGGGTTTTCCAAACAAAGAATTTTTCCATGCGATTCAACAAATCAATCAACTCCTTTGGTCGTAACCCTCCACCATAATTGGGAACATTAATCTTAATCTTGTCATTCTTTCCTCCAAATCTTAGATAAATTTCTCCTTTAATGTCCACTCATTAAATGTTTCTTCATCTCTCGACTTTTATTCTTCATTGCCTCCTTCATTTCTTAACAGAGGAAATTGTTTATTATTGTTATCTCGGTCTACATCCCCATTTTCATGTCTCTATCCGAGGTAGGTAACTTCTCTTGTGAGCTCAACAAATTGTCTCTGTAGCTCTTGCATATCCCTATTCATCTAGGAATAACTTCCTCTCCCATTTCCAACGATGATTATATAAAATAGAGGTAATAAATAAAAAGAAAAATGTAAGTTAAATTACCTTCACATTGTTCCCACAAGATCCAAATCTTTTCTCGATACCAATTGATGGAAATCTAGCTATAAGAGGTCAAAATGCCTTCAAAACACACACACAAACACACAAAAAAAGATGATTTTACAAACCTCTAGAAGATTCAAAATATTTTTATTCTCATTCCTGAATCCACACTAATCTTTTACAACATTACAATCTTCCTTTTATTTCCCACAATCTCTAAGAAAACCCTAAAATGTAAAGAAATTCCTAAAACATAAAAAAAACTATTAAAATTAAAACACCTAGGATGGATATGAATTTTTACATACAAATTATGTCTACGTAAATTAAGGCATACACCAAATCTTGGCTTATTGCATAAAGCAGAGCAAAATATATTAAAACTGTAAGTTCTAGACATGAAAAGAAAAATGTTTAGAGCCAATTTTATAGCACTAGATGAAAGAATTTAACCCGAAAATATGATAAAAATTCACCCAACCTTTATATAAAAGTTAGTCACGATATATTACTAATCAATACCTACCAATCTGTACACACAAAATCACGTACATCGATGCATTTCTTGGTACTAAACACATACTAGCATTCATATAATTCCTAAGAAATAAAACTAGTAATTGACCTCTATTCGGTGTTTCTTGTTTTCTCTTTGTTCTCATACACCCTACAACCCATTAAAAATTTTACTCATTTATGTTTTATCACTCCAGACTCTAGCGCTCAAGTGCCCCTAGCCCGCTTTTAACCTTACTCACTTCTTTTGGCTCTCTTTTTATCTTCGGGACCTTTTTTCACTTATGAGTCAGCCTTCCAGCTTATCAATTACAAAATTCAAATGAGGGAATCATATAAATACATAGTTATGTGTTCAAATTCAGGGACCAAGAACTAAAAATTACTACCATCAAGTGCAACTCGCATAAGGGCATCCTAGCGCAAAATTTCTACACACACTCATAAGAACTACATGGAGTCTAAGATGTAGTGCAACACTTAGTCATAAGTTCATTCTCGGGGAGACCGTCGGGTTCAGCTGAATCCCCATATTATTGTCATACAATTTTGCCCCTTGGGAAAAATTTGATCAAACATGACCTTACACATGAGGAAATGGAGAGGTTGGTTCAGTCATGTGAGCTCACATTTCAATTCAAAATTAGGTTGCAGGTAGGCTCGACAATGGAAATGCAAGGTTGACAAATGAATGGCCAAGGGAACATCAAAGGAGATCAGAGCTCAAATGGAAGAATGGAGAAAGGATCGAAGTTTTTAGACTTTGCATTTTCGGCATTTCAGGGATAAGGCGGGAAAATTTTGAAAAATTTATAAAAGAGGAAAAATCCCAAAATCTAAAAGTCTGAAATTTCAAACTTTTGGGTTTCGGGGTTTTAGAGGAAGAGAATGGCCAGTCGGAAAAAAGCGATCAAAAAGCCTAAAATGTGAAAGTCCAAAATTTCATACTTTCGGGTTTCATAGTTTTGGAGATTTTGGTGGGTGCGAAGGGATGAACAGTGAAAAATGTCCAAAAAGGAAAGGTTTGAAAGTCCTGAGAAAGTATGAAATTTTGGAGTTTCGGAGATGTGGAATTCGGAGTTTCAAAGTGTTCAATGATAAAATAGGAAAAGTGACCAAAAATATCTGAAATCCCGAAAGTAAAAAACCCAAAAGGGTTCAGATTTTGGAAGTCAAACTTGGTTTTAGAGTCAACATGGTAGCATTTTCAGAGTTTTGGAGTTTCGGGTTTAGGATTTTAGAACTCTCAAGGTGATTTGGAGGATGAATAGTGTCATGAGTCCGAAAGGTAAAAATTTTCAAAGTTCCGAAAGTCGAAATTTTATACTTTCAAGTTTCGGAGTTTCGGAACTCTCAAGTGCCCAAGAAGATAAAAACTAACCCGACTTCCAAAACCAAAATGTCTGAAAGTCCAAATTTCAGGATTTCAGAGGTTACAAGCATTTCAAACTCTGAAAAAGGAAGATCAAGAACTCGCATTTTTGCAGAATGACACCCCGACCTTTAGATGGCCATAACTTTTGACTGGGAGCTCGAATTTGCACAAGAAAGGACTTTTGGAAAGCTTACAATCTCCTCTACACAATTAAGAAATACATTCCACCATTTTAAGAGGATGTTCTAGGTTTCTCACCTACCACAATAATGAAGGTATGGGTTTCCTTTCTTGCCCAACAAGGAAAAGTACATGGAGGCATGGGTTTTGCAGTAGAACCCATCATTGTTGTAGGTGAATTCAATGCATTTTAGGTGGTTAGATGAAGAATTCAAATTATTCTCTCTTTTCTCTCCCATTTATCCTATATATTGTAATGAGAGGAATTTTAAAAAGTTTGGATAATTTTGCTTTGCACCCTCCCTTCTTCTCTTGCCCGTAAGTGAATTTGTGGAGTTCAAACCTCCCATCTAAACTGTAAATGCAATCTTTCCTCTTGGCCATTGTAATGCATTGTATCAAATATTTGGAGCAATAATAAAAGTTTGTGGATGATTTTCAACCCTTTCTTATGTTCATTGCATCTTCCTGATCTCTCATTGCAATCCTAGTTATCTGTGTGCATGGTGGTTGTATTACATTTTAATGGTTTGTGTTTAATGGAAAAGTAGGTGTTTAGTATTCCTTTTAGTGTATCACATATGTTAGTTTAGGTTTATTTTATTGCATCTTATTAACCGTATCTCCGTGATAAGTTAGAGTAGGTTTTAGAGTAGATCCTCTATAATTTGAATGTGTGCATCTAGAACAGAGGAATAGGAACTGACCTTCATCCAGAGAGATTTCCCAATCGCAAAGTCCCACACTTTGGGAAAATCTCCATGTTATGCAATCACACTGAGAGTTTCAACCCATCAAGTTATAGACATTCAAGGGTGTTATGATTACGGATCAACAATTACATTATTTTTAGGTTTGATACGGTTTGTGGGTTTTGTAGGTGAAATTCTATTTCGTAGGTTACATGTACCCTCGGCGACCACTTTGTGTGATCATTGGGTGATCAACACAGAGTAATTGTGACATAATTGTGACACAACAAAGATTAGATCCCGAGCATTTGCACTGAGTCACATGCACCATAATAGGTCTCAATGCCAGGTGCCCTATCCTATCATGGGCACCCGTGTCCAACTTTATTCCCATAGTCCATAATTTACAAACAACATTTACGGCACACTTCCCATATTCTTCAACAATTTTCGTAGTTCAAATCATTCTTAGACATCATGGAAATCAACTAAGTCATCTACCCTTATCCTTTGATTAGGGTTTTAAACACTAAATCTTAGATTGATTGTGTCATTTCTTCATTCCAATGATTATACATCATTTGGGTCATTAGTAAATTTGAAATATTTAGATTTAATTAAAATTAAATTAAATCATTTGTGAACCCATTTCTTGAATCCTACCTTCTCTCTAGGGTTTTATTTTATGCACGTCAATCGTAGTGGTCATTTTAGTTATTTTTAGTACATTGATCTCCCCCTCTCTATTCGTATGTATTTTAAGTCAATGGATGAATCCGATAAGCCCTTTGTTAACTCACGAGAATGTTCCTCTAAAATATATTGAGACATCGATAGTGAACAATCTTATAATGAGGATATCGGTGTTGATAAAAACACTTAGAAAAAATCACTAATTTTTGTCAAGATTTGTGTGTCAATCCTTCACATATTCCACATATTCTCAATGGTTTACTTGTTTCCCAACACCTCAAGATTTGGTTCTATACCTCTTATAGGTTCTTCTTTGGTTGTCATGGCCTCCATCCAACCTATCGACATTCCTAATTCTACCCCTATTTCTATCGCTCCCCTCCTCCATCTCAATGCTTCTAATACGCAACCCGGTTCCTCTTTTGGAACCCATGATTTGGATTCTCTATACCAACATCTACAAGTTCAAATCCATCAATTTCAGCTAGCTACTTCACACTTCTCTCCATCTCTTGATTCCTCCTTTTGTATATTCATTTTGCATCCGCCATTTTTTCTTATCCACTTCCTCTCAATTTTTTACCCATAATCTTCGCAATTTCAATGGTCATAGTGACTCTCAAGATCATTTCTATATTTTCATGTTGCATGTCTAGATTATGTAGATGATCGTACATTACTATAGCTAATATATTTCCTATAATCCTTCAGATTACCCCATGCATTGGTTTACGATCTACTTGTTCACTTGGTAACTTATTTTATGCATCTATTTGATGATTTTCTTGCTCACCTTTTAATCAATATCAGCACCAATATCTCATATGTACAAATTAAACAAATATCTCGCTCAAATTAAACAAATGATGACCAATGTGCTTTGATTCAAAATTACAATATATTTTTGTTCAAATCCTCTTACCATCACTACATAAGAGTGTTATCTTTAAGACCTCTTCTTCATTTTATAAATTATGCCATATGCTTAAGATACATAAATTCAAACTTCTATCTATGGGAAAAATCAAGTATCATGATTCTTCTTCATCTTTTTGTAATGAATTTCAAGATAAATCCACGTTCAAGCCATCTCCTAAGCCTTCAAGCAAAGGAAATTGTCAATGCCATCTGTCCTCCCGAAAATCCTTAATGGTAACCTCCAAAGCATACTTTAACCAAGTTACCATATGCGACTCACTATCTATTGCCTCAACTTCTTGAGAACAATCTAATTATTCTTCCGCCACTAGTCAATCTTGATCCATTTCACCCTTGTGGCCACAATTATGATGAAAATACTAAATGTGGTTATCATTAATGTATTGGAAATTCTACTGATCATTGTTTCAAACTTAGGCATCTCATACAAGATTTTATCGAAAATAATTAACTTAAGCTACATGCGCAATTTGCTTCTAAACCGGTCAATGATAACAAAAAGATCAAAATCTTGAATAACACTTTGCCTAACCATGACACAAAATCATTTGAATCTTCTTATAACCATACATATTACATTGTGCCCCCTCCTTCATCGAGGGACCCTTGATTTTCTTGTTTCTTTTGCTGATGTATCACCAACAAAGCGATTACATTTTCTATTCATGATTATCATGAAATATTTTCTTGTGATTCATTACACATCACTTTGCTTCTATTGGTTCATATACTATCAAAATTTTTATGATCTATCTAATAGCTCATATCAATGTATGCTCTATTAAACTTCTTATGGCTATCAAATGTTCAATTTATGCTATCACTTATCTAGTTCCTAATTCTTTTAGTTACATCAGGTTACCCATTACAGTTGGGCCTCTTACCATACTTATGTCATTCATTGTGGCATCTTCAATCGAAGGTTGTGACATGTTCTTAGGTCTCCCTTGGCTCCACATTGCTCAAGTTATTCCCTCCATGAATCATTTGTGTCTTAAATTCATTTACAATAAATAAGTTGTCACTATAAAAGGCATTCCACCATGCACACCATTTCCTAAACCTAGTCTTAATGATATACTTCCACCAGCTACAATATCTATGCCTCAAGGGCCTCTCAAATTTAAGGTACATTCAAAACCTAGTTCTCTTATTCACGCACATCCTACTCCACGTCTTTTTCGTCCTCATAGGTCACTAGTCCACCTCGTTAGCATAATTCATCTACTTGGAAAGTCCCTTCACATTGGTTTTTACCACCTCCTTCACCACATAGGTCTCTTTCACATGCATGAAATTACTCTCATACTCCACCGATATTACAATATAGTCACATGCATTTATCTCCTCGGACATTGAGTAGATGGCCTTTTCCCTTCACTATCAATCTATCATGGGATAACATTCTATCTTTCTCACAGTTGGGGGCATCATGCTTTCTCCCTCTTTCAATGATTACCAATTCTTTTTAATCTCCACATATACACATTACGCTCTGTGTTTTACATCTAGTATCTCTTACACATCTTGATACGCACTTTTACCAGATTAGATATTTCTGTTAGAGTAGTAGGAAATTAGCTCAGTGTTACGGGTAGTTAGCGTAGGTAAACTATTCCATCATTTATAGAAAACTTGTATTTTTATATCCCCGTATTTTTTATAAATCCTTCTCTATGGTTTAAATAAACAATCAAAAATCGCATATTGATTCCACTTTAATCTGCTATCAAAGTAACAATTACTTTGTGTTGGATTGAATTGCAACATGTAGACCAATCAATCTATTTGGAGGAGGATGTGTAGGCATTGATGGTCTATTGTTAGTGTTAGAAATAGTATCTTGAACCAGTTTTGGAGAGGATGTGTCCAGTGGTTTTTGTTTGCACCCTTGGCTATTTTTTGTCTCAATTGTTTTTTTGGCATTTATCCGTTTTGAGGGAATGACATTGAAACCTGTTCCTTGGAGCAAATGCATGGAATATACGTGGTTGTTTCAAAAACCAACAACCTACACTGTAAAAAAACTATTTCATTAACGTGTTGCTATTTTTTCCATGCTTTGCTGTGTGCCTATTGGAGAGGATGTGTTTTGTTTTTACTGCTGATTCGACTTCAATCTACTCGTTTATTTTTGTAGCTAATTTTTGCGTGTAGCATTTATTTTTGGTGTTAGAAATGCAAGAAAAGTGACATGTTTGGATACCTGCATGGCTATTTTACATGGTTGTATGAGTAAAAATAAAAGAGACTTGACGTATGTGTTTGGGTATTGTTCCCAAATAGTCAGAAAAATCAAATAAATCAAATAAACAAGTAGCAGAAACCTGGAGCATGACCTGTGTGCAGGCTTGCGCTGTGTGGAAAGAGCTGGACGAGCCACAACTTGTTGAAGTTGTGTCCCATGTACCCCCGATGCATATGTCAAGCATGAAGGAACGTGTTGGCACTACTCAAAGCCACCAAGGAGACTCATAGGAAGTGGAAAACAATTGTGACGCTCATGAGAGCTCTGGTTTATACTTTTCCTTAGTAGAAACCCTCCATGAAAGTGGTAAATTTCAATTCGATGAGCTCATCTGTAAGGGAGTTCTTGAATATTTCTTATTTTACGTGTGTTGTCAAGCAAAGAGAATATGAGCAGAACTTGAATCTAGATACAACGCATACTGCGAAGATCAGATTGAATTCCCAAAGAAGCATCCGCATCTCTTAGATCGTGATTACCAAGCTCCTCTTCAAGGTTGATTCTCTCACCAGTAAGTCAAAAGACTTGTAATTTTATCTCATAAGAAATACAATAAATTACAATGTCTGCTCCAAAATTTCTTCTATCTAACGCCAAAATTCTCAAAGGGATGAAATATGCTATCTGAAAAATGAAGATGCGTACCATCATTCAATTTGAGGGACTATCGGGCATTATGATTAGAACTGAGACAGTCCCTACTGACCCCAATGAGCTGATGAAGTATACAAGGGTTGATGCCAAAGCCTTGATGTTGATTATGTTAAGCATCACTGATGATGCATGTAACCACATGTCTAGGATGTAGTGACAACAAAGGAAACATGGGATAAATTTGTGACCATCTATGAGGAAAAAATTTAGATGATCATCCTCCATCTAAAGTTGAGGCTTCACACCCTAACTATGGGGTCGATGATAAAATCGAGGAATTCTTATGTCAAATTATTGCACCTTTGAAATGGAAATGTTAGCACACGGTGAGAAAATCGAGGACAAAATATGTATCCCTATCACCTTGAGATGTATACCTTCCTAATCCAGTGTTTGTCATAGCACATAACGTCTCCAAGTGAACAATGTCATTCAAAGAACTCTTAAACCTAGTACATCGAGAAGAAGACATTAACTTTATCTAGAGTGATTTGTAAGACCAAGGTCTTATCTCGAAGCCATAATGAGGTAAAAATTTCCACAAGGGACCCCAGAGAAGCAACCATAGAAACAACAACAAAAACAAAAATAGTCTCCAAAACACCAAAAATATCAAAATTCAAAGAGGTTGTGTCACATCGTCAAACCAATACCCACGACATGACAACTACTAGTATAATGGCTTGAAACAAGGGTCTTCTAATCAAGAAATCACATCGAGCATGATGATTCTTAGAAATCAAAAAGACGTCTCTACTGGAGGAAGTAGAAGGGACATCTCACAACTCAACAAGATTATGGATTTGATGAGGAGACACCTGAAGAAGCCAATTTTGGTGCATATATGAACTTAGTGCTCATCTCCCGGACCTTACAGCCTATGAGGAATGTCAAGTTGATAGACTCAGGTATAAATAAAGACAAGTAGGAGACAAGAAGTTGTTTGATTTGTTTGACAAACCAACCCATTGGAGATCAAGTTCGGATCTTTGATGATAACTTTGAGTGTGTTGAAGAAGGAAGAGGCCAAGTCACCATTCCTCTTAGAACATGCAAATGTACACTCACAAAGGTATTATATGTTCCTAGTTTGACATCCAATATCTTATCGATTAGCTATATTTTGAATCATCATCTGAAGGTAGAATTTCTTGTTGATAATGGCATCAAATCCTGCTTTATCTCATGACAAGGTACGGTTCTTGCTAGAATATTTTTGAAAGATAAATTATTTTCTTTAGATGTTGTTTGACCTTCCGTAATAGATCTATCTACCTATCTGGAAATACCGTTAGGGTCATCTCTCTCGTTGGATATTTGTACCATCTCGGTTCAAAGGTGATGGTAAATGGACTTCCCAATTTTCCAGTTCCTTTCCCATTTTCAATGGATGTCTTCTAGGTAAAAACACATGGATCCGTTCAAGACAAGCACCTTTCATGCCAAGAAAATTTGTAGGTTTTTCTCTTCGAGTCAAATGATGAGCAAGAGGAGACTTCTCATAGAAAAGATGAGTGCGTAAGGGTATTTGTATGTTGATCTTGGAAAAATAGAAAATGTTACCATACATCCACCAAGTAGTTCTTCATATCATCAAAAGAGTTCTCATCCAAAGTGTGTACAAAAATATCTCCCAAGCATTTCTTCCGGAGTCATAATGAGGAGTCGGGAAATAAATGATGTGAATTTTGCACTCATGAGTACAATAGTTGATAGCTCAAACACGATAATGTTTGAGAAGCACTAAGTCAATATCAATGGAAGAAATCCATGAATGATGAGTATGACTCAATCATGCGAGAATCGACATGGGAACTTTTCGATTTGATTACTGGAAAGAAACCCATAGGCTAAAAGTGGGTTTTCAAAACTAAATATAAGCTAGATGGACTCATCAACAAGCACAAAGCACACGACTAGTAGCAAATGGATATGATTAGAAAGAAGGCATTGACTATAAAGAAACCTTTACATGAAGCTGCGAAGATCAAAACCATCATGGTTATATGTGTATTGGAAGCATAAAATGGATGGAGACTTCAGTAGATGGACATCAAGAGTGCTTTCCTCAATGACAATCTCAAAGACGTGTACATGACCCAATTGGAAGGATTTAGTGATGAAAAGTATCCAAAAAGGTATATTGTATCATCAAATCACTTTGTATGGACTAAATAAAGCTTCTAGGGCATGGTACCTCAAGATATATGATCAAATTTTGGAGCATGGTTTCACTCGTAACCCCTTAGATTCCAACTTGTACAAATTAATAAGGTGGGAACATAAATCATCATTCTTGTTTTGTATGTAGATTATCTTATGATCACTAGAATTTAAGGAGATCGAGTTGATATTGTGAAGAATGACCTAAAAATATCCTTCGACGTGACTACCTTGGGGCTAGTCCATTACTATCTTGGCTTGGAGATATGCTAGAAACATAATCACATTTTCATCTCCAAGATAAAATATGTCCATATACTCTGTAGAATATAGAATGTCAAATTTAAAACTATTTCAACACCAATGGATAAAGGTTTGTAACTCTCTGGATTCCAGGACTCATCTCAAGTGGATGCAAATCTCTATAGATAGCTCATTGCGAGATGTCACCTACTTGACATGTACCAGACTAGACATATGTTTTGTTGTGAGTTATCTCTTGATATTCATGCAAGATCCAAATAAGTTCCAATGAGGTTACAACAAAGCATATTTTGAGATATGTCCGAGGTACACTTGAATATGGTCTGGAATAAAAGAAGAACACTTATTTCTTCTTGTAGGGATACACCGACTCGGACTATCTTTGATTTGTGGATGATAGAAAGTCAATGTCAAGATACATATTTCATCTCAGATCTGGAATGATCTCATGGATCAATTATTGTTTCTCTTTCATCCATTGAATAGAGTACCATGTTGCATGTGGATTTGTGTATGAATTGATACGGTTATGTCGCATTCTAGCTTATCCCAAAATTCATGAAGAAAAGCCGCCTATTCTTCATTGTGAGAATTAGGGTGTGTTGAACCTTGTGAAGAATCTTATTTTTCATTAGAAGACCAAGTATATTGATGTCAAATACATTCAAGAAAAACTCTTAAACCACCACATCTAGCTCCATTACGACCCAAAAAATGCACAAATAGCTGATATACTCACCAAATCCCTTGAAAAGGTGAAATTTTAACTATGTAGGGAGTACATTTGTAAAAAAATGTAATAAGGGGAAATGTTAGAATATTATATATTTTTACTAGCGTAGAAGTAAATTAGCTCGAGTGTTACGGGTAGTTAGCATAGGTAAACTATTCCATCATTTTTAACAAACTTCAATTTTTATTTCCCCATATTTTATAGAATTTTTGCTCCATGGTTGAATAAAAATCAAGAATTACATATTATTTCCAATTATTTCTAATCTCCACATATACACATTATGCTTCATGCTTTACATCTAGCCTCTCTTAGACATCTTCATAAAAACTTGTATCGTAATTACCATATGATGCACTCTAGTTCCATGGTTCATACTCAACTACTAAGGATCTAAATATGAAATGAACCTTGCCACATTCACTCTACATGCTCTATGCTTCATGATCTAGCTTTGTAGTGCCTAATTTCAAACCATTTCCTAATGATGCACTTTTGTTCTATGGTCCATTCTTGATTGTTCGGGGTATTTTATAAATGAACCTTATCTCATACACATTTCATTCAAATTCGTTTGAGGGCACACATTGATACTATCCATATTCACACATTGCATACTATCCCATTCACACTCATAATGTATTGCATATCTTGGTTGCACTTACTCTTACTTTCTTATACTAGTTATATGTTGCACTTTACTTACTATTATAGTCGGATATTCAAAGATTTCATTATCCTTTTATATACACACATGCACATTCATTTGGGATTTTGGAGTGAATACTGAGATCCTTACACACTTGCAATGATGTTCAACACTATACCTCTTACCGGTCCCACCAAAGATCCTAGGGGCATCTACTTTCTCAAACATTACAAGTATTATACTTTCATCATATACTACTTCTTATTCTTACTATCACACTACTTTACATTAATATATATATGCTCTAACATAGTTTTATCTTTCTAACATTCTAATGGGTGCTTCATGTGTAGCATTTTCCTTAGAACTATTTTCCACTATGGTTTCTTGATACATTTTTCTTGACAATTTATGTCATTGATACACGCTTCTTACTTTGTTTTTATATGAAAATTTAACTAATTTTTCTATTAACACATGCATCTAGCCACTTTGTCTTCATGTGCCTTGGTTTCTACCATGTACATCACCTACCCCCTACAAGTATTAGATTTAAATCAACAAAAGTCCTCTCTTTTGGGCTGCACACTCCTACCAATGTCACATGAACCCCAAATGAGTGGCATCCATTGTGTGAAAAATTCACCCCATACAACACTCACAACTACTGATTCGGTTCAAGCACAATACAAAATCAGCACGGGAAAACAATCACGAACACCCGGAATCGGGGTGGGTCGAGAATCAAAATACAAAAACTAGTGCCCAGGACTCAAACAAGAACACCTAGGAAGCTATGTCCCCTAGGAGCTAATGTACTAGGGAACACACTTTATCAACTTATTAGATCAAAATAGTACTGAGATGCCTTGAGTAATTTAAAACATCATGCACAATCCTCCAACAAAATAATGCATGCAATCTCTACCTCAATTGGAACAAATAATACAATTCGGAAAAAATCGGGAACAACAAGAACAAAACAAGCGATCGCCATGTTCTATGATGCTTATCGGGTAGATTCATGGAAGGATATTAACACTAGACCTTTCTTCCCAAAATTTTCTCTTTGGCGTGAGATCACCAAAAAAATCTCACTTTGCGTGAGATCGCCCAAGAAAATTTCTCTTCACATTATTTCAGGACATTTTTTCTATTCTTTACACACCTATGCATCGGGTGTACTATTTCCTTTACATACATTTACATATGTAATTTTTTCTTAGATTTATCATATATAGGACTTTGACTACATTCTTGCTCTTTTTTTGCATGTTCGTGCTTATAATAAGAAATAATCACCAGCTACAACAATAGTAGGTACAACACAACACATATGCATACACCCCTAGGGTCACTTTCCTTTCCTATTCTCCATGCTTCACTTGTCCACTCAAAGACGCATCTCACCGCACGATCCATGAGATCATAAGGTACACATCTCTAACCTAATTTATATTATCGATTATTCACTCAACAACATAAAGTGGGGAAAATATAAACACAAAAGCATGCACTTGTGCACATTTCTAAATCCTAAACACATATGAGATTTCATTTAATTCCTAAGCTAGAAAATTAGTAATTTATTACTACCTTTGGTCTTTTTTTGGGTTTCTTATTTTCTATTTGGTCTCATACACCATATAACCTAGTCATAATTCTATTGAATTGTCTTTCATGACTCTAGACACCATCGATTAGCTAGTTTAAGAGTGCCTCGGTACCAATATCCCCTCACGGGCGCCCTGACCCTTTTTCACCTTACTCGCTTCTTTTGGCTCTCTTTTATATTGTTGGAAACTTTTTTACTTATGGGTCATCCTTCGATTTGTCAATTACAAAATTCAAACAAGGGAATCATATAAATACATATTTATATGTTCAAAATAAAGGACCAAGCACTAAACATTACTAGCATCACCTAAGCCTTCATCCAAAAGGTACCTAAATCACCCTAAAACATCCATTCGAGGGAAAGGGTTAGATCAAATTCGCATACACAACATAGGAAGGGAAGTTCATTTTGTTCCATCCACACATTCTACTACATTGCTATATTTTAAGCTGCAACCCAAAGGTATCAAGTGAAACATACACAAGGGCATCCTAGGGCACAATTTCTACACACCCACAAGAAATACATGGAGTTTGAGATGTAGTACAATGTTAGGTCATAAGTTTACTCTCGGGGTGACCACCAGGGTAAGTTCGACTCCCCATATTGCATCTTTCTTTTTAGGTTTGATATGGTTTGTGGGTTTTTACAGGTGAACTTATATTTTACAAAAGTTATAGGTACCCTCGCGACTATTGTGTGATCATCGGGTGATAAAAACATAGTAATTGTGACATAATTTCAATACAATAAAGATCCGATCTTCAAGCATCTACATAGTCACATGCGCCCAGAAGAGGTCTCCAACAACCCAGACGCCCCTTTCTTGCTATGGGCGCTGGTGTTCGGCCTTATTCCTCAATCCAATATTTACATACAATATTTGTGACACACTACTCAGATTATTCAATGATGTTCCCTAATCAAATAAGTCATAGATAGTGCAAAAATCAACTAATTCCTCCCTCCTCCTTTTCTTAGGTTTTTAAACATTACATATTAGATTTCTTGTAGCATTTCTTCATTGTAGCATTTATACATCATTTAGTTCAATAATGATTCGAAATATTTAGATTTAATTTATATTAAATCTAATCACCCCTAAACAATTTCAAGATGATCCAACCGTTTAGATCAAAAGTTATGCTCTCGCATCGATCAAATTTTTAGTTGTTATTGTGAGAATTCAAGAAAATTAATTATTATCTATCGAAAGTGAACCCTATAGAGAGATGACTTTAGGGGTTCTAAGATTGCTTCGGATCTCTCTCTTTCGTAGATATAATGGAAACAAATCAGTCCGTGGTTTTACGTATTGTTTGGGTGAGTCTCGGTATCAAGGTCGGTTCCTTTTTGATGTATCCTAAACTAATTTTTAGGGGTTTTGGGGGTAAAAAGATGACTATAAATGAATTGAAAACTTGGGGTGATACACCAAACTTGTTGAGGATTTGACTAAGTACATGCACAAATAATTTGAGAATGGATTCTAGATGCACAAACCAATATTTTTCAACAGAATATAAGGCAAAACACTTGATGTATTGAGGGAATGATTCACAACAATATTATTAAGATAAACATGCACACTAATATTATGCAGAAATTACTAAATTTACAGCAAGGTAAGATGATTAATCAGGGAATTTGACATTCACAAGAAATAATAAGGTATACACAACACTGCAAATAATTGGAAAGGAAGAAATCAATTCTCATTCAAAGGGCAAAACTAGCAAAATATGCTTCAACACTCCTATGTCCAAAAATTCCTCCTTGTGCCTTGCAATTGCACACAATATATAACAAGTTTCTTCATCCTATCTACCCTAAAAATAGGCTAAATTTGTACTCGCCCATGCATTCTATTTTTACTCTTTAATCATAAATAATAAAGGGATAAAAATAGTATGCTAATTACAATGAGGCTACTAAGGCTTGAGTAAAAAAATAACTCAAGTCAAACTACAGTTGAATGGTCTATTTTTAAAAAAGAAAAGGGATGAATAACTTGGCTAATAATAAGCTTTACTTGATGAGCAAGTCTTCTCCAATACATGCAACTTGTCTTCAACTGATCGATGTGACATTTAAAAATTGATCCACTTGCAATTATAAAATTAGCACTTTAATATTGCCCCTTAGATGCACATGCAAAAAATAAATATCTTTATGTGCGTAAAAATAACTCCTTTGTTTGCAATGCTTTGCAAAAATAATTCACCCATGTATTCCATCATGATGAGGTCCACTTACAAGTCCTAATGTTGACAAATCCTCTGTCTTCTTGTGGTCACATGAAAAGTTGACTCCTATGCAAATATAATTTGATCACTTTCAAACCTTCCCACTACGGGGACCACCTTGGCTGAGTTTAAGGCATATAAAATGATTATTATCCACCTTGGTTATTAGCCACTTCTTTTATTTGACCAGCCACATGTCTTTGGAAATATTTAGGTTTCCCACTATAATCATGGATTGCTATTGATTGACCATAGCATATACTATTGTTGGCACCTTTGGCTTGATTATGGCCTGCATTAATCTTTTTTTGATTAATAATCACTGTTGATTAATTGGTTCACTGTGGTTCCCATCTGCATATAAGTCAAAACAAATGATCAAAACATAGATAATGATATTTAATCATTTGGTCCCCTTTGACGATGGAAGGACCCTTAATGATAATTTGGTGGAATCTTCAAACCATGGAATAACTCATGGTGAGTTAGGGTTTTTGACTATGTGAGATACCTGAAACTTTTCCTATCTGTGGTTGAGTTTCATTAACTCACTGAGAGTTAAGGTAGAAAAAGGTTGATAACCCTATCATTTGTGAATAATCTCTTGGAGCTCTCCTCAATGATGGAAAAGCCCTGTTGAATTCATTTCTTGACGGCCATTAATGAAAACTCAAGCTTCTGGTTTGTTTGTATATATCCACTACCGTTTTAGATCTCAACATGGAACACTTCTACGGAGGCACCTTGTTGGTTATGGATGCCATTTGTGTTTTTGTGAGCTTGAAAATCCTTTCTTTGGTCAAATCTACACAAATCTTCTTGTTGTTTTGTTGAATGGTGATAGGATGAATCTATGGGGTCTCAACTATGTTTTCCTATGGATTGGTCAAATTTTCCTTTAGTTCATCTTTTCCTTCAGGGTAAGTAGAAAAATATTCCTTTCAACGTCATAGTTTGTAACATTTGTTATTTCAGTTGCTAAGAAATAAGTGAATGTGGCTCTATTTACTTATCTATGCTCTAGTTTTCTTGTTCTGGTTTGAGCTATTGAGCTTCTATGCAACTCGTCAATGACCACTATTGTGCTCTGGGTTGTCACCATTTTTTGAAATATCGAGCTCATGTTTGGGTCCTCTCTACGTGAGCTGGAGCTATACATGGTGTTCATGATTCAGGATTTACCTTGCTAGATCCGGTCTTACAAAGGTGAGCTATGATTTGATTTTTTTCTCTACTTGAAGATGGTAACTCAAAGGTTTCCATTTAGTTCTCTATTCATCCACGACATGATTTGTATTATCAGGATTTTATATTGGTGGGTTCGCTACTTTGTGCCCTAAACCACCTTCACTTCTAACTTGTAACTCCAGATTTGGGAATTTTCGCATTGTGGGTAATCGTGTTTTACTTTGTTTCTTCCATTTCTTTTTGATATATTAGTTGTGGTCACTGCTACCATTTTCACATTATTCAGTGGCCATTATTGGACATAAATGAAAATAGTTGTAAACCGTCATCTTTGTTGCTCTTAAGCTTTGATTTACTTTATATGAGCTGCTAGTTTGAAGGTAGAGCTCTGGTTCGACTGGAAAGCTTTCATTGAGTTGTAAACCTGCATTTTGGTTACTCATTGAAGATTTCAAGAGTTTTCTTTTTGGGTATTGTGAGCACGACATTTATTAAGTTTATTTTAGCCATCCTATGCATTGAAACTTCACGAATTTGCAAGCTTTGAATGAAGCTATAGCTAAATCGTTGTTAGATATTATTTATATGAACCTTTTTACTATGTATTGGGATTTAGTGGGCATTGAAGTTTCATTTGCCTCTGCTTACCCACCATGTATCTAGAGGATTTACCTTTTTGATCCATTATCTCTAGCGTTCGTTGAGGGCTTGCTTTTGCTTTAAATATTAACTAACTATATGAAAATTGTTCTTTCCCCAAATCTGAGGTGAATTGGATTTTGTGTAACCCTTGGCGTGGTTGTAATTATATTATTATTGTATGAGTATTGCACAAATATTATATTTTCTGAGTTTTTGTTGCTTCTATGCTCCCATTTTGAATTGAGGTAACACTTTGGTGTGGATTTTTCTAACTACTGTACTTTTACCTTAGGTGCTCTAACTTAAAATACTTTTAACTATGGTTCGAATGAATCAGGGACCTTGTGTCTGAAAATGGGCTGCCATTATTTTGTTGGGTTACTCTTATTTTCTCAGATTTTATTGGAGTAGTTCCTTGATAGTGTTTAAACATATTCTTGAAACCACCTGCTCTATTGTTCAAAATCACCACCAAGGGTATGGTTGTGTATTCATATATGTGGATTTGCATATTCTGTGCATTGAATTTTGAAACTATATTCACTTCCTTACATACTTTGTTGGCTTTGAGTCTAGAAATTTAATCCCTGCAAATGTCTAATCAGGAACTAATGCATAAGGAATTTTCTGATTGATAATTGACCTTCATGGATAACTCTGTAATCTTGAAGTTCATGATGAATTTGCAAAACTGTTATTGACTGAAAATGCTTTTATGAAAGTTGGATTCTATAGTGGCATGTTTTGAGCCTGAATGATTTGTAATGAGAGATCCTTTATTTCTTTGATCATAGCTATCTTTTCAATCTAGGAATTACTTGATAATGCATCCAAGTTATTCAATAGACTTGTACCTTCATTTGAACTTTGTACTTGAAATCTGTAAGTTGTTCCTATTGGCATTTTTTATTTCTAAAACTGGTGCTTCTTTTTGAGATCTTGAAAATTAATCTTGATGGTTTCTCATGTTGTTAACAATAGTTGTACTTTCACATTCAATTCTTTACCTTCCTGATAATATTGTATTTCTGAAGTACAATTATGAATGATCACTCCCTTTTGAATCTACTATATTGATGTTCATTGGCTTTACAATAGTTGTACTTGTATCATTGTTCTTTTCATTAGAAGTTGTTCTATTCTTGTATCTGTATCCTTATTGTGATAATGTTCCAACCTGTATCAATATGGTTGTACCTTTTGTATTGATCAATAGCTCCATTCTAATAGCAATGATGTCATCTTACTCTGTCATTCTCTGATTCTGCTTATGAGTTGTTCACAGGAATCCTATTGCTAGCATGAAGATTTGATCATTTATCTATTGATGAGCACTATTATTCCTTCAATGTAGATGATGATATCACTTCCTAACTGTATTTCTAGAAATCTGTATTTTCTTAAACTTGATAGTTGAATATAATTTGTGTGCACATTTCTGGAAAGATACTTCACATCAGGATTCTGTGATCTAAAAAAAATCTTTATGACTTGAGTTGTACTTGAATCATTTGTATACTTGAACTCATGATTTGTAAATATTCTTGTCCTTTATATAGATTGTATGTTTGAGATGTAGTAAATTCACTTTGTTGTAGTGAATCTAGAAAAGATATTCTGACATTTTATTCATTTATATTCTCTGATATCAAGTTCATTTTCTTGAAAGTACATCTTCTTAACGTTGTGAATACAGGAAGCATGAAATCCTGAGCTTGACAATCATTCATTTTCCCTTTTTAGGTACAATGGAAGCAGTTGGAAAAGTGATGAAGAGGAGCAACAATGACACCAAATCACACAAGATTCATGAAATCCATGCAATGATGGATTCCATCCTTTCTTTGTTCACAACTTTACGTATATGTACTTTCATTGCTTGCACTTGCTATCAAAGTTACTCCCACGGCTTGTGTGGGTTTACTGTACTATTATTCCTCATGAATAAATGAATTGTTTTCATGTAATGAGATGTATGTCTTTTCTTTTTTTGTACTTTCTTCATTTGTATGGATAATAAATGAACTTATACAACTCAGAACACTTAAAAATTCACTTAATCATAGAAATAAATTAAAATCAAGTGTACCTTTTGATGCTCATTGAAAATGTAAATTGTTTGTAAAACTACCTTTTCCATGCTTCAAACCTGCAACTGAGACTATTGTTTTGAACAAAAACTCTGCATATGCCATCTTTCTCACCTTCACCAAGGCCTTGCAATAGTATTCCCGGGATACTCACTATCTTTGTCTTGCTGAAGATGATAAATTGGAGAGGCGGTATACACAGAGTGTTGCCTTTTGGGGCAAC
Organism: Taxus wallichiana var. yunnanensis; assembly: GCA_018340775.1. Classification (NCBI taxonomy): domain Eukaryota; kingdom Viridiplantae; phylum Streptophyta; class Pinopsida; order Cupressales; family Taxaceae; genus Taxus; species Taxus wallichiana. The sequence goes on from CM031233.1 coordinate 147,601,359, forward strand.
GCTTTTAGTTGTTAATCTGATGCATGGCATTCTAATCTTGTCCGAAACCAAAAATTAAAAATTGTATCCCCTTCCAATATGTCTGCCTGAAACATAGTCAAAATTCTAACTCGACCATTCTAAGAAACTTAAAATTTTGAGTTGGCCTTTTTGAGCGGACTCTGCGAAAAATGTCGATGTAGTAATCATAAATATACATCACTTACTATTCTAAGTGGTTGGGTAATTTAGGTTATTACTTCCTATCTAGTACTAATTAAAAGTGCAACATTCAATTAATGCATTTGGGTTGCATCATTCACTGCATGGGAAGGTAAAATTATGATTTCCATCACACACACTCATCTTGGGTACAAATTAGTTGTATTCCTCTATCTTGTTGTGATGAAGCAAGGGTAACCTAGCTTTAAGGGACTCTCTCTCTCTCTCTCTCTCTCTCTCTCTCTCTCTCTCTCTCTCTCTCTCTCTCTCTCTCTCTCTCTCTCACACACACACACACACACACACACACACACACACACATGCGCGCACGCGCACTTGCACACACAACCACACCCACACCCACCATGACTAGATTGAGTCTAAAATGTAGTGCAACATTCAATGACAATCACATTAGAGTGAACACCGAGGTCAGTATGACTCAATCATATGCATATTTAATATTCTATCTAATGTTTATTTAAGCCTTATGTGGGTAGTTAGGGATTTTTTTCATGTAAAGGTGAAACCATGAAATAATACAATGAATTGAGTGTAAAGAGTGATGTGAAGAAGACATTATCAAACCCTAAAAGGACCATATTTGTAACTACTATCGAGATACTAGATCCAAATACGAAACTAGTGCATGGGAATTCATGTCCTCTTTAAGGTGCTATTATCCAAAAGACTTGAAGATCTCTATTTTCCATATGAATCATATATAGCCTAGATCCATCTTGTTCAAGCATCATTCCAACCAATATCAGCACACATAGACAATGAGTTATCGGCTAAGTTATGTTGGTATCCAAATTGATTCTCCTTTGCAAGTTGAGCATCATCACAAATTTAACAAGAAGCCTAGAGACAGATAAATCATCATGTATGTCATTTTGTAGTCAGGGAGGTGATTCAACTGGCTCTTTGTCACTCAGATGTTGGAGAAATGGATAGCACCTTCAAAAGGATTTGATCTATCCTCACTACTTTAGGTTGTGCCTTTCAACAGGGTGAGAGGACCCATTTTTAACCTCTGTTGGTGAAGGAGAATGAAGATATCCTTCTTTGCACAAATTTGAAAGGAAACCTTGAGAAAATATGATCAATGCACCACAATTTAACTCTCATGAGTTGTCACTTCTAAAGAATGGTGATATTTTCTAAACAGGGTTAAGGTTACTAAAGACATTATGGAATCTTGATTTCTTATGCATATTTTGGTAGTAGAATTTATTCATTTGTGGACATACATGGCAAAAAGGGTTAGTTCAGGTAGGATTCATTGTTTTTGAATATTTTTTGGTGGGAGATTAAGCAAGATAAACTTGATTTTGCTAGGTCTTTGAGAACCTTCTCAACAATTGGAAAACTAAATGATAAAATGCTTTAGAATAGCTAAAATATTCCTTCAACCAGAAGGTGTGCATCAATGGAGGCCAAGATTTACATGGTTTCACACAATTTCCAAGAATTTAACACAAAGGATCGAGTTAAAAGGCTCAATTAAACATTTATCAATCTCCGGTTCATCACGTCTAAGATACACTCAAAGACTTACAGACAATCTTTATCAACAAAATGACAATAAAGTGATTTTAAATTATTTATCTCATTATAGGATGAAGGCTCTTCTCATAATAAAATTGCTAATGCCACTAAACTATCACAAGGACAAGATCATATGTGATTCGAAGGGATTTTAACATAAGATTGCAATAGAAACATCAAAACCATTTGAAAAACATTCTAAAATAAAAGTAGACACAATTTTTCCCAAGATCAACACAGATTAATTTGAGATCTATTAGATTTATCAGTAGGGGAAAGTTTCTTGAATAGTCTTAGAGCTTGTCAATGGTTATACACTCGCAACCATCTTGACATGATCAAATCTAAAACACAAGAGATTAACAAGTTTCTCAGATGGTCTCTCAGGAAGATGGGCTTTCTCAAATTTTCTCGTAAGAATTAAACCCCGACCATTTGCAAGAGTATTCTCATTGCATTTATACAATTCACTTGCTCACTCATCCCAAATTTCCCCCAAAAAGAAGAATATTTGAGGAATCCTTTGCTTGTTACCAATTTGTCTCAGAAAGTGATGTTTAACAAATTTACACCCGAAGCTACCAGGTGGACAAATCATGAACTGATCATGTTTCGACCGGACCTTGACCATGACCGAGGATGCCACACCATAACCTTTTGATAGTCCTTCTAATCATTTTTATTTCATCATATGAGAAATCCCGTTCAATCATTTTCAGGTGGCTCTGTATAGCTAGATCTGACAAGCAATACTTTTTTCCCTTGAGGAAACACCTTGAGAAATGAGTATGCTCACATGGATGCCTGCATTCATGCCTCTCAAAAATGAATATCCATGCATGGACTATTCCACATACCTGTGCTACGAGTCCAAGTTGGCCGAGTACAAAGAGGAATCAATGGAAGCTTCCACATATTTTCTTGGCGCAAATGCAAAGGTGAAGTACTGGAGGCAAGTTCCAAAATAGGTGACAAAGAGTACATTGGTAGAAGGAATAGGGAGCTACTCTAAAATACACTTACAAAGGCGGGCCATCCATGTGTCCTAGGCCTTAGAAATTTGCTTGAAAAATTCAAGTATAGAGAGGAGCCAGCGGAAGCCTCCATGTGTCTCCTTGGTGCAACTACTAAGGTAGGACCCAGAGGCAGATCCTCAAATGAGCATCGGCCCTCCACGTGTCCAAGCTTTGAGTTTGAAGTGGGCCTTAGAGTTTCAAAAGGCCCGACCCGCCTTTCCGCTTCTAACTTTTGATGTGGGCCCTGACGGAGTTGTGGGTTATTTCATAACTTTGCTCCCTTGTACAAAGAGGCAAAAAACTTCAAAATGTTCCATTGACCCACCTTCCCGCTTGTAACATGAAAAACTGCCATGTGTCCTTCTTCGGGGTCAAAGTAAGACTTTTTCTGCCACTTCATATTTGTTGAATAGCCAATCAGAGACTATCGGGGCTACGGGGCCAATTTGGTATTTTTACAAATGTGACAAAAGTGGCAAATTTCACCAAAAATACCTATACGGCGCATCGATCAAAAAGGACCACTTTTCCATAGATGTTGGGACAAAAATTGATAGGGAAAATAAAACATGACTGTGGAAAAACAGAAGGAAGGGAAAAAACCCAAATTTACGCTCAAATTACAAATTCTTTCTCATGGACAGAGAAACATAAAACAATATCTAGACTTAATGTGATCCTTGACCAAAGGAAAGGACTAACCATGGCAACTAAATGAAGGAAATAGCTTTCTCGCGTCAATACGGGGAGATAGAAAATACGACGAACCAGGCAGATTGGGAAATTTTTAGAGCAAACAGGGCGAGATTAAATTGAGCACCAACAAGCTACACTCATTCACTCATTACTTACGCTTATTTTCCATTGCATGTTAGATCTCATCAATTTATGATATTATTTATTTGATCTCAATACTCGAATAATTTTTTTTTAAATCATTTGGTGAACCCCACTCTTGCATACTTTTCATCGGATCTACTCTTATCCAAACAAAAATTCTAGTTTGATAAGCAATATCACGCCACACTTCAGGAGCCATGCAAGTGGATATGGTTCATATGTGCATCTTATCTTGAGATTCACGCCATAGTTTCATCTATCATTTTCCATAACTCTAATATGTATAAAATATTCCAAGGGTTTCATGGTTTTCCTACCCTTTGGGTCACTTTCTAGGACTCCTAATTTTCAAATCACCTTTTGTTTCATATCTCAAGCATAATGAATCTATTTTCAAATTCCTTTGAGGTTATTTTTAAATTTGACATATCTAAGGAATTATTCTTTTTCTTTTCCCTATTTTTTGGTACAATTTTTGGAAATATAAAATTACACGTTTTACTAATTAAGGCATAATTCATAAAATACACACTTTGAAAAATTCACTTGGACGATTTTATTTCACATCATTAGATTCAAAAATCCTCTAGTTTTTATAAAATTCAAATTTTATTTTGATATATGGTTTTTTTATTCATTTGACAACAATCACTTTTTAATCAACATCTCTTTCTATAAAAATCTATTTGTCTTTTTGGATTTCTTATGTAAAATTCTTTTATGGATTACCATAAAATTTATAACAATGCTTCCCCATTTTATATTTAGGTTTACATTTTTAATGTTCTTATTAAACATCCTTTAGATGATAATGGAACTGTTCTTAATAAATGCAACATTTCCTTTCTCCATTAAATAGGACTTTCTGATGTTGATCTAACTCCATCTACTCTATGTATCTATGGTTTTGATAACACACCTAAGAAAGTGTTAGGAGAAATATTTCTACCTATTATTCTAGGACCATGCATTCTTAATGTTTTATGTCATGTTATGCCTAATAATATCAATTATAATATCCTTCTAGGTAATCCTTGGTCACATACTTTGAATGCAATCCCTTCTATACATGTCATAACATACAATTACCTTACAACACTCTCTTCCATGAATAATGTATAATATATTCCATCTCATACACGATAATGAAGGCACTACTTACATTGCACATCATTATCCTCTTGTGATGGACTCAGCATCTTATTGATTTACATGATCAAATTTCTATTAAAACTTATGATGCTCCTCCTAATATATATCATTTACATGATGTTTGATCCCTAATGCATACTATTTGACACCTACCTATATCTAGATCTTTTTCCCCTATGAAGGTTTCTACATCTATTATACCTAAGGTGTTGGGAGAAACTCATATCCCCTTAATTATGTCACCATGACCATGGATTTCCAAGATATTACTTGGCCCAACACTCCATGCAATTATAATGATCACATGCTTACCGAATATAATGTTTCATCACTTGCCGCAACATCATCACCAAAAGTAAGAACACGGTGTGTTGATTTGATAATGATTCTTGATGCTCTTCACTCTCTCTCTTTCCAAAATTCTATGCATAAAACATATGTTATGGCTACACCTCATTGTGTTGCATAAATGGGGTCAATCATGTCCCCTTTTCTACATATATATATATATATATATATGATTTCTTCTATAGTCATAAAGTCTAGTACATACAACTTTAATGCTTCCAATCTTCCCAAATTGCACATATTGCTTACCCGATGAAACAATCTTGTTCTAGGTTCAAACAAAACTATTGATGGTTCAATTACCTACATAAAACTAACTTTATACACATATAGTGGGGGAACCTAAATCATTTCACCTATTTACATTATTTTATTTTCACATAATTCCAAAACATTCAAATATTGGTAAAAATGCAATAACATTAGTTAAGATCTTTGTTGCATGTATATTTTCTTGATTATACTATTCTATGCTACATTTTTCCTATTAGGTTCCTTTTATTCATAATATGTTTGATATTTTTACATATACACATGTGGATTTACATGGTAATTTGAGGTGAATGTAGGATATATACATGCTATCATGCAATGCATGATGCTTGACATTTTTTTCTACCCATCCCATGTAGGCTCCTAGGGGCATCTACCTTCCCTACTTCTCTATATCCATGTGTTATCATTGCAATATCTACTACTTACATTCCTATTTTTAGTGGTATACATTGTGACATACTATTAATTTTTCTAACCTACTATCCGTTGCTTCATGCGTAGCATTTGTCTTGTAGGACTACTCCCAACCATGGTTATCTAATTTGATTATATCTTGTATATGTTTTTGTCTTATTTTTTATTATTTGTATGCTATTATATATGCTTGATTGCTTGTTTTTATATATCCATGAATGTTTAAATTATGTTTTGACATATTGAGTGGTGCCCCATGTATTCCATCAACTCTTACGTTACTTTGTGTTTTGACTATCTTCTATTACACTTTACCATACTTACTTGTCACTAATACTTTATGTTAACCTTTCCAATTATTTTAAATGTTCCATGGTTGTTACCATACACATTCCATATTTCCCTATAATATTTATTTTTCTTATGTGCACATCAACTTAATATTTCCTCATTTGGGATGCACTTGTATTAATTCATCTCACACATGAAAAATGAGTGAGGGAAATCATAAGGTGAGTATTTCACCTCTTAGCATTCTAGAAACAAGATATAGAGAGATATGGAACATAAATTAACCAAATGTGATATAGGAAAATGGTTTAAAATGATACTTGAACCAACATTACAAGTAAGGATAGAAGTACCCAAAGTAGATAGGAACAATGAGTATCGAGTGTGGCACATAAAAAGTTCGCCTCAAGGGTAAGAATAAGTACCTTACAAGTCAATGCACTTCTTAGTGACATGTTTTATCAAAATACAGTGAGCATATACATAGAAGTAATTATCTAGTATAACAAGAATAAAACCAAGTGAAAAGCTTCATACTTTGAGAAAGGGAACTAATTACTCTTCTTTCTCACTTTACATGTTTTAATATTGGTTTCAAATAAGGATTAAAACGTAGAGCATGTGTAAGAAAATGATATGCTTTAAACAATTTCTCATCCATGTTTAATTTCTATTGGGTTTATGACCTTTGCAGGTGATATTTATCCTTGGGAAAGTGTCGATGGGTTAAGGGATATTCTGAAAACAATCCCAACACTCTTCATCTAATGACAGAATGCGTAAATCCTCGAGTATATTCAAACATGTTCACTTTCGACACTACCAACCTTCTCCAATGCAAATTTATCCAAGGTAACAAACACACATGAATAATTCTAACTTTTCTCTTGTGACATTTACGTGTATTCTATCCTTGACTCACTTATTTTTCATACACACTTTTGTGTTGAACTCTCTAAGTTAAAGTTCAATTTCCTCTACCATGAGAATTGATTACAAGGGAAATTTTAAGGAACTTGCCTAAAAACTTATAGAAATTGTGGCAAATATGGCTAGAACCAAATTTTCTTGGTTGGTGAATTATCTAAAATTATCATTCGTGGTATTGGATAAATCAAATATATTTTATAACAGAAATTTTGGATGAAGTGGTAAATGAAATATAACTTATCATATTATGGACTTAACCATTCTTTGCAAGTAGAGGACCACTTTATATTTGAAAGGCCACCAAATTTAAAATACCCACTAGTTATAGAGACTCGCTTAACATCTAAAATCCCATCAAATACACAACACATGTCACAATTCGGAAATGTCCTAACCAAAGGCTTTTAGAAAAGCTCGCATTACGAAATAAGCCAAAATTAACATAAAATTTGGGTCTATAGCGGGGTCAGGTCTTTGGTCAACGTTTAATGGAGGATATGCACCAGCGAAGGAAGGGGACACATGGTGTATATCAAGAGCATCAATAGGGAAACACCTCGTATTCCATCCCTCTTCAAAGTGATTGAGTTTCTCTTCGTGATTAGTTTCTACAATGTAGATCTAATTATGTATGTATGTATACACACACACACACAGAGACATATATATATGGCAAATTAAATAAAATTTCGAAAAAAAATCCCAAAAATGTTGGTGAATGAGACTAAATGACAAAGAAAGTTCCATAGATCTATTGGTGTTCCAAGAATTTTTTAAAATTCATGGCCCATCGACCACATGGTGATTCAATAAAAATATATGTTGGGATTGGAGATCCGTAGGCTATTCACATGGGACAAATTATTATTTTTGGATTTTTGGGAAAAACTTAGGCAATGTTGTGGTCGTAAATATAGCCAAATTCATATGATAGAATTACTACTATTCACCATTGCAAATATTTTTAGCTAAAATTTTCAATGATTGAATACACTTTTCTTCTTTTGCAGGTCTGTCCTTATCCCAAAAAAGGTAATAAAATTGGAACATGGAGAAATCTCAAGCATAAGATGAAATAGGGGATGCAAGCATCGTTTTACATATACAAGGTCACCCAAAGGTTCTCATCCCCTATTAGATTCCATGATAAATATATTACAATCTCCATTCGACATCCTATCATTTACAAGCTTCATTCGGAACACTATTAGTTACAAACTCATTCAACTCTCCAAAAGGTATTCTCTTGTTATCTACTTTATGATACCAAATATTCATTTAAAATAATAAAGTGGGAAAAAATATAGACAAGGAATCACACACTTAGTAACATTATACCTCCAAAGTATGTCATTGTATGCATGATTTCTAAGCAAGAAAACTAGACATTAACAACAATGGTTTTACTTTGCATTTATATTGATTTATCTTTTTATACTTTCTTCCTTTACTTTTCTAGAAATATCCCTTTACTTCAGAGCCTTTGGGACACTAGTTCCTAGTAGGGACATGATTTCCCAGTGCGTTATTGTCCCCTTTTGGTGCTTTTGTCCTCTTTTCTTTGTTCTCTTATGTTTTAAAACGCCACATCAACCATTAAATTTTCTAAAAATTCTATTGTTACTTTGGGTCAGCTTTTTAATTTTTGATGACAAAATTCAAGTAAGGGAAACATATATACATGACTTACTTACTATTCTCGGGGATTACGAAATTTTGGCTATCGCTTCCTATCTACTACTTGGGAAAAGAGACATTCAAGGGTTGAATTTGGGTTTCATAATTCATTGCATAGGAAGGGTGAATTCTAAGTTCCATCACACACATTCATCTTGGTGGAAAAGTAGTTGTATCCCATTCTCTTGGTGTGAGTAGAATAGGGAAACTTAGCTTCAAGGAAACAATTTGGTCACACACACACACCTAAACTATATTTAGTGTAGTGCTTGGTGAAAATCACATGGGGTGATTTTCGTGGTGAATCCGAATAAAACATATGCATATTATATTCCATCTAATGTGTGTTTGAGCCTTGTGCAGGTAGTTAGGGTTTGTTTTATGAGGTACATATGTGTGCCCATGAATCCCTGAAATGAAGTCAAACTAACAGAGAGTGAAGTGAAGAAGGCATGATTAGACCCTTAAAAGATCAGATTTGGAACTACTACGAGGACACTAACACACAATACATATACTAACAATAAAGAGGTATTATCCTCTTTTGGGTGCTATTGTCCACAATATTTAGAGATATTTGCTTTCGAGATGAAGCATATATAGACTAGATATAGCCTATTCCAACACTATTCCATCGTAAATTGAGTGCGAGACATTGAGTTATCAACAAAGTAACTCCCATCCTTTCACTACTTACACTTTCTTGTAATTACATGTTAGATCTTATGAATTTATGATATTATCTATTTGATCTTAACCTCTCGATAAACATTTAAGTTTTGTTAAATCAATGTATGTGCTATATATATAAGAGGAATATGTTATCCAGGATGTTTAACATGACCTTGAATAAGATATTGAAATTGAAATTTACTACAAAATGTCATTTGTCTTCTATTATATTACCATAGATACTATGATCTTTGGTTCCTATAGATTTATTCATTACAATTATGTGTGTTTGTGTGTGTTCTTACAACTAAGGATATTAAACATAATTGAACTTAAATAGAATATGCTAAACATGAACTTAAACAAGATATTAAACTTTGAATTTACTCTAAAATTTTCAACTCTTTATGCCTTCTATTTCATGATCACATATAATTTTATATTTGATTCATGTTATCTAGCAGAAGTGCACCCTTGTGAGGATTGGCATATTTTTATTTCTCTCCTTACTTGTGGATAGAAAATGGAAACACCTCATGGGCTGTGGTTATCCCAAAAGTGAGGTGAATCTACATATTTGAAGGGCTAGTTACCTTCCGGTTTATCCCTAACTAAATCGATGGGGGTAAGGGTTTATAACGAAAGTGAAAAAAGGGGTGATACCCCATGGATTGTTGGAGATTTCTAATATAGAAATGTACACAAACTGATAAGGATAAATATTTAACTTGCATGAACAAGAGGGTTTGGATGATATTTCAAGGCAAAGTAATTGAAAATTGTTAGCGATGACTCATAATACACAAATTTCAACATGCATGCATACTAAAATAGACACCCAAACATATATTTGCAATGAGGGAAAATAAAATAAGCATATAACTTAATAAATTTAGGAAAAATCACAAGAATAAACTAATTGAAAGCACAATATTGCAAATATTTCTAGAAAGGCACAACACTTGTATTATCAATGGGAACTTGACACTTTGTTACATAGAAAAAATCCTCCCTCACGCTTGCAAACACTTTGAAATATCTAGGAAAAGTTGCACACCCTAACTCCTAATATATCTTCTCTAACTCAACCTAAGACTCAGTTAACTTGGAGATAACTCTAAAGTTAAATTTACATGTACAACTCTTTGGAAGTTCACAAATACAATAAGAAAGGCTAAAAATATCATGTATGAAGCTCAAATCTCTCCTTGGTCAAATCACATTTAACCCTCTAATTTTGCCTTTTGAATGACATGTGTATGGGAAACTTTCCAAAATTTAAGGTAGATTTGGAGATATTAAGGTAATATTTTGATTTTGTCTTATCCCTAAAAGCTATTTTTGGTTTCTTGTGTTGGTACCCAAATTGATTCCCCTTAAAATTTTGAGAAGCCTCACAAGTTTGGGGAAGCTTAGAGACAGATAGATCATAGTGAGTCATTTTGTAGCCGAGGATGGGATCTAACTGGCCCTTTGTCACTTAGATGTGGAGAAATGGATAGCACCCTGAAGAGGATTTGATCTATCCTCACTACTTTATGGTTGTGCCTTTCAACCAGGGTGAGAGAACCCTTTTGTAGCCTGTTGTTTATGGAGGAGATGGGAATTCCTTCCTTGTGAAGTGTTTAAGAAGACCTTGAAGAAAATATGATCAATACAACAAAACTTAACTCTCACGAGTTTTTACTATAGATAATGGAGATATTTTCTAAGAAAGGTTTAGGCCACTAAAGAAAATGAAAACCTAAGTGTTTATGCATGTTTTGGTAATAGAAATTGTGCATCTGTATACACACAGGACAAATAGGGGTAGTATGGGTAAGATTAATTGTTCTTGAATGATTTTGGTGGGAGGTGAAGCAGGATAAAGTTGATTATAATAGATATTTGAAAAACTTTACAAAGATGGAGAGCTCGAATCAGCGAGAATGCTTCGGGGTATCTAGGATGTTCCTTAACCATAATATGTGCTTCAATGGAGGCCCAAATCAACACTTTTCACACAAACTTCAAGGATCCAAAATGAAGGCTCAAATTGGAAAAATTAATTGAACATTATCAATCTCTATTTCATCATGCCTAAGATACCCTCAAAGGCTAACAAACAATCTTATAGTCATGCTAGGAGTCACAATGATTTTAAATTCATTTATTTCACTATCAAATGAAAGCTCTTCTAATAAATGAAATTGCAAATGCCACCACACTATCACAAGGATAATATCTTGTGTAATTCACATAGATTTCAATGTAAGAATTCAATGGTAACAAGAAAAACTACTTGCACACATTTAGAAATGAAGCAAACACAAATTTTGCCCAAAAATGACATAGATTAACTCAAGTTTGATTAAATTTATCAGCAGGGGAAAGTTTCTCGAATAATCTCAGAGCTTGTCAATGGATGTACACTCGCAACCACCTTGACATGATCAAATTTAACACAAAGGAGATAAACAAGTTTCTTCAGATATTTTCTCATAAAGACGGGTTCTATTCAATCCTTTTTCTTAGAAAATCAATTTTGACCCCTAACACTCCAACCTTCCAACCCTTTTCACGGTAAAAATCATGCCATTTATAACATTTTACAATAGATCCCCCAAAAAACCCAAACATTGGTCCACCGGTGATCGCCATGATCCCGATCGCAATTCTCATAATCGATTTGTAAAAAGTTGTCGGGTGCTGGGGTAGATCTTTTTGAACACATCCAACGTTCAACTCCTTCTTACGGTAGATCACTCTTCCTTTTACTTTCCAACCACTTTTCCCCTAATTTGTCCAATCTAGTTCCTTGCATGCCCAGGAAGGGAAAAGCGAAGATCGATCGAGCCCAAAGATCGAGATCTCATCTTAATGGTAAAAGACGTTCCCAGATTTTCCTCACCGAACCGAGATATCAACAAGTCTTTCGCGTGCCAAGGAAAGAAAAATCAGGTCAAATCCGATAGTTAGATTGCATATTTAATGGTGAGAGACGTTTACAGACCTTCCCCACAAACCAAAGCTACAGATTAATGTTCCTCTTCATTTGGCATGTAGGAGACTCCAAGAAATGATAAAAAATCATAAGAATACGCATCCCCAGGATCTTTGGAGTGAAAATGGTAGAAAAATCAGATGTGCAAATGCTCGGTTTGTCATTGATTTCTATTTTGAATTTGGGCCTTCCACATGAGAGATCCAATTTAAAGCGGGCATGCGGGTTCCTTTGTCCTTCTAAGACCTTTTGGAAAAATGTAAAATTTTCACATTTTCTCCGCACCTCCACCCTTGAGAAATGATCCTAACACGTGTTTTGAGGTGGGTCCCAAAGGAACCGCAACCAAATTCTACTACTTCACCTCTCTTTGGAAAAGGGAAAATTTTCCATGTTTGCCCCGTAGCTCCACCCTTTCGCCTTCAAAAAATGGGTCTGACAGGTGTCCCAATGTGGGTCCCCGTGGAAACGTGCTCTCTTTTTATACTTTAGCTCCTTTTTTCACAAAAGGAAAATTTTCTAAACTTCCCCCGAAAGTCCGCACCTCCGCCATGATCGGAGCAAATTTTGACTTTTCACCACATCGACTGCGGGCCATTTTAATGTTTTAATCCTTTTGATAGTAAGAGGAAAAAAATCCAAGTTGCCTCCGATGGTTTGCTTCCCCACCCCTTTGAATTTTCAAAGTCAGCCTTGACCTCCCTTTTGTCGGGCTTGCGGGCCATTTTGATATTTTAATCCTTAAAAGGAAAAAAATTCAAGTTGCCCCAATGGTCCGCTTCCCCGCATTTTAACTTTTCAAACTGCCACATGTCACAATGGTGCATTTTGAGATGGTCCACAAAATTTGAGACCTTGAATGAGCATGGGCTCACCACGTGTCCTGCCCGGAAAAATTTGTTTGAAGGCTTAAAGCTCAGCTGAAAGGCGCCATGTGTCAGGGTTCGAGGCAATCTCCTTTGGCCATTGAAAAGTCCAAGCAAAATGCAAAGTGAGCGGAGGCCTCCAAGTGTCCTCCTGGTGCTTCTTTAAAATAAAATTCAAGGGTCAGTCCTCAAACATGTGCGGTCCCTCCATGTGTCCCAGGCCTCTCAAAACCTTTTGAAAAAATACTAAGTATGGGAAGCCCTGCGGAAGCCTCCACGTGTCTTCATGGTGCAATTTCAAAATGGTGCCCAAGAGTGGAGACCCTGAATGAGCGTGGGCTCACCATGTGTCCCTATCCCGCCAAACTGTATTAGCTGCATAAAAATTTGTCTAAGTCTAGGAAAAGCAATGAAACCTCACGTGTTCTCCGAGCGCCACTGTAAGGCTAAACCAAAAAGCAAATCTTCAAATGAGCATCGTTCTTCCACGTAGACAGGTTTTCAAGTTGAGAAAATTCATAAATTGTTTGAAGTACCTCGTCAAAGCCGCATCCAACCAAAAGAGGCCACGTCTCTTGTTAATGCAAGGATGTAAATTTGACCGGGAGAAACACCGTCAAAATGTAAAATGTAGAAAAATGACCATTTGAGCCCGGAGATGAAATTTTCTCCAAGGACAGAGAATTTAGAAATGTTACAAGGCTCAAAGTTCCAAAATTCCACTCGAGGCATATGAATATATGGTTTTGGCTTCCATTTATTAATCCTTTTGTGGCCATGAGGGTACTTTAACATGACCACAATCATATTTGATTTAACTCTAGTTTGATCATGGGTCGAATTAGGGAAAACCCTAAAAATTTCAAAACCCTTTTTCATTTTGCACTTAATCTTTTCGAGAAACTTCGACGTTGGAAACGATCAGCATAACTCTCATGCACGTTCGCGAGTCACATTAAATATTTATTTTTCCAAAAATATGTTTAAACAATGCGTGGTGCGGTGATTGGTGGGCACCTTTGGGGTCGTAGAGATCTGGTTCAAATTTTGGTGTGGGTTGTGCTAACGTACATGATCGTTAGGCTCGGACCCTTGGGAAATCTCTAAAAAACATTTCAACATGGGAGCCACACTAGTTTTGTATCTTGCCCTTTTGTTACCGGTTCATTTTGCACTATGGATTTGAAGCGTAAGAGATTTTGTTGGCCATGTGTACTCCTTGGGTTTTCACCGAGAAATTATTTATGACTGAAATTTAGCCTTGCTTTTGGGAGATCGCCATTGTTAAAAACTAGAGTTGTTTGTTATGGATTGCACCTAGGTTCTTCACAAATCTGCCTTGCATCTAGCTAGTGGTGTCGTTCTTCATTATGGGTTTTGCACTTTTCACAACTTCAAAAGTGTTCTCAAATTAGTGTTGGAAATATCTAATCTTGTTCTAGATAAAGTTTAACTTTATGGAATTCAACTTTATGTAAAAGATATTCACATTTATTGTGAATATTAACTCCTCCAAAATATCAAAAGATATTGTATATAATATCTAGAAAATATCAAGAGATATTATATATATCTAGAAATATCTGGGAATATCTATAAAATATCCAAAAGATCAATAATATCTAATATAAGATATTATGAGATATTATGAGATATTTTCTAAGGTAGAAGGTTGGAAAACTTCTATAAATAAGAGGTTTCATTTTGTAATTCAAAAAGCAAGAAAAGAAAGAGAAGGCACCGAAGTGCTCTGGAGTATTTTTAATACAAAGCCTTGTTTTTATATTTCTCTTGTGAGTTTGTGTGTGTTCATAATATTGTTTCTATTTGTAGCACACACCCTCTAGGTTAGGAGTTAGATATAATTCCTTGATTAGGAGGTAAATCATTGTTTCTCCATTACTGATTGGATGTCATTCGAGCAATGCTTTGTGATAGAAATGAAAGGGAATAAGGTAAGCTTGATTTCCGACTTGTGTATTGTAGCAAATGATTGAACTGTTTTATTTATTCAAAAGATGGGTCATAATTCCTTCGAGGTCTATTTATCAAGTTAAGCCATCATTTTTTTGCATTATGTACTTAGATTTGGGTTTTGATTTGACCCTCTTCCACCTCGTTTTGGTGAAAATAATGACTTCGCGGTGTGCTCTGTATTGGCACTTGAGCTCAATTAGCTCCTTTGTAAGTATGTATTCATTCTCT
Source organism: Taxus wallichiana var. yunnanensis (assembly GCA_018340775.1). Lineage (NCBI taxonomy): Eukaryota > Viridiplantae > Streptophyta > Pinopsida > Cupressales > Taxaceae > Taxus > Taxus wallichiana. The sequence goes on from CM031233.1 coordinate 147,616,781, forward strand.
GGGCATCATTACCATTATAGATCTATATTTTAAATTTCCATTATTGACCTAGGTCGATCTCTAAATGGGTTTTCCATGCATGATTATGAAGTTTCTAGCTTGATCTACCAATAAGATAGTTGTGGGTTTGTAGTATTTCATGTTTTTGCCTCACTTTGTTTCTCACGGTGAGCTCTAATTTGAATCTGGTTGGTGTTGGATTGTTTTGCTTTATGGCTACACTATTTCCAAGCTCATGGGGTTGTCCATTCTATCTCTGTGTTGGTTCGAATAACAAGTGGATTTTTACTTTTTTACATCTGGATATATGTTTGTTTTTTTAGTCTCTTACCCATGTGGCCACCTTTCTTTTATTCAGCTCGCTGGTTAAAAATATGGGTCAAATGTTTATCAAATCTCACCATTGGATTTATATTATTTCGCCACTTCTACCGATTTTTATTTTGGATACCATTTGAGGTTGTTGTCACGCTTACTTATAATGAGCTCTATTTTGTATCATTTCCCTTGCTGTTGATTTTTCTTGTTGTTGCCACTCCTAGATTTTTTTAGATCATCATTACTTAGTTCCTTGATGGCTTGGATTTTATATTCTTAGCTCGGTTTGAGGTTGTTGTCGTTTACTATAATGCCCCCAACCTACCTTGTCTCGGTCAGCTTCATCTCCTTCTTGGCGTGGAGGGTGGAGCTATTAATGTGTGATGTGAAGGAATCCTTTGGTGGCCGCACATGCTCATTGATTGAAATGTTGACTTCACCTGTTGTTCACGTGGTCTCCTGTCGTGTCTGTCCAACCACGGATGCTTGTTTTGCACTCCATCAAATGCTGAAACAGATGAATCGCTATAGCGTGTTCTGGGTGTGGATTCTCAAAATCGTGCTGTGCAGGCAGTATCTGTGGAGCGTAGAAGTGAATTTCTCTGGGAGGGCCGTGAGGAAGATTTGGCTGTATGCAGCAGCTACAGGGTAGAGAAGTAAACTTATCTCAAAAAAATAGTGGCCTCCAGAGAGAGTTAAGTGCGACAGCTGCTACAGGACGATCTCAAGGAACCGTTGGTGCTGAACCTATTATTCTGGTTGCACGCGACCACAGTCGTGATCAGTGGTTGCAAAATCTTGCAGCTGTAGTAGAAGGATGAGATAAAGTTTTAGTTGAGTTGTCTTGCCTTTTCATTTTGGAAAGTCACTTCTGTCCAGGTGGTGAATCTAACATGGAAGAAGCTCGATCAAATCTTGAGGCTGCGTTTTGTGCTTTGCATTTCCATGGTTTTGCTGGTATCATGGTTGGCCATGGACAATCACCAGCCGCTTTTTCTGGTTCGTTGGGCAAGAGTTGCATTCCTTATACTCTGCTCGGGCCTGTCCATTTCGACCCTGCTCGTGTAAAAACTTTGTATGAATGAAGGGTTTCTTGTTTTGGGTAAGTTCTGCTTTACAGCCTGGGAGGTCGAGATCATACATTTAGCTTGGACGCTATTGTTGCTCGACCTGGTCTTAGTTCTTATCTCGCCATTGATTTGTGCTTGTATTTTATTGTTTCTGCCATGAGCTTGTCCAGTTTTGGTGACAGATCGCACCCACAGGCACAGGGAATCTATGCAATGTTGGAGAAAATGTCTTGGGAGCTGTAAGGTGTGTTCTTGTTGGGGATCCACAAGAAACGCCCTGCAATAAATAAATAACCTAGGCAACGGGCATGCTACAGTTGGTAGAAGCCTTCGTGAGCGCCTCCAACAGGCAGGTTGTCCAACTAGGTTGTTTTCTGTTCTGTATCACTACATCCTCAAATTTGGACTCTCCTACAAGATATTTTTATCAAAATCGATTAAGTGACAGTGAGGGTGTTACCAGCAGACCTGATGAAATTTATTTACAAAGATTCTCTTTTGAGATCTTACTTGTTGTTCGATGTAACTCATGGAAGAGAACCTCATAGAGGCCGATCTGTTTCATATCAGAATATTCATGAAACACAATTTGCTCTGCTATTATATGAGCTGCTTCAACAAGTCACTAAGTTGGCAGGCATAAAGGTCTCTGTTGGAATTATCATCACCTTACAAGCTACAGTTGTAATGCTTACACCTAGAGTTTGATGTTGTCCCCAAATCTGATGAAGGAAAAGGATTGTGTATCAATACGGTAGATGCCCTTTAGAACTAGGAGTGATGTAATCATTATGTCTTGTGTCCGAGCTTCAAACCATGGTCGGTGTTTAGCTTTCTAGCGCAAAGTGCTCTCGGACTGAGTGGTAAGCAGTTCGACTCTCACCCCCAAAGCAGCTGCATTGAAGCAATCTAGTGTTTGGACAACCACCTATTGCATCCTTCTAGTCATGCCTTCAAAAGGGAATCCTGGTGTGGTATATTGCAAGAAAAGACCAGTGAAAGCAGAGATGATAAAGCGGAGGCGTGTGAGGGTCATGTGAGTCCTGCTTTGGATGTACACGACTGGTGGATGCGTTAAAATAGGCAAGATAGACTAACCATATACATAATATGCTAGTATCTAATAAACCTCTTGAAATGAAACTTTTTCTTTCTAGAAATTGGTTTAAATTTGTGATTTTGTGGATTTGTGTTCAGTATATGGTTAACAGTTTGTTACTTCTGGATTTGCCTCTGTTGGTTGTTCTTGTTGACGTGATCAAACCCATTTATATATTAAACAAACAAAGGTTCTCAGTGTATGCTTCGATTGATCATATGAAATATATATATATATATATATATATATAATTTTAAAGTTACTTCCTTCTGCAAAAATGTCGTTGTTTCTTTTGTGAACCTGGGTATGTAATCGCCCCTAGAACATTGCAGCTTTGACTAGTATTGGGTTCCTTTTATGTTGTTGCCCTAGAGGAAAGTATACAGTTAAATTATTATTATTTTTTTTATGATAAGCTTGATTATGCACTTCGTGTATTGTGAAAATTATTAGGGCATTTGGAGATTAGAAGTTCAATATATATGCTTGTTAAGAAGGAAGTTTTGGACCAAAAATATGTCCTGGGTTGGTAGAAGGGAATAAATTATTGATAGAACCCCATTTGATTCTACTCTTTCTATGAGTAAAATTTGATAAAATTAATGACCTTTATGGTGTTAAGATATGGTATGTTGATGATTCCTTGTGTGATCGATTTAATTATATATAGACATAATGCCTTGATGGAGTAAGGTAATATCTTTCACGGTTCGTGAAAGTTAAGGTTTTCATCAACTGCTTAAGGTAACATGAAGTTCCTTAATTTAGTCAAACTTGTTTTGTACTTCCTTCTTGATGAGTGACCTTTCATTACAAATTTAGAATGATTGTGATGGAAGGTCGTGAATATATTTTGTTGTTAAAAAGGGAAAAGAAGCTATGGAATAGTTTGCATATGTATCGAACGTAATAATTGTAATTACATCGTTATAGAAGTTCATTATTGGAGGATATCTATCTTCAATGATATATTATGTGTTTAATCACTGCATAGGTTACCATAAACTTAGTGATGAGATGTAAATTAAGGAGAGTTGAGAGACTTTTCTTTGTATACATCGTTTATGATATTAGGAAGTGAGTTGATGTCGGAAAATTTCAACCAAGTCTAGATTCATGGCTATGTTCCTCTAGAACGGGAGGATTATAAATCTAAGGTATTATGAAAATTGCAAGGATGTGTTTAGAATGCTAGATTGCCTACTCAACTTGGGTATTAATGAGGCTTTTCACTATTCCGGCCCTGGTTATGTTCAGTAGGTAGGCTGTTAGACAATGCCTATTCCGGACATTCTTATCGTCATTTCCACTCATCCTTATTAGCTATGAAGTCACTTATTACCTAAGATATAATGGTTGTGGGTTGAATATAAGATTTTCATCCTTTAAACCTTTTTGATTACATGATGGAACTTTGTTATTACCCTCGTTGTTCGTTTCTAGCCTATTAGGCCTATGGCCCTACGGAACGATTCCAAAACTATATTCTTTTTGGCAGCTAAGATCGGGTCTGGTTTTTATCTTTTGACTTCACCTTGAGAATGTGGATTGATGGGTTACACTTTAGATTTCAATCACGTAATCTACGGGATTACATGATTGAAATCCTAATACTCTCAACTCTTGTGTCTAATCATTTAAATTTCATAGTCTTGCGTATTTGGTTGTCAAACTTTTGTAGTTTTCGAGGTATTTTTCATAACTAAAATTTATGGATTTCTTCTTAGTTGATATGTTGAAAATTATATCTTGTTTCAAAAGGTTGTTAGAGGTTAGAACTTGATCCATTTCTTGAAATAGAATGTTACCTTTCATGGTATTGTTAGCTAGTAGCTTATTGTTGCTATGTATAGTCTTATCTTGCTCAGTTCTCGCGAACTGACTCAGGTTATTAATTGTTGCAGATGGCTTATGTGGTTAGATGATGGAAGAACTTGTAGATTACTGCATCAATCTTGGTTATGATGTTCCTTTGTACGAATGAGTATTATGTTATAAAAATTTGGAAAGGGCCTTTGGACATTTTAGAAGAAGGGTCAGTGCCTTAGTAAATGTATTGTAGAGTATTGTTGTTGTAACTGTTGAAACTTTGGTTTGTTTGGTTATCACGTGAAAGATGAAATTTGATTACCGCTTGGTTACGGGATATTCTAGTGTATTTTAATCCTTAGAATAGTAGCGGGGCATGTCCCATGTTATTACTCTCTTGCTCCCTAGTCATGGTTCAATAGAGATGGTATGTCCCTTTGATTCGTGCATCATGTTGGAATGAATTGATATAACCTTGTTTTGTTTCCGCAAACGAGTACTGTTAAACTTTGCTCTTGAGTTAAAATGTTGAGTTGTAAATCCTCCTAAGGCTTAGTAGCAATGAGTTTGTAAGCACTATAAAGTGAGCTGGATAGTCCTGATAAAAGTTAAACTAAAATTTATATATATGAATATATTAATGTAGATGTGATCTACTAGATAACCTTTGAGACCTGGAACAATCAAGAGGAAACTATCTTTTGTAATGAAATATGATTACTCATTTTTTTTTCCGCGCCAAACTAATAAACATTATCCTTTTACGGTGAAACCTTAAATGATCTCATGGTGAAATCAATGGTTAGATTTTAGAAGATGATAGGATTTAATAAGTAGGAAGGAAATTGATTAATAAAACCTTAAATATCTCTCTATCGTTTGAAATGTCCTCCTTTGTCAAACTTAATTAAGTAAAGTCTAGATGGAGCATTTAACCAATCTTGATAAACTCTTAACCTCAATAAAAGACTGATAGTAAACAATGTGACCCTGAAGCTAAATTCCGTTGTCCTGTTCTGTTAACCCTTGCCTTGATTCATGGTGATATTTCTTAAGCAAGGTCAAAATTTGATCCTTAAACAAGAAGGTTATTGTTATGAACCCTAAGCGGTACTTTCCACTCAATCGGAGCTTATGCCTTCACCTGTGCAACAGAGGTGTGGAACATGTGTTAGTGGCTTGAATAAGATTAATTAACCTTGTAAGAAATGGAAAATGTTCTAAAATCAAATGAATAAAAAGCTTTGGACATAAAATTGATGATCCTAGTTTAGAAAGCCTGGCCTTAAGCTATTTAGTCAATAGTTGAAAAGAAAGAAGTTCTCCCTTGTGAAAAAAATTGTGTGAATCATTACATGAAATTTTATAGGGACGTAAGATAAGATTGAAGAGACATCTTAGTAAACAAGAAAATTTAACAAGAATTTCCTCATGGGATGCCCTAACTGTAAGTGTGTTTTGTGGTTGGACTTCAATGTTGTTCTGTCAAAAAGAGAAAAGTAAATTGTCCTTGATAGGTGTGAACGTTTCCGTGCTGCCTTTATGGTCATCCTTGTATCAGGTTGTTCACAGTGTTAGTTGTATCCTTGGTGACGACTTGTTGCGTCATGTTATGTGTCAAGCAAGTTCAAAAAAAAAAATTATCCTGTATTTCACTGTGTTGTTCGTGTGTCGTGATTTTGGGTCGTTACATTTACTCACCCATGACTAGCTTGTGCTATGCCTGTATTACCTTACTTGATGATGACTTTAGGTTTGTGAATTTTATGAACTTGTAGCTTTGTTTGTACTTCGGCTCCTAGTTTTTGTATTTGTGGAGAGTCACTTCTTGGGCTGCCCCATTTTGAAGATTTATGCAAGAAATGTACAATGGAACTGCACGAAGTGATGTAATCTCTCTATAAGATAGAAATTTGATTTATCTTTTAGTTTGATGAAGATAATTTCAAAAATCTATTTATTTAGAAAATTCATAGTTGCATCTTGTGCTCAATATTTGTAAAAAGCGAAAATTGTTGGTTGAAGTATATCTTAGAAAATATGTATTTCTCCATTCGAGATAGTTGATCCTTAAGTTTGGTTTATGTCTACTTTTAAAATCAAATGCATGAGCCGAAAACCTCTTTTACCTTATGACATGTTGTAGCACTTCTTCTAAATCTCTTTTCAATTTGTGTTGCATTGTACAAATTGTTCAATCAATTCTTTGCTTCCTTTTCGTACTATTTTTCCATATGTGTTACGAAAAGAAAATATGAAGCACATCTTTATCTAAAGATGTTAACTCTTGGATGTCTATATTTCAAAACGAGAATTATTATTTTGTGCTTGAGAACTTTGAAAAGTGACGATTCCTTGAAGTAGATAGGTGCATTCTCTTTTCCTTGAAGTTTTCTAATCGACCTTGCTGACTTGTCTCTCTCTTATCAAATATGTGACCACGCATTTATGAGTATGATGTAACATTTACTTTCCTTTTCATAATGCAGTTCTAAATTGTATTCTTGAATGCATAAATGAGCTGATATTTAATCATGATCTTCATTTCTCAATGTTGTATTGTACTTATCTCATCTTCTCTTGAAAATATGCTTATTTATAAAGTGGCTTGTCGCTTTGTAACTTTGTTAAAAAACATGACATCTTTCAAGGATTATGTAGATGTGATCTATGACGTGAATTGAAATCAGAATTTTGTATCTTCTTTTCTTAGTACATATGGGAGTAAGACTTGAAGTACATTACTTTTGCAAAAATATTTGTACTTGTACCTTTACAACTTTGTATTCATTCCATATTGTAAACCTTGATTTCTTTCTCATCTGTGTTTGGACCCCCTCTTATAGCTTGACATAGATGTACTTGGATTTTATTCCTCATTCATGATTGATGGTCATTACATAATAGGTGACTGTGCTTTCTAATGGTTGTACTTTTCTTTATCATTCAAAAATTATTGAAACATGAATGACAAGTATTCAATTCATATTATTTCATACATGATTAAATCATAGATAAAGTATGATCTTTAATTCTTGTACCTACACGTTCAAAAAAACTTTGAAAACATGGAGGCTATAGGCCTCTCTTTTCTTTGGATCTTTTCATAACATCTTCTTTAAGATACATTTATGAAATTTCTTCTCCAATGCTTCTTACTAATTGTAATTTGTACTTTTCATTTTTTCTTGATCTTATCTAATGCATCCTTTCCTATTTCTGAATTTCCTATACATGTGAAAGAAAATTCATATGCATGAAGCCATATAGTCTATGAGGACGATGAAAACCCGGAGCTCTAACCATCTTCTGTTTTCTATTTTTAGGTGTTCTAACTCTAGAAAGGAAGAGGACAAGAATGATGTCACTCAAAGCCGAGGAGTAAAAAGAAATCAACCTCATTCTAGCAATGATGGGATCCCCCTTATTGAATTTATAGTTTCATGTATATGCATTTTCTTTTATATGTATTGTACTTGATGAGTCATTTCCCATGGCTTGTGTGGGACCATTGTACAATTAACTTATATTTTTCATCAAGCTATCCTTATAAAATGCTACACTCAGAATACATTGCAAGAAAGAGGGCTCACTAAGTTGTTCATAGAAGACCGAGCTATTTAAATGGTAAGCTGAGCTACTATGCGGGAGAGAGTCGAGTTCTTTTATACACGGTCAAGTTTTTCCATGACTCGTTGAGCCATCAAAGCGAGTTGAAGGCTTTGTGGAAAATTCGGACTTGGAAGGCCCAAGTTGTACTTGGGCCATTCGTGCTACAAAAGGTGAAATGTATGCGGGAGTGTAATTTGGCAAAGGCGGGGGTCATCGACCCTCACGGTCTAGTCAACGCAGAGTGGCAAAGGCTACGCAGGAGTGAAGGAGGTCAAGAGCCTAAGTTGCGGGTGATGCGGATGGAGAAGACCCAGGTGAAGTGGGACATAGGTACGCGAAAGACCCGAAATTACCGTTTCAGCGTCACGGGAATGTTAGATGAAAGTGGCAAAAGTGGCACGAGATACATTAGGGACAAATGGAACATCGAAGTTCGACATCACTAATGCGTAGGGGAGTGTGGCTATGTCAGTGGTCAACGACCCAATTGGCTCGGTCAACAACGGGTGCCAAGGAAAAGGAGGCTTGGGCGGTCCAAGTACCGTGGGGACATGAGTTCCCCACGGAGACGAATTTCCACACGGAGTATCTTGTGGATAAGGTGGACTTCGGTGGCCTAGGCAACCCTTGTGCCGGAGGACATGAGTTCCCGAAAACACGCAATACCGCATGTCGAAAAAACGAGCAAAAATCCGAGTGTATTGCGGATTGTGAGACCTGCATGGAACATCCCAACCTTGATATTAAAATAGTCATAACTTTTGATCGAGCTACAATTTTGGACTTTTTTGAAAATAAAGAAACATTTTAAACTCCAAGAAATTAAATTCTCGAGTCAAGTGAAATATAAGAAATCCTTGGAAAATTTAGAATAACTACTTAGACTCAAAGGACCATAACTTTTGCAATTCTCAAGCGGATTTTTGTAAATTGGTCTTGTTGGACTCATGACTCCAAGCCTAGTGCATAATAATAACGGAATGTAGAAATTTATAAAGTTTGGGTGATGATTTATAGGAAAATGTGCTAGGTTTTGAGAAGTCATTTTATTAGTGGTTGGAGATGCATTTAATGAAACATGGGCGAGACATTTTTCAATCTACAAGTCATGGGATAATATCAAGTGTCTTCTAAAGGTCATATATCATCATTTGGGAACATTTATGACATCTTTCAAGTGGTTGGAAAGTGGATTTCGGGATTTACATCCCTTCTCTCTTCCAAAAACTCTATAAATTGGAATGTTGGGCTCATTTTGTAGAGAGGATAGTTTTGAGTAAAAACTCTGTCATTTTGTTTTGTGAATCCAATGTGTAGAGGCCACTTGTAGTGGACTTCTTGCATGATGATCCAGGCCTTTACTTTGTAATAGATTGAACTGTGCATTAATGAAGAAATAGATGCAAGTTTGTGGATGTATCTTCCCTTGTTGTGTTTGTTTGCATTCTTCTTTCCTCTTCAATATTATTGCAAATATATTGTGTCTATTTTATGCTCTTGTAGGGATTCATTATCATTATGTGTGTATGAAATATTGTTGTGAAAGCAAAGTTGCTTTAGGAATTTGTGGAGAATTGTTATTACCCTCTCTAGTATGTATTTTGCTTTCATTTTCACACATTTGAAAGTTAATCTCATTCCCTCCTTTACGGTGTATCAACATTGTTGTTTGTGTTTTACTTTCATGCACTCTCTCTCCCTAGTCCCTTGGAAAGTTATATTAGGATTAGATAGTTTTTACGCATTATAGTAGATTGTGGCAGGTAGTTTAAGAGCAAAAACCAATGCTTTCTCTGGAGGTCTATCTTAGGTAGCAAGTCCCACAACTTAGAGATAGTACCCATGTTACCTAGTCACACCATGAGCTCAAGCACACACACTTGTGTAAATTACATGGTGTTGTGATTCAGTGATAACAAGAACATGAAACTAAAATGAATGATGTCCAACAACCCAACAAATTTCAACTCTGGACATGAATTTGTCCCTTTGTTTGCTTTAGGATGTCCATCTTTAACTTGTGTCTTTCCCATCTATATCAAGATCTTGCATCAGTTTTTTAAGTGAAGATGCACGATCGTGATGAAGATGATGAATTTGGAAAGACATTTCAGGGAGGATAGACATTACGAATCAAACACAGAGAGACGATACTTACTCACCTCAAGCTTAAATAAATCACCAAAATAGGGCAAACCCATTTGGGCAAATAATATTGAAATAGATTAAATAAATGCTTTTAAAACCCTAATGAGGGTATCCACAAAATGAAAAAATAAAACAACTTGTAAGCCCTTCCAAAACCTTGGAGTGATATTTAATGGTTTCCTTTCAATCTCGTTAACCTACAAAACCAAAGAAAGAAAATGAACCAAATGAAATGAGAAAGAAGCTTTCATAAGGATGTTTTAGGGTTAGTTACCCTTTTTCTACATCAAGGGCCCTAATTGAATCCATCCAAGGGATGAGATTCATCCCTACAAAAAGTAGGTGGAGAGTGGGTGAGTAGAAATTACCTTTCAATTTAAATGTTTTAATTTCAAAAAACATGGGTTGACGTTTTAAGGGGTCACTTTATGGGGTAAGGGAATGTTTTTCTCTAACCCCATGTAAATGGGGACTTTATTAATTGTTTGAACCTTGTGGAATTAAATATGATGGGTATTTAATTATTTTAGCCCCTTTACCCCTCTAAATTTAAAATAGGGAATATTTAACTATAGTAGGAATTTAATTGGTCATTAAATTAACACCTAGAGAGAATTTAACCATGCTTAGACTAAATATACTCATTAGTTTTAATGTGAGTTTACTATTTAGTTGTAACAGAAAATTTTTATTTATTAAATATAATTGACCTTGAAACATTAATGTGGCAAGCTGTAGTTTCGAAGCTTGTATGTGGGCATGCTTTTCAAAAAAAAATTATTCCATAATTTTTCTAACTAAACCTAGGTTGTTCTTGGGTCTCATGCGGGTGTTTTTAGCGGGCGTTACACTTGGTATTAGAGTCGTGGGTTCAAAATTTGGACCCTTGGGCACACTAGAAAACTTGAGACACGAACATTAAACCTAGTACAATATTAAACCTAGCACACTTTTAAATCTAGAAAACAACTTTGTTTGAAAATTGCATATTTTAGTAAACAAACAAAAGCTGGAATGAAACCTATAATAATGAATTAACTCTCGCATTCGTCTGCATGCGGGAGGCGCGGACCGAGATGGGGTCCTTTCACATAGACCTAGACTTACCACCTCCAGATCATGTCGTAGCGGCCATTCTACCTTAGATTTTATAGATGCTTCAAGACGTCAATGCCACTTTATGTAGAGGGTCCTTAGAAGGACGTTCGGCCAAATATGATAGAGAGCCATCCATTGAGGCTCGTGCATCTCCTCGACACAACAAGGAGCATAGGGAAGAGAACTCCCACGTGGAGTTAGCCAAAGTAGAGTCACCGTAGAGGGACAGTGAGACAAGATTTTAGGACACAGGGATAGGTCCCATAGCCCTAGACCTAGGGAGCATGCAGAGAGGCCTAGGGGTGGCCAGTCGATAGTGGCAAACCATATCAGGGAGATCTTGAAGCTATGACCATCTCACTATTCTAGAGATACATGTGGATTTCAAGCAGAGGCCTAGTTAGTGAGCTTGAGTGGGTGCTTCAAGCTCTGCCCTTGTACTAGCAACACAAAAGCTCGTGTTGTGATCCATCTTCTGAGGGATGGAGTAGGTGTCTAGTGGAGGACCGAGGAGCGAAGCTCCGCATTGATTCAGAAGATGGTTACTAGGAGCTCTTTGAGGTGCGGTTCGGGAGAGCAGTGTACTTATCCCAGAGAGGTTTATTCAATGTGAGATAGATGAGTTCCATGACCTCTGTCAAGCATTTATGACTGTAGCTAAGTATGAGAGTTGATTTCTAGACCTACTCCAGTATATCAACTATATGCATGATGAGAAGGTACGGATTCACACGTTCATCGGGGGCTTGAATTTGGATTTCGGTGGTGCGGTGCACATTCACTCCCACAAACCTTAGCAGAGGTCGTGGAGAAGGCTTAGATAGCGAGAGGAGACTCGGGGAAAGACACAACGAGGCCAAGGATAGAGTTGAGCCGTATCCAAAGCAAATGTAAGACATTAGGTCGAGGGGGTCGGCTCCTCATCCTTGTGGTGGACGAGGGTTTAGCACGGTCGTCATTCGGGGCACCACAATAGCCACCTCGGTAGCATCGAGACCCGCTGACCTTTTAGACCTCCACGAGAGATTCGGCGCATAGAGGGGGCGGAGTATGGGGCCTCCTCTAGGGGTCCCATTAGGACACGAAGTGGTGCACTAAGAGCTCGGTCAGTAGGAGTTCGCCAAAGAAGACCTCAACGGTGCATAGCCGGATCATCGGGATCCACACAGCCTGAGACCTCTAAAGTCGGTTTGAGTTGTTTCTCATTGGAGAGGTAGGCGAGTTGTTATGGTTGTGGTGTTGTTGGACATCATTGGAGACAATGCCCACAAAACCCTAGTAAAAAGGGTAAGACACATATTTAAGAGTCTACTGTTGGTAACATGGGGCTCAACGATCAGATATATGTAGCGGTCAAGAACCGCCAGGCTGAGCACCAGAGTACCGTGATTGAGATGACAGGTAGCATTGGTGGTATTCCTACCTCCATTATGTTTGATTTTGGTTCATCTGATTCTTTTATTGCACCATCTTTAGTGAAGTGATGTAGGCTGGTGGCAGCTAGGCAGGGTCTTAGTTGGGACATCGAGATGGCCACGGAGCCAAAATATTCGTAGACTCCTTAGTTAAGGAATGTGTAGTGGACTTGGGACCCTTCACCACTACCTCAGATCTTCGTATCCTTCCATTGGGTTCGTATGGAGTCATCTTGGGCATGGACTGGTTGTTTTCTCATAGAGCCAGAGTGGATTGTTATCATAAGGCTATATCATGTATAGATGATCTAGGAATTGAGTCAGTGATAGTAGGGGTTAGGAGACCCGTTTCCATTCGTACCATCTTCGCTATGCAGCTTAAGAGGTGTGTGAGACAGTGTTGTCGGATGTATGCTATTACGGTTAGTGTGAGATCGAGAGGATGAGTCTAGTGGGCCATCTCTTGATGACCATCACATCTTGAGAGAGAGTTTTCGATGTTTTTCCGGGGAGAGCTCTTTGGGTTACCACCCCATGTGAGATAGGTTTTCACATAGATCTGGTTCGGGAGTAGCGCATATCTCATGGCGCCATATCAAATGACTACCCCTGAGCTCTGCGAGCTCGAGGTTGTAGCTTGAGGGCCTTAGAGAAAGGCCTAATCCGTCTAGTGTATCCTTGGGGTGCACTAGTGATTTTGTAAAGAAGGAAGAATCTCTGCGGTTGTATATTGATTACCGCCCGGTTTGAACAAAGTGATGATCAAGTATCGTTACCCCCTTCCGCACATTGATGATTTATTTTATCAAATGAAGGGGCCCGCTGATTTTCTCTAAGATAGATCTTAAGTCGGAGTTATCATCATCGAGGATTACGGGAGGCGAGATATTCATAAGACCACCTTCCGTACTAAATAAATTTTAATTGTGCACTTGAAAAGCATGTATTAAAAAGATAGACTATTCATACTTGTTCTTGTATTGTTGAAGGAAAAGAGCTCCTATTAAAATTGTTTTCCTTTAAATCAATGAAGTAGTCTTATTGCTAATTCTAGTGAGTAATCCTCAGTTAAAAATCATTGCAAATTTACTATTAGATGTTAAAGGAAGTGGAGTCTATCTCTTTCTACACTCCTTGCAATATTTGTTAATTTGTTTTGGAAGAAAATTTGTTCAAATTTTAACTTACTTGAATTTAATATTAATGAATTTATCACCACTTATTAATAGTGTACTAATATTTTTGATCCTTAATTATATGAACTATTATTGATGTTAATAAATCTATTAATATTAATGTGTTATTAGTGGCATTATATTATTAATTTATAATTAATATTTTTATTTGTATTAATATATATATATATATATGTATATATATATATATGTATATGTATATGTATATGTATATGTATATGTATATCTATATGTATATGTATATGTATATGTATATGTATATGTATATTAAATAAAAAAAAGGGATTGAAATTCAAGTTTTAAGCCCTAAAGGGTTGTGGCCGCTTGTGGTTAGTAGTAAGGGATTTGGGGTGGGGAGGGTTGGCGACCAACCCCCACCCCATTTATTATTAAATGGGGTGGGCATTGGGGTCACCATGGGGTGGGGGTTGGGGTCGTGACCCCTCCCCACCCCCAAAATTTTAAAACTGCCCCACATCATTTAATGCGGCCTACACGGTCTCAAAACTTGCACATTTTCTTTTATTCGGCTTGATTACAATGCAAATCCTGCGGCTTTGTGCAAAATGTTTGAAATCCGTAGCCTATACTGATGACACACACACACACACACACACACACACAAACACATTTTGATTTTGGTTTTTTTAACCCATTGCGGTTTAAAATACATATACATAAAGTAAATACAAATTTTTATAAATGTATATATACCTATAGGTTGTATATATACCCTATCAAAATAAAAGCATAGATCAAGCTTAACTAAATCATCAAAATAGGAAAACCCATTTGGGCAAATAATATTGAAATGGAATAAATAATTGTTTTAAAACCCTAATGAGGGTATCCACAAAATGAGAAAATAATACAACTTGTAATCCCTTCCAAAAGCTTGGAGTGATCTTCAATGGCTTCCTTTCAATCTCCATTAACTTGCAAAACCAAAGAAAGAAAATGAACCAAATGAAATGAGAAAGAAGCTTTCATAAGGATGCTTTAGGGTTAGTTACCATTTTTCCACATCAAGAGTCCTAATTGAATCCATCCAAGGGATGAGATTCATCCTTACAAAAAGTAGGTGGAGAGTGGGTGAGTGGAAATTACCTTTCAATTTAAATGTTTTAATTTCAAAAAAACATGGGTTGACTTTTTAAGGGGTCACTTTATGGGGTAAGGGAATATTTTTCTCTAACCCCATGTAAATGGGGACTTTGTTAATTGTTTAAACCTTGTGGAATTAAAGACCTTGGGTATTTAATTATTTTAGCCCCTTTAACCCTCTAAATTTAAAATATGGAATATTTAACTATAGTAGGAATTTAATTGGTTATTAAATTAACACCTAGAGATAATTTAACCATGGATGGACTAATTATAGTCATTAGTTTTAATGTGGGTTTAATATTTGTTGTAAGGGAAAACAATTATTTATTAAATATAATTGACCTTGAAACATTAATGTGACAACTGTAGTTTTGAAGCCTATATGTGGACACGCTTTTAAAAAAAAATTATTCCATAATTTTTCTAACTAAACCTAGGTTGTTCTTGGGTCTCGTGTGGGCATTTTTAGTGGGCGTTACATGAAGAGGTTCGCCGATGTTTTCCCCACTCATTAGGGTACATGAGATGAAAAAAATGTGAACGGAGTCCAAATGAGGAAGGACAAAATGGCATGCATATTTGAAATAAGGATTCCTCTGAGGAATAGGGATTATGCATGGTAGTTACCATGGCACAAACAAAACAATTGGAACATGATAGCATACAAGTGTTAGTGATAAATAAACAATGCACAGAAACCAAAAAAATAGTAAAATCATATAGGAAAACATCAAACAAGGACATGGTGAAGATTTGGTTGCATATATGGTATGCCACTCATGATGTCACAAGATAATCAAATCCATCAAGGCTTGTGTAAATAATGTAACAATTAAACATAGGGCATATCCTACAAACAATAAGAACAAGATACACTTAAAAATCGGAGACAACCATGATTGGAAAGAGTCTTGTAAGGTAAATGATACACATGAAGCACCCATTAACATGTTTGGAAAGATAAATAATATACCATAATGTAATATCTGAATATAAGAATGAAAATGTGAAATATTTCAATGATAGAACATGATAGTACATGGTAAAAGGTATGTTTCCCAAGAGCCTCAGTGGGACTAGTAATGGACATGGCCAAGCATCATACATTATGTAACAACTTGTAAGTGACTTGCATTCACCTCAAGATACCATGTGAATGTGCATGTGTGTATGAAAAATGATAAAGCATACTATGAACCGTAGTAACATGATAAGAAAAGGTGTAACATAAAGTAGTATAAAAGTGAGACTACATTCAATCAAGATCTAAGAAAACATGTTTTTGGATTTTTATTTGCAAATATGTAAAAGAGAAAAAATAGAAGGGAGGATTAAGGATACCCCCATTGTATGCGTGCAAAGTGAGGTTCATATAGGTAAGGATTCCCTCAACAGTCAAGTACAAACTAGGAACAAGACTACATAATTAGGTGGTGTGGGGAATTGTGATGCCCCCAGTGTGGATGTAAAAGTGATCTAAGTAACGAGGATAGGAGGCGAGGGCACGTGATCTCGAAAAAGTAAAAATATTCACACATGTGAACATGAGGCAAGGACGTAGTGTCACGTGCAAGTGCATGTACTATAGTATGTGGAATAGGATTGTGTCATGTATACATATAAACTAGAATATGTGTAACACCGAGAAGTAAAATAACTATGAGATAATGATGGCAACATAGTGAGGGAAAACCCTATATATTCTACGATCCAAACAACATGAGTAAGAATTATATAAACAATAGAAGTGTGTCCATGGGAGAAAATAGAATAGATGTAATTTTGGTCTCATTGGAAATAGTGGAAGGAGTTAGTACAAACATAAATATCAATATGAAATTCAAAATATGGACTACTAAGAGGCTCATATATATCAATGCCAAGAAATGGAAGGAGAGATGCAAGACTCATCGGAAGAAATAAGTACAATTTTCGAAGATCAAAAGCGCGATAAAGTAGTATGAATTAGCCCATATAACCATAGACATAAATGTGGAAAGAGGGGAATTGATATCCTCCATGGTGATAAGCCATCCTAGCTTAGCTCTCTTATTGATAGTCTCACCCTAGTCTTATGGCATGCTCAAGATCCACTTTGTCTCTTATAAGTAAGTTTAATCTCGACACCCTTCTCTAATTAGATTCTTTAACAAAGGTTCCCTTTTGTATGTTCTTGTTTGTCAAGTTTGATCAAATTATACTAGATAAAATTCACAATTTCCTCTTTACCTATGAAATAAACTTGTAACTTAGTCGGAAATTTACTCATTTCCTTCAAGCCAATCCATTTACGCACATAATATGTCCTTCCCCAAAATTTCAAATTCAATTGTAAAATCATATATGTATAGGGTCGTGGGATTTGATTGAATGCATACTTTCCTTTCTTTCTTCAAGAGAGGAAACATCATGTCATTAATTTATTCTTTTTATTGTAAAAAATTAAGCTTGAGATTTGTGGCATCAATTAAGAGGTTGTATAATGCCAGCGACCACGGTATAAAAATGTTCAATATATTTTATTATGACCAATATTTTATAAAATAATAAGTTCACTTAATTTATGATGAAAAAATAAGAAATGATTAAAGTTGTTAGCATATGAACATCAATCAAATAATAATCAAATGTGGATTTTTAGATGATTTTGTTGAAATATGGAAACAAGTGAAATCCTTGTGGAGTGTTTAGTGAAATACCATCTTAAATAGACATGGGATATTGGAATACATTATGATTACTTTATATCTTTGGAATACATTATGATTGCTTTATATACTAAAAATTAAGTTTAAGGAAAATCTTTAAATATTGTCTATACACATATAGAAGGATTTATTGAAAGTAATACATATCTAATCATTGTAATTATTGTGTATTTTATGAAATCAAAATCTGAATTAAGTTTTATTGTAGATAAATAGTAGTAACTATATATTAATTAAATTTGTGACAAAAAATTTATATAATGTAAGAAAATATTTATTTATTCATAGCAACATCATTTATAGTTTATAATGACTATTACTACAAAAAAACAACACACAATTAATGATATAGATCATAAATGAATTTACGAGAATATATTGATAATAATAGTACGATCTAAACATTTAGATTCTACAAAATAAGATTATGCCATAGAAGTGCATTCTAAAGTAGTTAATAATTATCAATGTTTTACTTGCTTAAATTACAAAAAAATAAAGAGTTGTTAAGTATATATATCTTTATAGAGTTTCATGTTGACAAACTTTTAAGAGACAACAATCCACCAGAAATACATTTTTTTGACAATAGATTTTCTTAGACACCATTTTTAGTATATATGGCAAGCATAATGTATTCCAAGATCTCATATCTATTTAAAAGGGTATTTCACTAGACATTCCACAAGGATTTCACTTGTTTCCATATTTCAACAAGAACAATCTAAAAAATCCACATTTGATTATGATTATATTGATGTTTAAATGCTATTCTAAAGCTTTATGTATAATAGCAAGTAGTAACAACTTCAATCATTTCTTATTTCTTCATAAATTAAGAGAATTTATTATTTTTATAAAATATTGGTCTATATTGAATTTTTTTATATTATATGTAGGGAAATATTTATTTATTCATAGCAACATCATCCATAGTTGTTTGTGGTACTCCAATATAAACACTAGTGTAAAATGATTAATACACAAAAAACAACATACTTAGATCATAAATGAATTTATGAGAATACATTAATAATAAGAGTAGTGATCTAAACAATTTTGATTCTACAAAGTAAGATTATTCCATAGAAGTGCATTTGAAAGTAGTTAATAATTATCAATGTTTTACTTGCTTACATTACAAAAAAGAAAAAAGAGTTGTGAAGTATATAGAGTTTCATGATGGAAAACTTTCAAGAGAACAATCCACAAGAAATACATTTATTTTCGGCCTCTCACAAGCACTTTGGATGCTTTTTGCGAGTTTATAATAAACAAAATAGTATATTTAACATAATTAAAATAGATATATAAATATGAAATATAAGTGATATAAATTTATTTATTTTCTATATATTCTATTTAAATAACTAATATATTATTGTTTATATTGAAAATGACAGTCATTATTTTATGAACATGCAAGTCATTTTATGATGTTGCTCTGTACATAAGCTGAATTTAGATTAGATCCGGCCAAATTAGATAAGTTGTTACAGAATTTTGCGACAATTTTGATCAGATATCTTATCTGCCTTAAAAATACAATAATCCAAATGAAGCATTGGAATTGCTCATATATTATGAGAAATAGAAATAACCACGTGAAATTTGCATTTTCAAAATATTAAAATAAATATGAATTCTTCATTTAATAAATTATATGCATTTTAATTCGGATCCTTCAAAAGATACGAATTATTATTACAATTAACGATTTATTGAAACAAATTAAACTAAACTCGAAAGAGTAGAAACAAACACTTGTTATTATAATTCTCCACAGGAGGGCACTGAATCAATGATTGATTCAATCCAGGATTCAGAAGTTACAAATCATTTAAAATCCTCCACCACCGCCAGCACCACCACCAAAACCACCTCCTCCTCCTGCTCCTCCACCAGCTCCACCTCCCGCTCCTCCCCAAATCCTCCTTCAGCACCACCACCAGCACCTCCAGCACCACCACCACTTCCTCCACCAAACCCACCGCCCGCTCCTCCGCCAGCACCTCCACCTAAACCACCTCCAGCTCCACCGCCAAAGCCTCCTCCGGCTCCTCCACCAGCGCCAGCACCTCCGCCTAAACCTCCTCCGGCTCCTCCCCCAACCCTCCTCCCGCTCCACCACCTCCTCCAAGCCCTCCACCCGCTCCACCACCTCCTCCCAGGCCTCCTCCGCCACCAGCACCTCCTCCACCTCCCAAACCTCCACCCCCTCCGAAGTTATCGATTTTATATGTTGGTGTTGCCTTGATAACATTTCTGCTCTCGGCAGCTACAAATGCACCCACCATAAGCATGGTCGCCACAAGCAATCCAAAGGGCTTCGACTTGCATGCCATCTTCATCTTGCCTGCCGTTTGCAATTGAGAATTATTTTATGCTTAGTCGATGATACGTTTGCACTTGATTCCCCGTTATATACCTATTCAAATCCCATGTACAGTGTAGAATGCATAATTGTTTTGAATTGAAATGCTAGCTGTGTGATTTAATGCTTCACCAAACATTTGAGATTGCCTTCCAACAAAATCAATTCCACTGAAATGAAATAATATCGTTGTCAGATGTGCCATGTATGATTCTACTGATAAAATGTAACGGAGAACAACTACTAGCCTATCTTCATTCATTCATTCAAGAGACGACTGCATTAACTCGATCGTTGTTTTGTTTAAAGTCAAGCTTGCATTCAATTTACGCGGTGATGGTTTCCCACCAAAACTCAGAACTTCCCAACGGCAACGCGAAATCATTAATACAAGCACATGATCATAGATGATATACTTAGCGCCTTCTCTGAGTTTCATAGACTAAAACAATATGCTCCACTTAATACTAAAACAATTCCACGTGCGAATACTTAGGGTGTGGGATGTGGATAATATTGAGATTAGAGAGTCATTTTATACATGTGTGTCTATGTCAAAAAGAATCTTGGATGAGATGTAGTATTTCATTAGTTAATTTTTGGCAAGATATAATTGCATTTTTTAAAGACCATTTCTCTTTAAAGCGACATATGTTGTAATGCCCCCTAGCCTACCTGGACTCGGTCAGCATCATCTCCTTGGCGTGGAGGATGGAGAAATTAATTTTCTGACATGATGGAAACCTTGCTGGTGGCCGCACCCACCGATTTTCCTGATTTGCAAATCTTTTGCTTTCTTGTTTGACCTGCTTGCTTCCTCTCGGACCGCGTGAGATCTCCCGTGGATTTGCCTGCATGTGGAGTGGTTGAGAAGGCATTGAAATCTGTCTGTCAAGTTCCTTTTTCTCACGTTTTCTCCTAGACGCATCCTTCTTCCTGCCCTGAACCACGAATGCTTGCTTGTGCTCCTTCAGATGTTGCGACAGATAAATTGCTACACCGTGTTCTGGACTGTGGATTCTCAAATCGTGCTGTACAGGTAGTTTCAGTGGAGCGTAGAACCAAAATTTTCTCCGAAGAGAGTGCCGTGAGGAAGTGTTGGCTTTATGCAGCAGCTACAGAGCAGAGAAGTAAACTTATCTCAGAAAATAAGTGGCCTCCAGAGAGAGTGAAGTGCGACAGCTGCAGGGCGATCCCAAGGCACCGCTGGTGTTGAGCCTGGTGTTCTGGTTGCACGCGACCAGTCGTGACCAGTTGTGCAAAATCTTGCAGCGGTAGTTGAAGAACGAGATAAAGGTTTGTTGAGCTGTCTTGCCTTTCATTGTGGAAAGTCGCTCTGTCCAGGTGATGAATTTAACATGGAAGAAGCTCGATCAAATCTTGAGGCTTGTTTTGCAAGTGCGGCTGAGATTACATTCACGACTGTTTCTGTTCTGGCCAGAGGTTATTCTAGTGCCTTACCATGGGTTGATATGGTGGTTTGATACGAAGATACAGAAAACAAATGGAGGCGTTAACTTGCTGTTCTTTCTTCGCAAGCTACTTCCGTGACATTATGCCTTTTACCTTTTCTGTTCTGCTGAAGGGTAAGGTAACAAAGCATATTTTCTCTCGACCTGCTACTGAATAAAATAGGAGATGTATGGCGCACATTTCTTCCTGGAAAGTTTGATGATATGTTGTTGTATGATTATCAAGTTGATGGACAATATTGTCCTGAAGAAGGCCACCGCTATGATCCTTCGTGCATTTTGGTGGATCCTTATGCTAGGGCAGTCATAAGCAGAGTAGAATATGGGGTTTTGGGTCCTGAAGGAAACTGTTGGCCTCAAATGGCTGGTATGGTCCCTGTTCCTGATGACGAGAGGGTAAAGAATAGTGTGGGAGCCGAACAATGGAGCAGATCGGTTATGGAGCAGGACACGAATTGTCTCACTCTCGCCTACTTTGCCATTTCAGGCCTCGACATCCTCAATGCCTCGATCAGGTGGAGACTGGTCCCTCGTGGAGGAGGGGCGTGGAAACCAGCTAGTGTACCAGGTGTGTGTTGAATGGTGCAGCGGTGTGCGAAATGCACATCTGTTGCTATGTTGTTTCTGTTAAGTGTCGAATGCACCCTCAAATTCGAGATTCTCCTACAAGATATTTTTATCAAAATCGATTAAGTGACAGTGTGACTGTTACCAGGAGACCCGATGAAATTTATTACAGAGATTCTCTGTTAAGACCTTCTTGCTGTTCGATGTAACTCATGGGAGAGAGTCCCATAAGCGCGGATCTGTTTTAGATCAGAATATTTGTGAAGCATGTTTGCTTTGCTGTTTTTTTGGAGCATGCGTTTTGTGTAGGTGACAGATCACACCTTTAGGCACAGGAGATCTATGCAATATTGGAGAAAATGTCTTGGGAGATGAAGGTAGCAGGATATTTCTCAAATCCAGAGCTTGCATTGTGTTTGTTCATCCAAAACCGATTCGTGACAGTGAGGGTGTTACCAACAGACCTGATGGAATTTATTTATGAGATTCTCTATTGCTTCCTTACTTGTTTTACGATGTAACTCATGGGAGAGAATCTCATAGGCGTGGATCTATACTATATCAGCCCAAGGAAAGAACCCATGATAGTTTGCTTGATCAAGAGAAATGGTAACTCAGTTAGCAGTGGGACTACTTCTAGCCTGTAGGAGCCTGAAGGATGTGCAGAGAACTAAGGACAATTGTTCCATCTTATTACTTCATTTCAGGGAGATCACTTTACTTAGAATTTTGCTAATGATATTGTTGTAAGGCATGGATCGGCTAGGACTCTAATCAAGGACCTCCATCAGCATTTGTTGAGCACTCTACCTTTGAGACAGCGGTCCTTCGCAGGTTTGGGGTTTGCTAGTTGATTGGTTTCCTGTAGGCAGGGTTCAACTTTGCAATCTTTTGAGGCCGATCTGTTCCATATCAGAATATTCATGAAGCACAATTTGCCTTGCAACTATATGAGCATCTTCTACGAGTCTATATGTTGGCAGGCATAAAGGGTGCTGTTGGAATTATCACACCTTACAAGCTACAGCTGCAATGTTTGCACCGAGATTTTGATGTTGTCCCCAAATCTGATGAAGGAAAAGGTTGTGTATCATCACGGTAGATGCCTACCCGAGCCAGGAGCGTGGTGTAATCAATATGTTTCGTGTCCGAGCTTCAAATCATGGGGTTGGTTTGTAGCTGTTTTTCACCGCGTGAATGTGGCGATAGCTCGAGCTCGCAAAGCACTTTGGGTTAAAGGCAAGCAACGACATTGAAACAATCATATGCATGGAGATGGCGTTTTAAACCAGGCATGTTAAATCTACTCCTTGTAATAGTTTTCTACCTTCTTTCAGTATCTTGAAATGAATTTTCTTTCCTCTTGAATGGCGCCTAGACTAGATGTTTTCGTGGTTGTTTATATCCGCTTTGATTGTGTGGTTGTTCCTTTAAATCTTATTCCAATTTCGCTGATTTTGCTTGGAATGTTCCTTCCTCTCTTATAGCTTACTCTATTTCATATTTGTCTAAATGGGTTACTGCAATATTGAGTGATGCAGTCTAGTTCGTAGGGAAGGAAACATTATTGAGTTTTGTTTGCTTATATGACTTTCTTTTAAAAAGAATTCTGTGATGGTAATTATAATTGAAGGTTACTAAATAGAAGGTTAAGCCTACATACCTCTTTTGGTTGAATAAATACGCATTTCCTATTTAGGGATCTCTTGTTTTGCTAGAAGGTACATTAATAGTGACGTTGTGTTCTGAAACTTGTTTAAGCCTGTGGGCATTCCTTCCTTTATGTTTGATTAGAAAATGGCATTTGGGGTTTGTTTTAGAACTGTATATGGTTGACTGTTGTACCTAGTCTAGATGAGGGATAACCTGGCATCTTTTTTGACCTCCACGTGTTGAGAGAATTACTATACCTATTTCTTGATGTAAACTCTTGTATGATTAAAGCAAGGGGAAACATTGTAAGTTTAATGAATGAAATCTCTACAATTTTATTAAGGATTCGCGAAAGAAGCTATTACTAAGCTAGACTGAAACAAAAGTTGTAGGTGAATCCATGGATCTTGGACTCGTGAACTCGTTTCTGTTAGATGACGGTGATTTCGGTGATAATATCATAGGTGGCTGTTATATTTATCATTTGATACTCATTAAGACTTTTCTCGATAAGCCCACATGGATCGGGTAAAATTTTTCCATCTTCTATACCTTTGGCAAGGAGTTCATAGAACTTCTAGCCTGACGACCATAACTGCGTAACATTCACGATAGCTATGTGCGTTGGTTCTTGGTTTGTGCTTGTACTCGTGGTAAGGTCTTTGAGTCCGGGACATCGTTGGTGTTTTGCCCTCTACGTATCGAATCCCTTTGTTTTCGAACTCGAATACCTTGTACTTCAAACTTGGTTACTAAAAGGTCCCATTTTGTGGCCTTGTTAGGGAAATCAATTTTTATTTTAATGTTTATTGACATTGTCTGAATTATATAAAAATTATTAACGACTTTTGAGTTTAGTCTTCCCTTATATTATGTAGAGAAGTTGACGATTAGGATAGGGTTTGTTGGTAGAATAATGGCCCTTTCTGTGTCTCTTTCGTACGCTTTTGGAAAAGTGGATTTGTTTTGGTTGCTAGTACTACGTTTTAAGAAATCCGATAAGGAGGTAGTGGTAAACTCCTTGGTTAAAACCAAAACTATAGTTGTGTTCTTTTAAGGGCATCGAACCCATATTACTTTGAAGCCCCTCTGGAAGAATTGGATAACGTCATTTTTTTTGCTTCGCGCCTACGATCATAATTAGTACGCTTTGTCTTCTCTTGGACCCCTTAGTTGGATGAAGTAAATTTTGGATTCCAATCACGTAACCTATAGGATTACATGAAGGAGATATCAACACTCTTGACTTCCTTGTTCCCAACCCATAAGGTCTTGCCTTGATTTATGTAATTTTGTTCTTACTAGTATTTGGACTTTCTCCTTGTTGGATAATTTTAGTTTTCTCTCTCATGAGATTAATATTGGAGTTGTGAGTTGTGTTTTTAATCCATTTCTGAATTTAGAATATTCCTTTCTTGATATTGTTAATTGTTAGCTTACTATTGCATTGTGTAGCCTTAACATACTCGAGTTCTTGAACCTGACTTTAGTTAATATTTGTGCAGATGGATTATGCGAGTAGACTAGAAGAAAAGAGTGTAAAATTTTCATCTGTACCATTATGAAGTTCCTTGTAAAAATGTCCAATGTGTTGTAAATTGTGTAACATTGCTTGTAAAGAGAGTTGATACGACCTCTTGCCTTATCTTTGTTTGGTAATGGTGAAATAAAGTGTCTTGTTCTGGTGTAGTTAAGCTTGAAATTATCCTTGTGAAAAATGGCATTCAAGTCTTTACATTGATATGAGTATTGTAAAACTATGATCTTGAGAATAAATTATTTAAGTTAAATCTTCTAAGACTTAGCGACAATATTTTATAAGTAAAGTAAAATGAGTCGGTTAACCCTTAAAGAAGCTAAACAAAAATAATAATTTTATATTCAACAATAAATGTAAAGGTGATCTATTTGAAATCAAATATTTCCATGAGTGATCAAAATGAAAACATCCTTTGTGAAGTAAACATTTATAAATTGATACCCCTAGCTAAACTAGCGAACACTATCCCTTTGGGGTGAACTCTTAAACAAGCTTAAAGGAAAACAAGGTTAGTTTCGGAAGATATTAAGATTTAGTAAGTAGAGAAGACTTTAAGTGAACTACTCCCAAGTGTGTTTAAGAAATTTACTTAGTTGATGAGATGAACTTGTGCGAACCATATATTGTTTCCTTTCGAAAACTTAAGTCATGAGCTAAAGGGTGTCTTACCAAAATAAATAAACCCTAACCATTTCTTATTGTGGCTTGCCTAGCCAGTGTGAGTGTGTCATGTGGATTGGACTTTCGTGTTGTCTTGTCAAAAGAAAAATAAATTGTCTTTGATAAGTGTGAACGTTTCCATCTTTGACCTTGTGGTCTTCCCAGTAACAAATGATTCCAAGTGTTGATTGTAACCTTGTGACGACATGTTGTGTCGTGTTGAGTCAAAGCAAGTCAAAAAAAAGTTATCCACGTATTTCACTTGTGTTGTTCTTGTGTTGGTAATTTTGGTGCGTTATATATGTTTTCTTCCTAAACTCTTTGGGGAGGGGCCAATAGGTGAACAAGGTCCAATAGTTGATATGACTATTGATCACACAATACCCAATAGTTGTCATAGTACTATGTAGTAGTTTTTTTTTTTTTGACATAATAATTATGTAGAGTAACAAATCACATCATGACATGTAAGACCTCTCACCCATGTACAAGTACAAAAAAGTCAATGTTCAACCAATTTCACACATATTCAAGTATTGGTTTCCACCATGGTTGTAGTGTAACTCAAGTTAGTATTTTAAATCAATTCAAAATATGGGTTTCCCTCCAATTGAACATTCCAAAGAAAAAATATAAGCTAATACAAATCTAAACTACAGATTAGTGAAAAAATTACAATCTCATATGATAAACAATTTATTTTATGGACCCCTTAACTTAGGGTGTACCACTACTAGCCCCTCTCCCTAAAACAACTTCAACGTTTCAACAAGTGAATCTTTGTAATGCCCCCACACCCCCTCTCGATTACTGAGACTTTGAGCTGCCTTTGTCGGGGCATCATCAAGTTCGCAGCATACAGGGTAACTTTTTCATCAGAAGATGGAGAGCAACACATCCTCAATGTCCTTTCTGACCTGTCTTTTCCTTGCAATAAAATACAAGTACTTTGTTTGAGGTCCAAAGGCGTTAACAGTCTAAAACCCAAGTTAGCGTTGTATTTTAGCGCTGATTTGATAGTGCAGTGAATACTAGAGGCACCCAAATTCACATAAATAGAACGTTATGAGGCTGCTATATACCGAGCTCACCCCCAATAGTTGTCATCCATCAGTCCCATTATGGGTTAAATCATCCCCGCGCCTAGGGATAAATCTGTATCCAAAATATCTCTTCATATTACCTTATACGAATTGATTGAGTTGAATGTGTTCGTATTGAAGCTATTTCATTTGTCTCTAAGAGGATCTTCTTCCGTCGTTGTGTTATTTATATATAATGAGGAAGAAAAAGATTGAGGTTGTGGAGGCACCTCATTTGGTGTGTTGAAAGCTCTTATGAGTAAGTATGCAAGTGGTGATATGGGCAGGCTATCGAACAATGTTAGATGCTCTCATTCCTACATCCCTTGCATTGAATGATAGGCTATCTACAGGTGATGATCAATTAACTGCTCTCATTGTTTTATCTAAGGATGCTTCAGCTGGTGTTGAGTCAACAAAGAATATGGAAGCTCAAGTGGGTCATGTTGCATATGTACAAAGTGATTTTCTTTCATTTGTTCGAGAGACCAGGAAAAAAACAACAACTTGGTATGGTGTAGTGGCTAATAGAATTGAAAAAAAAAATTCAAAAGGCTTTGTGAATTACTTTGACTTGAGATTGAGGATTAGATGTGCGACATTGAGGCATAATGCCTACCTATATGGATTTTGTTTTTCTTACTCCTAAACACGTGTTATATGCACTATAACCTTTATTTCCCCATTCATTCCTAATCCTTACCTTTTATTTCGAGCAGTTGGTGTATTGTTTAAGACATTAAAAGTTCCCATTTCTTACCGGTCCACGTATTTCTCTACAAGTTTTTTCCTTTCATGGTTGTTGGATCTGCACTAATGAATCTTCTGAAATGGTTTTGGCCACCAATTGTGTGAGGAGACTCCAAAGTTATCACAAACATGATAATAAAGCTCATAAAGGTTGTGGGAGGTTATTTTCTTGGTGATTGGATGAGTGGCCTTTAGCTAAGCCTTGAAAATGTCTAAATAAGAGCTTGGAAATAGGGTTGGGGAAAGTATTGTTGTCAGATGTTGTAGTGAGAAATGTTATGAAAAATATGTATGCAAATGTGGAGGCTAGAGGAAAAGATCGTGTTTATTTTGTCAAGATTCCTCAGAAAATGTAGCCTCACGAAATGCTTCATTTTGGGATATGCACAAATGGATTTGCAGAAAAGGGTGATGGGAACTCACGAGCGAATGAAAGTCACCAACTTAAAGCCAGGATGAAAAGCCCCATTGTTTTCCTTCTACAAATGTCGAATACATGTATGGTTTTCCCCTTTTCGCTTGCATTAAATTACGCTTCATCATTTCCATATTTTTGAAATTAAATGTTGAATGTTAGAGAATATAATTCCAACAAATGTTAAACCGTACCTTGACACAATCTACTTAAAAAAATGGCCCCGAAAGTTATGCGCATGGAGCACCACACCCTAATGTACAACGAAACTAAAACTCTTTGCATGACCCCTGGTAACATGGAACACCATAGGGAACCCTAACAAAGTTGTTTGAAATTTATTTAACGCACTTGTAATTCATTCCTTAACCCTCTTAGCTTATCAATCACTTATAGTGACGTGGTCATTTAATAAAACATGATCGGTTTCAGTTTACGGTTCCCGCTTGGCTTGAGAAAACTGACATCCACTACCTCATACCTCTAGGCTACCAACAAGAGAATCGTAAACTACTTTCATTCCTTCAAAAATGACTTTGAAACTAATTTTGCAAGTGGGTTTTGGGATCCACTAGTCACTGTGTGTTAAGAGTTGTTGACGAAAATTATGTTAACTGGAATTGAAGTTGTTTCCCTTGTAACTTGATCTTTGCTTGACGTAATCGGCTTCCATCAATCATGAGGAATTCTCTATAAGTGGGGAGTAAGTAGGAATCATAAAACTTTGCGATCGAACTTAGAATGAGAAGTATTTAAGACCCACTTTGTAAGCACTTTGTTGTTTGGGTCAGTTTCCTCAACTTGCTACTTTAGCTCGGATCACCTTCTATGAGTCTCGTTGACTTCTAGTGACGTGTGTGACCTCGTAATACCACGTCATAATGTCATGTAGAATATTATTCGGTCTTTTATCTGGTATGAGTGATTTTTGAAATGTATGGTGTTTTTTCTCTCTCTAGAAATGATTATGAAACTTTGGTTGATTTGAAAATGTGAATGAATTGGGAAATGTAAATTGGTTTGAAATGAAATGAAAATGGAAATGAAAGGCAAATGGTCATGATATTTTGAATGAAAGATAAAATGTCTCTTTACTTTCTCTCTCATCTTTACTCTCTCTCTAGTATTAAAACGTTAAGTACAAATGAAAGTGAAAGTGTGAATGCATGAGAAATGAACTATATCTTCTTCCTCCCCTTTCTCTCTCATCTTTACTCTCTCTCTAGTATTAAAATGTTAAGTACAAATGAAAGTGAAAGTGTGAATGCATGAGAAACGAACTCTATCTTCTTCCTCCCCCTTCCTCTCCTCTCTCTTCTATTTAAATGAAATTGTTAGAAATGATGAATGTGTGGCTTTATGCTTGAGTGTAGGGGATTTCCATACTCAGGTCCTAGGACTGACACAACATGTTGGTTAAAAATTTGAGTAAAATGAGTAGTGAAAATGACATTTGTGTCTTTTATTAACATGTTATTTGAAGGCAATGTAATTGTTTAGAATATTTTAGTGATTTTTTAAATAGAATGTATTATTTTCATTATCTCCATGATGAAAATGATAGTGTTGCGTATTGGGAAAATGTACTATTTCATACGTAGTTGTACTTTTCCTATTTAACGAATGTTACTCTTAGTTGTAATTGTATATTTTGTTAAGTAAATGGAGTTGATTGTATTATGTACTTTGGAAAAAGATGTCAAAGATTCCTTCTTTTAGTGTCAAAATAAATATAGGAGGATGAAACTGGAACCTTGTCAGTTTAAATTTTTATTGTAGCCAAAAAATTTGGATATGATTGTGCTAGTAAAATTGTTAGCAAGTAATTTAAAATGATGTGTTTTTACCTATCTGCTAGTGTTGCAATGACCTAGGAAATCACTTAATCTTCAAATAAAAATATCAACTTACATTGTGTGTGTTTTCATATTGAGCGGAAAGTGACCAAACAAACATATAGCTCAAAATATTTACCTTTGTTGAATGTAATGACCCTCTCTAGTAAGCTCCAAGTTAGGCTAGCTCAAACATCTTTCGTAGTCTTAGAGACATAGAGGTATTGTATGTGTTTGTGTATTCCTCCCTAGAAACCTAGTTGAGAGCATTCACATAGGTATGAAAGTGTGTAAGATTCCTTAGTGCGAGGCATAACATCGTTTTAATGGCATACAAGATGACATGTTGAGCTTGAAATCTCATGGTTGTTTTTAGAGGCTAAATAATGTTAGAAGTGGAATGTAATGAACAGTGGGTGGGACCACAAAGATAGTTAGGTTGTCCATTAATTCACTATTAAGTTTTTAATTGTAAAGGAAAATTTGTAACTTTCCCTCGTTTGGGAACATACCCTTGTGATGTCGATCTAATCATTTCAGGGGTCATGGAGATTGCTTGCAACATATTAAATATTTCTTATGAGGTGAAGTGGACGTGATTTGATCCACACAAGAACAAGTGAATAAGAAAACATAGTTTCCCATTTAAGAATCAAACCTTAAATGTGAATATGATAGGATATTTGAAATTAACTATCAAGTGATATATTTTATTGGAAGTCAAATAAACGAACCAAATCTAATAGAACCCTTTATAAGATAAATGTTAAACGAAAGTGAGAAAATGTATTCTTGGAATACCTCGAGTGGCATGAATGCCTTGCAAGACATGGACATTTGATTTCTCTAATTTTATCTTGTGGTAAGGTGTAGAAACCCTCGAGCACTAATAAATGCAATTTATCAAGTGACCTCTCTTGATGTTATTGGACAAAGGGGATATGATGTACGATTATCAATGATTGTAAATATGGCTTTAGAAGGTTGTTAAACACGTAAAATTTTATAGCTTTTGCATTTGAACCCTTTTATCCCTCTTAGATAAATGTGTCCCTTAGTATGTAGTAGTGGATTACCATGTGATTCTCATATGGGGTAGTTTATCCACCATCCCTAAATGCTTTTGAAGTTAGGAGATCGTAAATCCTCTCTTAAGGTTTTTGGTGAAGGAAACACTAATGCTTATTCACACAATGATTTAAATTGTTCCTTGGAAGGCATTTAAGAAGCGTATAGATGTTGGGTTGTCTTTTTATATGCATTTAATTATTGATGGTCTAAGAGCAATGAAATTAGTAGATAGGTGCAGTGTCACAACTCCTTATAGTCTTGAATCCCTAAGTGTAAATTACGTATCATTTGAATTTTAATTGTTCAAAAAATATCAATAGTGAGACCAAAGTACGTCGTAAGTGTAAAGAGTACAAGAGTTAACGAGATTTTGGGTTAGGAATATCATCATGCTTGAAGTCCTTATAACTCAACTAGACACTTTCATGTTGTTAAAAATAAATATGCATTGCCCTTGGTGAGATCAAACTTTCAAGAAAACAAAAGATATATATAAATCTAGATAAAATTTCTTGATGTGGAAATGTTGAATGGATTCAAACAAGTTATTGAACTATATCAACTGTAACAGGAAAAATAGGGTACTATGATGGAAGGATGTTTATGGGAAGAGATATCTTGAATCTAAATCACCCTTTTAAACTTTAACATATCTTCTTTGACCTCACGATAGTTCCCCTTGTCTAGAAAAGGTAAAGTTTAAGCATCGAATATACGTCTCGAAAAGTAGAACCTTAACATCTTGTTAGTTCCTTTTCAGTAATGAGGATAAAATTTAATGTCAATTACACATATTTTGAGAAACAAACCTTTAACGTAAGAATGAATATTAGGAGGCATATAGGTGTATAAAATGAATTTATTTAACAAATGACCTATGGATAACTAATGGAATTGGAGAAAGGAATCAACTGCGCATTCTCTGTTAAAGACTAATGCTCTGCAAAATAAAGTAATTGAGGTTTGAAAAATAGGAAATTGTAAACCTTATGTGTTTAATTCTCTTAAAAACTATAAGGTCATACCATGAAAACCTAAATGTAATGAATATGTAAACCATGAAAAGGCATGTCGTGGAGTATGCCTATCCTGTGTTTATTACTGTAATTGGGTCATTGTCTAGTTTACATCATTTCAATAAGACATTGATGTGTATCCTATGTTATCCTATTATATGAGTGGGTTCATGTTTATGTAAGGGTGTTATGTAATGTTAAGTACTCTATCTATTGGAGCCCATATGGTGTTGTGTAGTGAACATTAAAAAAAAATTATTCTAGTATTTTTATGGATGTATTTGTGTGTCAAAATTGTGGGCATTACAATCTCATAATAGAATCTAAACAATATTTGAAACATGCCTTGTGAATTTGATGATCTTGAATTGTGTAGGGTACATGTTCAACGAAGGAGGTCAAGTTTGTGGATGGAAATTTTGACTTGGATCAGGTTCGTGTAGATAACGTATGCCAAGTTGACTTTGTGTGATTGAAATTTGACATATAGGCCTTTAAATTTCCCCCTCTAGAATAAATTTGTTTGTAATTTTATGATGACATGCTTAGTTTTGGAATTATCCTCTCCTTTCTTGAAACCTAACAACACTCTAGAGACTATGAAAAAGAAGTCCTAAACTAAACCTAAATTGACCTTTCACTCCATGCTAAATTAACGTGTTGCACTATATATTTGTGTGACTCAAGGTGATGCGGTGTTCCCCATGGGAGTGAAATGTGTGTCTTCACTCTTGTCTTAATATGCTTAATCAATGCAATAAGATAACATATTCTCCTAGCCAAAAATACTTCTAACATACAATTTGTATTTGCAAATACATCAAATATAATAAGAGGTTTTTAGAATTCTCCTATAAATTTTGGAGGGACTTTAGACTGGCTTAAGATGTCTATATATCAATTAGTAATGATTTCCAAGTGTAATTCATTATTTGATGCAACAATATCAACTATTTTGCGATAACCTAGACTTATATCCACACAACAATATCCATATATCCACTTAAAAATAAGATACTTATATGAAACACAACAATATCAACTAATTTACATTTATGGTTTAGGAATAGAAATTATGTTGGATTAGATTGATATTGGCTATTTATAGAATATTGAGATTAACGTTGGCATGTTTTTCTATGCATGAATAAAAACTCATCAATGACTAGACTGTGTGTGGAGAACGGTAAGAGACTCGGGTAGACTAGATACAAGTCATGAGTAAAAACTTGACATCCTTCGCCAAATGTATACACTATACGGTTCAAGATCATTAAATTCATGAGGCAAGTTTTCGATGTTGTTCTCAACATGTATTGAGATAATGTATACTCAATACAATTTCCATTTGGTTGATTTAGGTCGGGTATTTCCTCATGACGATCTTACACACTATTTTTCCAATTTCCAAATGGTTACCCTATCCTTATTTAGCATAATTTAAATGTGATATGCTTCTTGTTTTCATATTCCAACTTACCATGAATTAATTTTAATTTATTTATTTCCTAAAAGCTGATTTAGTTAAAACAATTGTTAAACCCATGTTTTAATTGAATTGTAAAATCAAAAGTTTCATTATATATTTTTCCATAGTTATGTATATATTTTCATTTATGGATCTTATTTTGGACTGATTATTGATTAAGTGTCTCCATGTACCATTTCTTTACATGAGAACCCACCTATAGCTCTTTCTCATTGGTGAACTTACTTTTGCACCGAGAACCCACCGATAACTTTTTCTCATTGGTGAACTTACTTTTGCACCGAACAACAATGTTAAAGTTCAATTTTCGTAGTCTAGGATTTAATACATACCACTAATTTCTTATTGCCAAGGTATC
Source organism: Taxus wallichiana var. yunnanensis (assembly GCA_018340775.1). Classification (NCBI taxonomy): domain Eukaryota; kingdom Viridiplantae; phylum Streptophyta; class Pinopsida; order Cupressales; family Taxaceae; genus Taxus; species Taxus wallichiana. Next base: position 147,650,643 of record CM031233.1, read on the forward strand.
CTATTTATGTATATATTTTAATTTATGGATCTTATTTTGGACCGACTATTAATTATTAGTCTCATGTACCATTTTCTTACTTTAGAATCCACCTATAGATCTTTCTCATTGACGAACTTACTTTTACACCTTTAATTTTCGTAGTCTAAAGTTTCATACATGTATACCCCATTTAAGATATGATTTTTGGACTAATTTCTTATTGCTAAGGTATCCATGCGTTGTTTTCCGTCCTCGTGCATGTCTAGATTCAATTTGTTCCTCGTTCATTGGCCCTCACTTTCTTGATGCATTCATGTATCCACCTTATTCCATATCAGATTGTTACATATTATATTTTTTTTATTAAATTGTTTAGAGTTCTTACATATCATACAAAGTTTTAGATTAGATTGTTTAGAAGTTAATTTAATTAAAGTATCTTTAGTGCAATGTCATTTTAAATATAGTTCACAATACAAGTTATGGATGGTACCTTTCCATTTTAGAAGTTTAAAAATGTTGATTATTCAATGAAAAAATACAATATAAAATTTATGAAAAAAGAAAATTGTGTTATTCTTATTATGTCGAGAGGCATATATAATTGTATATTGAGTGGAGCAATCGATGTCGTGATCGTGAAATAAAAATTAATTTTTAAAATAAAAATAAATACAAAACAGTTCTCACACTTTTTTTAATTTATAGAAGGAAAAAAGAGTGATTTTGAAGGAATCAAGAACCCTGTACAACCGAACAATATGCATCAAATCACAACAAGAAACAAAGTTGTGATTTCTAGTAATTTGTAGGAGACAATTGATGTACAAAAATCATCAATAATTGAGCTTGTACATTGAGTGGTGATATGAGCGACAAGTAGAATATATTTGTCGATCGAGGTTGAAAATTAAAGGTTTTGATTGGACAAGATTAAATGTTATGTGATACTTGAGAAAGGCTGCATGAATGCAAAGTTGGAAAGCGAACATGGGGAAGTAAATAATTGCCGATTGAACATGATAAAGAAAACAAACAACATAAAATGATTTTAAATGGAAAGTTGAAATGCATATGTTCATTCCTAGCTAACACGTAATAAAGAGATGATGGCTAAGATTTGTAGATGATATGATGGTCAAGATTTGTTAAAGATTTGAGTGTATGCGATTTAACATTTATGTGAAATATAGATTCAAAAATATCTATTATGTCATCAAACATTCAAGTGTAAGCAAGACTTAAAAATCTTAAAAATGTGTTCTAAGCTAAGCTTTTTTCAGCTGCCAAATGGCGATTGTTCATCATTATAAAGGTATTTTTCAACCATTTGGCTGCTTTTATTGTCTAAAATGAGGTTAAAATACAAAAATTGAAAATTTCTATTAAATTCCTTATTTTTATTGTCTAAATAAATGTCATGACAGGATTTGCATGCTTTAGTTTTATTACGATGATCGTTGAAAGTCATAGACCTTTATTCGAGTACAAAGGTTCAAATACATAGAAAATTAAAGATGTGAAGTTTCCCTTACTTTTGTTGCAAATATGAATGTTAAATATGCTAAGGGGTCACTTTTTATAGGTTGTGCTAGCTTTAATTGTTAGAATACTGATTTAAATGCAATACATATAAAATTTAGATTGAATGTTTTGGTGACTTTTTATGAAAAGATGACAATGTTTGTTTGTTTATGGGGAAATTTGTGAGTGAAACCTCTTTTAGGGTTTGAAATCTTGATGTGCCTAATTGCGATTATTTTACTACGATAATATTTTGAAGGATTTGATCATTTTTGAGTATTTGAACGTTGTTATTGTGAAGATAGAGGTTGAAATACATAAAGAGGAGACATTTTCTTTGCTTTAGTTGTTAAAATGGAGGTTTAAATGCATAGATAGGTTAAGGATTTTACATTTTTTTACTTATTCACAAATTCTTGTAATCATGTGTTTATTTCTGGTTAAATTTATTCATGGAAACCCCTTGTGCGCGAGGTTTGATTCTTGATGTCATGTGTTTGAAATATGACATTTAATTCTCACACAAAAAACATTTTTATAAATCTATATGCTATCTATATTTTTCCCTCGGTAGTGTCAAGTTGTGAATTGCATTAGATTTTTTTGTTTATAGAGTGGATTTGTTTAAGGCGCGCACCCAAATTTGTGAAACACATACACTATGTATATATATCGTGAATCGTATACACCGACCCACAAAAGAATCGAGTAGAATGATGGAGGACAAAGGAGGATATAAATAATGTAAATTGTATGATTTATAAAAAGAAAATAGTAAGCTAAAACATAGTCATTGCAGTTGCACTTTAAAAGAAATTGTATGAAAATGTAGAATAACTTTGTTAGATTAAATTTCACCTAGAAACATTAATGATTTTATGAGATTTATGTTGTATTTTTGAAATTAGGACCTTTTATTTAAAAATTTGGGGAGAAAACACTATGCAAGGAATAACTTATGAGGTTGAATTTAATTGAAGAGGTGAAATTGTGTAATGTCGTTCATTGTGCTCTTTGGGCAGCATCCTGTCCCCAAAGCGCGGGGCTCCAAAAATAAGTTAAAATAAAATTTTGCTATGGTAGCTGGCAGTGGTTGAAGCGCCTTTCCTCCTGGTTGGTGGCCGCACCTGCCCATTTATTAAAACATTGACTTACCATCTCCTGTCACGTGGTCTGCCTCTTCTGCCCCAAAACCACGAATGCTTGTTTTGCACTCCATCAGATGTTGCAACAGATGAATTGCTACAGCGTGTTCTGGACAGTGGATTCTCAAAAATGGTGTTGTACAGGCAGTTCAGTGGAGTCGCAGGCTTTTTTTTGCAACGAGTTCCAGCGGACAGGTCGCGTTTAGAATGGGGAACCGTTGGTGTTGATCCTGGTGTTCTGGTTGCACGCGACCAGTCGTGATCAGTTGTGCAAAATCTTGCAGCTGTAGTTGAAGAACGAGATAAAGTTTTGGTTGAGCTGTCTTGCCTTTTCATTTTGGGAAGTCGCTTCTGTCCAGGTGGCGAATCTAACATGGAAGAAGCTCGATCAAACCTTGAGGCAAGTTTTGCAATGAGGCTGAGAGTGTTGTTTCACTGCTGTTTCTAGTGTTGTTTCACTACTGTTTGCACTGTCGGTCGTTTCTTGGAAGTGGGTTGATTGGGTATTGCTCGGATCTGTTCTCATTCTTTTTGGTTGCAGTATGGGGATTCTCTGTCCAGTTTTTGATTGGGATGGAATGGAGATTGAATGACTAAAACCGTGAATATACTCAAAACTTTTTTTTTTTTTGGATGGATTTTAGTTGTGTTGTCCGTGTCAGGAGCTTCAGTCATCCTGGTGATGGATCGGGGAGTGTGATGTGAAATGTGGATTAAACGGCTTTTCCCCCAAAAGCAAGCCTTTTATCTAATAGACTGTGAAAGCCTTGTGTTGTTAATTGAGGCTCCTGCTGTCATTATTTTGCAATTTCAAACCCAATCTAGATTTTGGGTCATTTCAAAATTCAGATCTCATCCCTTCGAAATCCGTAGGAAATAGAAATTAGAATCAAACCCTATAGTATCAGCTTCTGGCATATTTCAATTGCAGATTCATACAACTCTGTGTCGAGTGTCAATTTGGGTTTGACTGCAATGATCACACTTTACTGCTAGTTTTGTGCTAATATACAAATGGGTTTGCCCCATGCTAGTGTTTCGTTTCACATTTCACTTGGGTGGGCAGACTGCAGGCCAATATGAGATATAGTGAACCAATGGCTGCCCCATCGAGACAGAGTTATCAATTCTCAGCTCAGTTGGACAAGGATTGCTTTATCTGTTATAGGCAGCTTGTTTACCCTAATGAGGCTGTGCAACCCGATGCACACATCTTTACCGCAAGCCTTGCCTAGCTTATGTGCTGAGTACTACTAGGGCCTGCCCTTATGACGGGTATTTGGTTACGTCTGATTCGAAGGCATTGCAAGAGGCAAATCCAGATCTTGGCCGATGTTATAGGCTATGTGATGGTTCATTCCTGTACCCCCAAAGCAGCTGCGTGATCAAGCAATCTAGTGTTTGGACAGCCACCTATTGCATCCTTCTAGTCGTGCCTTCAAAAGGAATCCTGGTGTGGTATATTGCAAGAAAAGACCAAAGTGAAGCAGAGGACAAAGCGAAAGGCGTGTGGTCAGAAGCGGATCCTCGCTAGATGTTCACAACTGGTGGATGCGTTAAAACAGGCAAGATAGACTAACCATATACATAATATGCTAGTATCTAATAACCTCTTGAAATGAAACTTTTTCTTTCTAGAAATTGGTTTAAATATGTGATTTTGTGGATTTGCGTTCAGTACATGGTTAACAGTTTGTTACTTCTGGATTTGCCTCTGTTGGTTGTTCTTGTTGACGTGATCAACCCATTTATATATATATATATATATATATATATATATATATATAAAACAAACAAAGGTTCTCAGTGTATGCTTTGATTGATCACATGGAAAATATATATATGTATATATAATTTTAAAGTTACTTCCTTCTGCAAAAATGTCGCTGTTTCTTTTGTGAACCTGGGTATGTAATCGCCCCTAGAATGTTGCAGCGTTGACTAGTATTGGTTTCCTGTTATGTTGTTGCCCTAGAGGAAAACATACAGTTAAATTATTATTATTATTTTTATGATAAGCGTGATTATGCACTTCGTGTATTGTGCAAATTATTAGGGCTTTTGGAAATTAGAAGTTCAATATATATGCTTGTTAAGAAGGAAGTTTTGGGCCGAAAATATGTCCTGGGTTGATAGAAGGGCATAAATTATTGATAGAACCCCATTTTGATTCTACTCTTTCGATGAGTAAAATTTGATAAAATTAATGACCTTTATGGTGTTAAGATATGGTATGTTGATGATTCCTTGTGTGATCGATTTAATCATGTATCGACATAATGCCTTGATGGAGTAAGGTAATATCTTTCATGGTTCGTGAAAGTTAAGGTTTTCATCAACTGCTTAAGGTAACATGAAGTTCCTTAATTTAGTCAAACTTGTTTGTACTTCCTTCTTGATGAGTGACCTTTCATTGCAAATTTAGAATGATTGTGATGGAAGGTCGTGAATATATTTTGTTGTCAAAAAGGGAAAAGAAGTTATGGAATATGTAACACGCAAAAGATGAAGACGACGCAACCAAACGAACGAGCGATTCGAAAATGCGACAAATTTTTTTTTGTTTCTTTGCAAGGTGAGTCCGCATACAGACTCGAAACTACTTCAATCACGATAATGCTTCGAGGTCAAAGAAGTTTGATTTTATTTCAATCGACGTTTCACAAGGAAGAGAAGGGTCGTCCTTCGAGTTGAAAGTCTGAGGGCTGAAATATCGAATGACGGCATCTCCGGATGTTAATCCTTAGGGTAAGGTATAATTTGTTATATATATATATATATATATATATATATATATATATATATGTATATATATATATATATGTGTGTGTGTGTGTGTGTGTGTGTGTGTATGTATGTATGTATGTATGTATGTATGTATATGCATACATATATCAAGGAAAATCATACATTAAGATATATATACTTCGACATTATTATTACCTTGTATGTCTTTATGTGTTTAGGTGTACATGACACCTTACTTATACCAAGTATGATTATTATAAGAAAACTATATTATGTGCCACTAATATTTTGTATGGTGTTTAACACTTAAACTCACCCTAACAACTATCCCTATTTTACGTTGGCTTGCAAAGAATGGCATTTTCAACTAACACTAATTACTATGGTGGGGGAACGATTGAGATATATATAGAATTGATAAGATATACAAGGTGAAAACGTGGGCTGAGCAGACAAACAATAACTACATTGAGAAGGCAAGATGGCTAATTATTGATATGCATATTTAAATTCAAGGAGCCGAATGAAAAGTTAAAAGTGGAGATTTGAAAATTATGTATGGGGCGGTGGAAACTCTACCACCAACTGTCCCCTTTATGACTCCTTGCCTCCTTGCGCATACCTTCACCCAACCGGCCACCTAAAAATTATTTGTCTAGATTTTGTAAATCCCACGCCTCCCCCGGGGTCCGATCTACTCGCATTCTACCCGTGCCGCGTGAAAGGGAGTCGTGGTGGCTAAAGGTGTCAAAGTTACTGACTAAAACAGAGGGCGTCTTACCTCTTTCAATTGGCCCCGTCCGCGTGGGGAACCGGTGGAGTAAAGGCGAAGCTACAAAGCGCAAGTTTAGGCAGAGAGGCAGTTGGTTTGCCTTCCATCTTGGCGCGTGAGGAGGCGATCTACCTCCATTTTCATTGGGTGCAGCAAGGAGAACGTGGCGGTGGTCTATGGCGGTGGTCTCAGGTGGTAAGGTCGTCCCAACTATGTTGTTATCTCTGCTCGATTGTCAGTATGCACCTCAAAAGAAACGGGATCTGCCTACACAGAGTTCCTAAACAAATCGCTTAAGGGACAAGTGAGTGTTGCACGGAGACCGAAGAATTTTATTACAATGCTCTCCATTGAGGCCTGGCCTGACTTACGAGGGCACGTGGAGAAGAATCTCCCAGAGGTGGATCTGTTTCATATCAGAACATTCATGAAACATATTTTGTTTTGCAATCAAACAAGTATTTCCATGGACCTCTTATACCAACAACTATCTTGCGAGTATTTTTAATGGTGTATCATAGTATAGTGTATGCTCCACTCTTGATAGAGGACGAGTGCTCCTTTGTAGAGTCTCGTCTTTTGAGCTATTTCTGTGTAATTAATTTGGTTGTGTTTCCAAGCAGTAGATAACTAAAAATGTGATCTTGTCGAAGCAATCTGTAAACATAGTTTTGCACGGTAAAAAAAAATGCAATGTATCAGGCTTGCAGACATAATTTTTGATGCTAAGTGAAGCAATTTGTAAACATAGGCTTGCACCATAACAAGGCGCACTGTATCAGGCCTATGGTGATAAAGAAAGGACCAGGTTCTATTTTCTTTTTTTTGTCCTATATATAACTAGAAGCCTGAAACGATTTGTTCGTGGAGGAACAACATATAGAGGTGGGTCTGTTACATATCAGAATATTCATGGACAAGAAGAAAACAGTTTGCTTGCCTTTTAGAAGCCAAGAATGAAAGAAACAGACCCTACGTGTATTATATTTACTAATTTCATTGATATCATTTATTGATTTTGGCTTAGAGTAGTGTGCTTTATTAACATGAAGGGGATATTTAACAGTGTATTGTTAATAGGATTAAATACCAGCATATCCATTAGTTTTATTAATACCTAAATATGGATAATATTCAAACTATTAGTGTCTTTGATATACATTAAGGAGTATTGGATATTGAACTTGATAGGTTTAAAGTATATGCATTATAATTTATTTCTATCCAATCTTTTTATAGACATTGCATGGGATTTCGAAGAGATTCGATTTCATTTTCTTTGTTAGTTTACAATGGATTTTACAATAAATTCATGAATGAATAAAGAAACAAAAAAGGGAACTAGAACTTGAAATGCTTCTTTGGCATCTTAAAAGCCATTTAAAACTTAAGTCCTTCCATCAACTACACAAGAAGAGATGATGCACTATTTTTCCAATCTTTCCAACACATTACTTTCAAGTATCCAAACAAAAATTTTAATATATTTCCTTTTGTAATTTCTTTCCAATATTCCACCAAAGAATTCAACAACATTCTCAATAAATTTTAGAGTAAGAAATACTATCATTTCAATGCAACTTTTCCTTCAAATCTTGTTACAATACTTTCTACTTCATGTGGAAACAAATTTGCAAATGATGGAAGCTAAAGAAAGCAAAGCAATATTACATTATTCCTCCACTCAAGGTGGGTAAATACATGATATTTTTACATTGTCAACAACAAGGTTCTTGTGTTCCAAGGTGTTCTTCATCCATGCTCCAAGTTCCAAGTATTTCAATCACAACCAAGATAGGGGAGAGGCAACACTCTCCTCCCAACCAAAGCTCAATGGAGAAGAGAAGCAATCTCCTTCATTGACTCCCGAGCCCCAAACAAAACACAATGAAGGGTGGTCTCCAACTCAAGGCAACAACACTTGCTTCCACAATACAATTTCATCACAACATGCAAAGCTAAACAAAGAAGAAACAAAGAGACACACAAATAACACCAAACACTTCACAACAAGGCTTCCATCCAAGCCAACAAGAGAAGGAACTATGGGAAAGTTTTCCTTATGCCTCCCCCATTGAGATGAGATGCCCATCCAAAACCCTCCACAATAAAACTCAAGCCCCTATGACTCTTATGCCTCCCTCAAGTACCCCTTTTCCTCCCATACTCTTATGCCTCCCTCCTCTTATGGCTCCTCAAAGACAAGGTAAGAATGTAAACATTCTTACCCAAGATGGGCATCCCTCTCAAACTCCCTCCACAATTTCCTATTCTACTCTTATGCCTCCCTCATGAGTTTTCCCATAGACCTCTCCTACACTACACATTAAGCATTCTATCCATTTTCACAATACACAAAGGCAAACATACATTATCCACAAATTTAGCATAGAAGCAACAACAATATGAAAGCAAAACAACAAAGAAGGTTTCCTACCTCTCCATTGGAGAAGCCTAAACCAAGAAGCTTTGTCCAAGCTCCCTCCAAAACAATCCAAGCATGCAAGTCCAAGCTCCTTCTTTTTCTCTTTCTCCCAATTCTTTTCTCTCCCCAAAATAACAAAAAGAACTCTTCAACCAAAACAAAAACAAAACTCCAACCCCCTCAACAAGAGAGGAATTTTCCATAAATAGACAAGAGGAAGAGTGAGGGTGATGTGGCTCCTTGTAGGATGCCACATCACACATCCTCAAGACCACCTCCCTTTAGTCAACTCAAATCCCAAAACACCATAAATGGGTGGTTGGGTTGAATGACAACTCTCTTCCACATCCATCCCTTCCCATGTGTCTTAAGGCACAAATAAATGCAAAATGAAGAAAAGTGCACTCCAAAGTCACATTTCCCTTCCCAAAACAATAAATAATCCCCTTTTTGGATTCCCAACCCATAGATATGGTTGGTAAGGGGTTTTGGGAAGTGTGGGACAAGTTCAACTTGTCCCACAAGTCCCCCAAAATTGCCCTAAATCTCAAATTCGAGATTCAAGGGATTTGGAGTGGTCAACACTCAAAACCAAGCATTCAATACATGAGGAAACACAAGGCTCAAGGAGCCAACCATCAAAATTAATTACATCCACAAGACTTCCCTCCAAAACTTAAAATTTAAAACAAGGTGTTAAATTAATCTAAACATACTTAACAAAAGTAATTTAACAAAAAGACATCACAAAAGAAATCACCTACTAAAGCAAGTTAAAACAAGTAATTAAAATTCTTACCCCTTGGTCACATAGGAAAATTTCCCCCTCATGGAAATTTTTTCTCAACACACAAAAGAACAAAAGTAACACAATACAATTCACTAGTTGCCTTGACGACCAATGTCAGTAACCACCCGACATCTTGTTGTGTTTGGTTCCCAATCCCCCTCATAGTTGTGATCTGTTGTGTTTCTTGTAAAATGTAAAATACCTCCTTCGGCCTCATGCGGCCATGTCAAAATATCCAAAATAACCATATGCATGAAATTTATTAACCTCTATACGTAATTCAATCAATCATTATTTCTAGGTCTAAATCACAACTTAATTATGCATTTCATCATTATCCAAAATTATAGTAATGTAAATTCAACAACTACATTCTACTCATCATGGCGAAGAAGTCCAATGTTAGAACACATGCAATATAACCATATAAAAATAATATCAGGTATCCAATAGTCTCGTCCATGAGTCGCTGTAGATCATACTTGAAAAACAAAATCCAATCCTAATCCAAATGCATCTAGTCATAGAACATCATGCTAATCAACATAAGTATAAGTCATGTCTATATCCAAAGTCTACATAACTCAAAATGATAATCAACTAAGTGTCGTAGGGAAGTGGGCATTACAGAATAGTTTGTTTATGTGTCGAACGTAATAATTGTGATTACATCGTTATAGAGTTCGTTATTGGAGGATATCTATCTTCAATGGTATGTTATGTGTTTAATCTCTGCATAGGTTACCATAAACTTAGTGATGAGATGTAAATTAAGGAGAGTTGAGAGACCTTTTCCTTGTATACATCGTTTATGATATTAGGAAGTGAGTTGACGTCGGAAAATTTCAACCAAGTCTAGATTCATGGTTATGTTCCTCTAGAACGGGAGGGTTATAAATCTAAGGTATTATGAAAATTGCAAGGATGTGTTTAGAGTACTAGATTGCCTATTCAACTTGGGTATTAATGAGGCTTGTCACTATTCCGGCCCTGGTTATGTTCAGTAGGTAAGCTGTTAGGCAATACCTATTCCGGACATTCTTACCGTCCTTTCCACTCATCCTTATTAGCTATGAAGTCACTTATTACCTAAGATATAATGGTTGTGGGTTTGAATATAAGATTTTCATCCTTTAAACCTTTTCGATTACATGATGGAACTTTGTTTTTACCCTCGTTGTTCGTTTATAGCCTATTAGACCTATGGCCCTACGGAACGATTCCAAAACTTTATCCTTTTGGCAGCTAAGATCGGGTCTGGTTTTTATCTTTTGTCTTCACCTTGGGAATGTGGATTGATGGGTTACACTTTAGATTTCAATCACGTAATCTATGGGATTACATGATTGAAATCCTAATACTCTCAACTCTTGTGTCTAATCATTTAAATTTCATAGTCTTGCGTATTTGGTTGTCAAACTTTTGTAGTTTTAGAGGTATCTTCATAACTAAAACTTATGGTTTTCTTCTTAGTTGATATGTTGAAAATTATATCTTGTTTTAAAAGGTTGTTAGAGGTTAGAACTTTGATCCATTTCCTGAGATAGAATGTTTCCTTTCACGGTATTGTTAGCTAGTAGCTTATTGTTTCTATGTAAAGTCTTATCTTGCTCAGCTTCGAACCGACTCAAGTTATTAATTGTTGCAGATAGTTTACGTGGTTAGACGATGGAAAGACTTGTAGATTATTGCATAAATCTTGGTTATGATGTTCCTTTGTATGAATGTGTATTATGTTATAAAATTTGGAAAGGGCCTTTGGACATTTTAGAAGAAGGGTCAGTGCCTAGTAAATGTATTGTAAAGTATTGTTGTTGTAACTGTTGAAACTTTGGCTTGTTTGGTTATCATGTGAAAGATGAAATTTTGATTACCGCTTGGTTATGTGATATTCTAGTGAATTTTAATCCTTAGAATAGTAGCGGGGCATGTCCCATGTTATTACTCTCTTGCTCCCTAGTCTTGGTTCGATAGAGATGGTATGTCCCTTTGATTTGTGCACCGTGTTGGAATGAATTGATATAACCTTGTTTTGTTTCCGCAAACGAGTACTGTTAAACTTTGCTCTTGAGTTAAAACGTTGAGTTGTAAATCCTCCTAAGGCATAGTAGCAATGAGTTTGTAAGCACTATAAAGTGAACTGGATAGTCCTTATAAAAGTAAAACTAAAATTTATATAGATGAATATATTAATGTAGATGTGATCTACTCGATAGCATTGAGACCTGGAACAATCAAGAGGAAACTATCTTGTAACGAAATATGATTACTTATTTCTTTCCCGAGCCAAACCAATAAACACTATCCTTTTTCAGTGAAACCTTAAATGATCTCATGGTGAAATCAATGGTTAGATTTTAGAAAATGATAGGATTTAATAAGTAGGAGTGAAAGTGATTAATAAAACCTTAAATATCTCTTTATCGTTTGAAATGTTCCCCTTTGTCAAACTTAATTAAGTAAAGTCTAGATGGAACATTTAACCAATCTCGATAAACTCTTAACTTCAATGAAAGTTTGATAGTAAACAATGTGACCCTGAAGCTAAATTCTGCTGTCCTGTTCTGTTAATCCTTGCCTTGATTCATGGTGATATTTCTTAAGCAAGGTCAAAGTTTGATCCTTAAACAGGAAGGTTATTGTTATGAACCCTAAGCGGTACTTCCCACTCAATCGGAGCTTATGCCTTCACCTGTGCAATAGAGGTGTGGAACATGTGTTAGTGACTTGAGCAAGATTAATTAACCTTGTAAGAAATGGAAAATGTTCTAAAATCAAATGAATAAGAAAGATTTGGACATAAAATTTGATGATCCTAGTTTGGAAAGCTTGGCCTTAAGCTATTTAGTCAATAGTTGAAAATAAAGAAGTTCTCCCTTGTGAAAAGAATTGTGTGAATCATTACATGAAATTTTATAAGAACGTAAGTTAAGAATTAAGAGACACTTTAGTAAACAAGAAAATTTAACAAGAAATTCCTCATGGGTTGCCCTAGCTGTGAGTGTGTCATGTGGATTGGACTTCCATGTTGTCTTGTCAAAAGAAGAGTACATTGTCCTTGATAGGTGTGAACGTTTCCGTGCTGACCTTGTGGTCTCCCCCGTAACAAGTGGTTCCTAGTGTTGGTCAGTAACTCTTGTGACGACATGTTATGTCGTGTTGTGTCAAAGCAAGTCGAAAAAAAAAAAAAGTTATCCTGTATTTCACTGTGTTGTCCTTGTGTTGGTATTTTTGGGTCGTTACAAATCGTGCATAGCTTGTTATGTTGAATTTCATTAGAATTTTAAGTGGTTTTATGAGTTACAACCTATAATTCTTAGAATTAGGGTTTTGTGAGAAGCTTCAAATTTGCGTTGTTATAAAGGACAAATAATCTACATGATAGCTTGTTGAATTAAATTTCATTGCGAATCCTAGAGAATTACGTGCAATTTAAAGGCAAGGTAAATTGTCGAGTTGCTCGCCGAGTAAGATTTTAAATAATGGTGACCTCTATATAATGGGTGGTTTTGTGATGGAAATAAAGGATGTCACCGTTATAATGCTTCAACATTCACTAAAAAGTAATTTTTTTAGAAACGATTTACTCACACCTAAAACTTGTCAGGTATGCAAAGGTGTGCATCAAATTAAACCTAATGACAAGCTCAGAAACCACGTGGTCGCCAACTTCTATTAAAATGCCTATATGGTAGTGTTTGTGGTGATCACCGCCACTTCATTGTTATCCTATTATGAGAAGTCCAATAACCCTATTTATTGCAATAATGTCCCAATTCAACAAGAAAGACATGGGGACTAGATCTCCTAATAAAATATTAGGCCTCACCAATTTATAGAGAAATATATGCAATTCAAGGCGGTCAGTATCTCTCTAACAAATTACTAGGCATTACAATTGAATTTATCTCTCCACTAATCCATAAGAAGGAACTCCCCATAATCTTGTAGTATTCACATACCCAGCAAAGGGTGATGGAAACATCAATTTTGGTGTTATGCTTGTGGTCATGACGACATTATGCGTTATCTGCGTTTTCAAGCGAGAACATTGATTTTTCCTTACTAGATTTAATGGCGGAAGGAATTTTCTATTTTAGCTATCAATAAACTAGTCTTAGTATTGTGTTGTGTTGTATTTGTTTTATTTGGGCAAGGAAGTAGTTGGAGGGGAATCGACATTCAAGATCTAAAACGCAGTGCCCTTCACCATGTGGGCGGCGAGGATGCCGGTGGGCGGAGGAAAACACCTCCAAACAGGGAATCGTGATTCATTCATGTGTCATTCGTAAACGTTGTCGGAAGGTTTTGGGATGCACCGGTTGCAACTTTGATCGCAACAGCACAATAGTTGCAAAATCAACGACTACGGCAAGTTTCTCTCATTACCGTCCATTTCTTCCAAATGTCTTCCACTCACACCGTCTCCGAACGAAAATATGTACAACGGTTGTCATAACTAGCCGCTCGCCTCCCCTTTATATAATTATGGGACGTAAAAAGTGTTTGAAAATAATTAATTAAAAATAGTTAATAATAACATATATGGTAAAAACCAATTAAATTACCATATTTCTCAGTTCAATATGTATTTATTAATATTTCGCAACTGATAAAATTTGGCCCAAATGAGACGTATGAATTGGGAAAAAAATTACAGGGTTAAAGTGCATAGTCATTCCACGATTCAGCGTTTAAGCTTTTGATTGAGCCTACACGTTTCAACTTTATGCTTGCAGCTGTCACATCCTCGAGGTCTATCTTAAACAGCTTGGTGGTATTAAATTTTTTTGAAACCCAACCTTGGTATGGAAAAGAAATGACAGAGCAGATTTTTGTAAACCAATTTCTATTCAGAACGAAAACCTCTGCATACCCAGCATTTGCATTCGGGATGTTTTTGAAAGAAATTTAAAATACTTCCTCAATACTATTTCCAATTCATGGGTTTCGTAAGAAATTTAGATTACTTCATGTACAAACTTGTTGAATTACATTCCAAATATTTTGAATTGCAGGGAAGATTAACAACAATGCCACTAGAGATGTTGTAGGTGGGTCATTTTACAAGTGTTCCCCTAAATTTACAATCACCCATCTTTGGGTTTGAATGAATTTACTGGGAAGTTGGGGTTAATTATAGTTAATGTTTTGTCAACCAAAATTCAATATACAAAAAAATCAAATATAGTAACTCACCAAAAAAACAAGCAAAATAAATGGTAGTTAACTTGGAATAAAAATGAGGGAGTAAATGCGATTTCAATAATAAGCGATTTTATTCACAACTCACAATTAATGTTTCAGTATTATTTTGAACAACAGTTAAATTGCCAACTTAAAATAATGCAGATTTGTAAATATTTAGTCGAGGAACATATAGGGTTGAGGAGCTAGTAGCGGTGTAACTTAAGTTATGGGGCCAAATCAATTCTATATTATTTAACATCGCAAATCAATTCTATATTATTTAAGATTGTAGTTTTTTTTTACCACTACCTATGTAGTTAAAAAGTTTTTCTTCAATTACATTTTTTTTTGGAATGTTTAATTGGAGGGAAAAACATATTTTGAATTGATTTAAAATAATAACTTCGAATTTCTCTCCCCGAAAACCAATACTTAAACATGAGTGATAATCTTTACAGTCTTTGACGTAATTACAATTGAATTTCAAACCAGGAATCTACTCGCATAATAGATGGAGACAACAATGTGGAGCATAGATAGTAGTTGTTATCGCAGGAACAATCCGAGTCGTGGAATAGTACTTGCAGAATTTTATGCAAATTTTGGTTTATATAATTTTATCTGCATCAGAATAACAAATATTCTTTTAGATTCCTCTTATAGTTTATTCTCGCCACATCAAACCAAAGAAAACATTGGAATTACTCGTATATAATCTGAAATATTTTGAAGGACGTTCCAAGTTCCACAGTAGGTGAACAGAAATAACCGTGAGAGATTTACATATTCAAAATATAATAAATGCGGATCCTCCTCTAACAAAATTGTAATTGCATAGTAATTCGGATTCTTCACAAGATACGAAGTGTAATTGCCATTAGCTCTTTATTTCTTTTGCGGTAGCAGATGAAATAAAGTAAACAGTGAATGTGAATGCCTTATGCGGAAATTCGTTAAACAAATGGAACATAACAATCAACTAAACTCAAAAAGTAGGAAACAAACATATGTTATTATAATTATTGGTTGGAGTCACAAGTCTCCGCAGGAGAATAGTAAATTCATTGATTGATTCAATACAGATTTCAGAAGGTTCTAAGAATTTAAAATCCTCCACCACCACCAGCGCCACCACCAAAGCCACCTCCTCCTCCTGCACCTCCACCAGCTCCTCCCCGAATCCTCCGCCCGCACCACCACCAGCACCTCCTCCAACACCACCACCACTTCCTCCACCAAACCCACCGCCTGCACCTCCACCTAAACCACCTCCCGCTCCTCCACCAGCACCTCCGCCAAAGCCACCTCCAGCTCCACCACCAGCACCTCCGCCTAAACCTCCTCCAGCTCCACCGCCAGCGCCAGCTCCTCCGCCTAAACCTCCTCCCGCTCCGCCACCTCCACCTGCACCATCACCTCCTCCAAGGCCTCCACCTGCACCACCACCTCCTCCCAGGCCTCCTCCTGCGCCACCACCAGCACCTCCTCCGCCTCCTAAACCTCCACCCCGCCCAAATTATCGATTTTATATGTTGTTGCCTTGACAACATTTCTGCCCTCAGCAACTACAATTACACCCACCATAAGCATGGCCGCCACAAGCAATCCAAAGTGCTTCGACTTGCATGCCATCTTCATCTTCATTCTGCAATTGAGAATGAATTTCAACTTAGGTAGTCGGGGACTCTTCGATAATATATTCGCACTCGATTCTCCTTTATATAGTGAAATCGGCTAAATAATTCCATAATTCTTTTGAATTGAAATGCTAGCTGTGTGAATTTAATTCTTCACCAAATGTGTGAGATTGCTATCTAACATGATCAATTCCACTGAAATAAAATTGTTGCTGTATCACGTGCCATGTATGATATCCGGTTGTATAAGTTGTAAAGCAGAAAAACTGCTTTCTTCATTTATTCATTCATTCAAGACACGACTGCATTAACTCGATCGTTGTTTTGTTTAAAGTCAAGTTTGCATTCAATTCACGCGGTGGTGATTGCTAAATTCCCACTAAAGCTCATAACTTCCTAACGCGAAGCCATTAATACAAGCACATGGTCACAGATGATATACTTAGCGACTTATTTAAGTTTCGTACGCTTTTCGCAAAACAATACACTACACGTAAAACTTCAAAAGTTCCGCTGCTAATTGCAGTAGGATGTGGGATGTGGTTAGTATTAAGAATAGACCACCATTTCATATGTCAAGTAAATTTGTAAGTTTCTTATCAAGAATCTCGGTTTGGTGTTTTGGTGTGGAGTTACATTTACAAGTTAATTGATTCGAGATCAATAAGTGTGATAGACATTATTTTTTGGCAAAATATAATTGCATTTTTAAGACCAATTCTTTCTAAAGCCACACCTTTTTTACTTCTTAAAAATGTCACAAGAGGTGAATCCCATGAATCTCGTTATAGACTATAGGTAAGATTCAAAACATGCCTTGTGAGATTGATGAGCTTGAATTGTGCAAGGTACATGTTCAAAGGAGGTTAAGTTTGTGTATGGAAAATTTGACTTGGAGCAAGTTTGTGGATAGCAAACATATACCATGTTGGCTCAAAGTGCAATTGAAATTTGACTTGTAGATTTTCAAATTTCTCGCATAATAACCTTGCTCGTAATTTTGTGATGATGTCCTTAGCCTTGGATGTGTCTTCTCCTTGCTTGAAACCTAGAAAGACTCTAGAGACTATGAAAGAGAAGTCCTATATTAAACCTAAACTCGACCATTCACTCCCCACTAAATGAAAGTGTTGCACTAAATATTTGTGTGAATCAAAGTTGATGCAATTTCCCCTGCAAGTGAAATGTATGTGCTTCAATCTTGTCTTAATATGATGAATTAGGGCAATAAGATGATGTGTTCTCTTAGCAAAAACTCTTGATAACATGTAATTTTTATTTGCAAATACTTCAAATCTAATAAGAGGCTTTTTGAATTCTTTTATGAATTTTGGAGGGACTTTGGATTGGCTAAGGAGGTGTATAGCTCAACTAATAATGATGTCCAAGAGTAATTCATTATATGACACAACAATATCAACTAATTTATAATAAACTACTTATATCCACACAACAATATCCATGTCCTCTAAAAAAATAAGGTACATATATGAAACAAAACAATATCAACTAAATTATACATATGGTTTAAGAATAGATACTATGGTGGAATTAACAATTTTAGAATTTCCCTGGCTAACACCTCCTTCAATAACACCTCCTTCAACCAACCCTCTCCACATAAAACATTAAGATTGATATTGGCTATTTATAGAAATTGGGATTACTGTTGGTATGTTTTCCCATGCATGAGTAAGATCTCATAAATGACACCTACGAGTAGAGAAAGGTAGGAGAATCGAATGGATTAGTTCATATAGCATACAAGATGTTTTTACCCTTAATTTCACCTAGTGAAATCATTGAATCTCTTGCCCTGCACGAGGTAGTCTATAATTGTACACCTTAGTTTCATTGGATCTAGCGTGCACTATTTCATTCTTTGAAAACAATTCATGCCTTAGCCATATTTACTTCAGCTCCCCAAGGCAATTTTCTAGCACCCCATTGCAGATAATCCTATCCCAAGTTGCGTGTAAGATGTTTCATGCTCTTGCACAATCTTTGTGTGCCCTCATTCTATTGTGCAAAGATCTTCCACACGTGAAATTACAAAAACGTCTTGCGTAATTCCTCGACCTATTATTATGTGCCCTTAAGTCTTCACATTTTGTTTCGAGCAATTTTGTGGTTCCCTCGCATTCAAAAATAGATTCACACAATCTTTGTGCAGCTAAATTATGAGTCTTGCAAACCCCGTAATGCTCCACAATACCTCGACTAACTATAGGTTGCATGAATTATGGTAAGATTCCTTCTTGCATAATTCAAGCTAATAGAATTTTTGCATGCAGTGAAGCTAGTCATCAATAAATGTTAGCAGTCATAATACTACACAAAAATTGAACAAAGAAATGTGCACTCCTCTACGCATGTAAATTATAAGTATTTCTATCCCGCACTTGATCTATTGGGCACTATGTTAATTTATTAATTTTCCGCTTTGTGTGTGGAGGAGGACTTTGGAGAAAAGGTGGTAAGGATAGGGGAGAGACACCAATAGTTGAGCATGGTCTAATTGTGGATATAGTGTCTTGAATACACAACACCCAATAGTTGTCATAGTACAACTTGATAGTTGTCATAAAAGTACTTGGTGATTAGTCATTTTTGACATGACAACACCCAATCACATCATGACATGTAAGATTTTCCTTTTAAAATTTTCAATGTTCAACCATTATCACCCATGATCAAATATGGGTCCCAATCAAAATGTAGTGTAACTCAAATTTACTATTTTAAATAAATTCAAAATATGTCTTTCCCTCCAATTCAACTCTCTCTCTCTCTCTCTCTCTCTCTCTCTCTCTCTATATATATATATATATATATATATATATATATATATATATCTCGAACTATACACCGGTGAAAAAATCAGGTTCCAACATTGTATATAATTTATTTTGTGGGCCCCTAATTTAGGGTGCACCACTATTGGTGTCTCTCCCTAATTATGAACACCTTAGAAGGAGAGTGCACACAAGAAAATATGTGCACTTGGTTTAAAGGAACTATCATGCGCAAAGTCATGCACACACAAAAATATGAATCCAAATGTATAGATTATTGCACAAACCTAGCACATACACTATTGGACGCCCCAAATTGAGTTGTGCAAAATGTTAAAATGTTAAATCAAGCACGAGATAAACCAAGTCATTTGCAAATCACGGGGACATGTCAATTAAGTTTTTAGAAGATATCAGATCATGTCCACTCCATGTAAGAGGTAGTTGGCTTTCTTAAGTGGATAATTTGACTTGTGTAAACACTGTACCATTCGCGCTCAAACATGTAAATTTTGGGCTTACCATATCTGGGTAAGTGCATGGAAATGGGGGGCCAAAAGGGGGTCTTAAGTGGATCCTTTTTTAATGAAAAATAAGAAACCTTAACTTGTATGAATTATTTGAGATAGCTACACTCAAAATTTGAAGATTTTATAAGACCATAAATTGTACAATTTTGAGTCTAGTTTCTATAATACTAAGTTTTTTTGAAAATGGTTAAGTACAAGTGGGTTGAAGATCTGAAATTCTATAAGGATATCCTTGTTTTTAGAAAATATAGTAGAGAGACTATTGTGCCCCCATGCACACACATCCAAAAGAAGTCGAATGTATAGCTTATTGCACAAACCTTCCAAACACACTATGCACGCCCGAAATCGGAGATGTGAAAAATGATAAAATGTCAAATCAACCAAGAGATAATCAAGTCATCTATGAAGATCTCATCCCATGTCCACTCCATGTCAAATGTAGTTGTCTTTCTTAAATGGAGAATTTTACTTTATGTAAACTCATGTGTCATTCTACCTGAGACATGTCAAATTTGGACATACCATATATGGGTAAGTGTAAGAAAATGAAGGGCTAAAAGGGGGTCTTAAGCACATATGTTTTTTTCTTCTGAAAAATAAGAAACCTTAAATTTTATGAATTATTTGAGATAGCTACACTCAAAATTTGAAGATGTTATAAGAGCATGAATTATAGAATTTTGAGTCTAGTTTCTAAACTACTATTTTTTTAAAATGGTTAAGTGTAATGGGTCAAAGAGCTAAAATTCTATGAGTAGATCCTATTTTTTTAGCATATATAATATTTTTTAAAACCCTTTGGTGGAAAGATGGATAGGACCACCTAGTTTGGGATAGTTTTTTTTCATAAATTTTTAGTGAATATTTTTTTATGATTTTCCAAGTAAAAGGATTTTGAAATTTAAAAAATAAGGGATTGCTGACTATGACCCCTAACTACATCAAAAATATAAAAATTTAGATTATTATTTTTGAATATGTATAGAATTAGTCCTAGTTTAGTATCCTGTATAATTTTTATTCAATTTGGATGAGTTAAACAAAAGATACATGATGAAATATAGATGTGTATAATCACTCAAAATAGAGGTATAAAAGATAGTTTGAAATAAATATAGATGGAAACCTTACAATAGTCAAAAAAATTGAAAATTTATATATTTAGAAAGAGGATAGTTTGTTTGACACCGTAGGAATATTTTTAATAAATGTCTTGATAGTTTTTATATGATTTATCATGGTGGAAGATGAATTTATACATGTTTCAGTCCAAAACATATAGGTTGTTGTATTTGAATAGTTTCAAGCCTTAGTCTTAGGAAAATAAACCATTCCCGAGGATAGTAGGTTTTGGTTTATGTGAAGAGATAACAAAATGAGTACTCACTATAGCGTATACGCAGAATAACGTGTATGCACTCCTATGGTTAAGGAGTCTATATACGTTATAATGCATACATGTTCTTAGTGGTAAGAATATATTATAGGTTTTTGATGTTGCTATTGAGGGAAGGGGCATATTTACTAAACTAAATGTTACGTATAAGAAATAATAAAAGTACAAAGAAATAATGAGAGAAATATTAAATTTATTAGTGTAAATATAACAAATTAGTCACTCTGCACTTGATAGAACTAGTCCTATAGCTCCAACAATTATAGTCTAGAATATAGTTTTTCAAAATCTAACCGGTCAAGATTTACTCACTTTTAGGATTTCAACATTGGACCTATAGATTATATGGCTGAAAATATAGTAGTTGGTGTTTTTTAGGAAAAAATATAGTCATTTTGTACGTTTTTAGCCTTCTCGATTGGTTACCGGCATTTATAGAAGTTTTGAATGTGTCAATATTAGATTTTACAAACCTCATAACTACCAATATAACGAGATTTACTTCAATATATAGACTCATGAATTTACTTAGAATAAACATTATATGAACACACATAGAGTTAGGATTAATATCTCAATTTTAACATCCTTAACGAAAACTAAAAATAATATGCCCACTATTGATACTCGTACAAATAAAATGAGCTAATATCCTAGACCTATTACAATGGTGTTTCTCCAAGATCCTTCATGAGATTCGTGTGTTCAAATCGAATCGACTCTCCTCTTATTTTCACCAATCCACCCTATTAGATAGTGAACTTCTCCGTTTATATTTTATCAGGTTCTAGATATTTTTGCATTGGAAGTGAGTTCAATAACTCCTCTAAAATACCACATTATCTTTCTACATGACCTCCTACATTTGTTAGATATGGTAGTTGGCGATAACCAATCCTCAAGATCTTACTACATATCTATATGATAGCTTGTGAGACATGTGGTTATATGTTGACCTTGTTTATTTTGGTGATGCATGTCCATAGAAATATTATCTTCATGACTCTTTTTCACTCCTTCAACACTTTTTATCAGTAAGTTATTTATTTTGATAAGACACCCTTTAACTCATGACTTAAGTTTTGAAATAACAAGGATTCAATATATGATTCGCACAAATTCATCTTACCATGACTTAAGAGTTATGTTCTTTACGAGTTATGTTCTTATACACTGTAGAGTAGTTCAATTAAAGTCTTCTCCTTTATAACCATTATTTGTTTTATATATTTATTTGATAAAGATGGTAATTTAATTCCATAAGGCCATCTATTCACACTTACGTTACTAGAACTCGTTCATGCCCTTATGACAACATCGGTTCACGTTCAACAAACTTAAGAGAAAATTACAAGGTATCCTGGATAAAGTTAAAGGAAGAAGGTCAAATGAGTTCACCCTTAAGACATCATTAGTTCTTACTAAGGTTTAATTGAAGCTTGAGGTTTTATACATAGTTAATTAGCGCTCTTACTTAGGCTTCACCAAAAGAGCTTATCAAGAGGAAGCTACTTACTTTTAAATAGGCTGAGAGATAAATTGAGTGGTTTCAAAATTTTCTTCTCTTACTTGTTAAATCTTATTAGAAACTAACCATTGTTTTCCTTTAAGCTTGTCTTTAGCGTTCACCAAAAGAGTAGTGTTTACTAGTTTAGTGAGGGATAACACGTTATATAAAATCACTTTGCAAGGATGGTCTCACTCTTGATTACTTAAGGTATTGTTTGTTTACAAGGGGATCTAAACCACAACATATTTCTTTGAATAAAACTTTTAGGTAACTTCTGTAAGGAAAAGCCACCCCATTAAAGCTTACATATAACCCATCAATACAAAGTCTTAGAAAGATTTAAATTAACACTTAATTCTCAAGATCAAAGTTTTACAATGCTTATGCCAGTGAAAAGATTGAATATTATTTCTCACTAAGAAGAGTTACCAGCCAAATTACAAAAAAAGACAAAACTACTTCTTCACGTAATTCTCCGAACAATTCCAGGCAAGAGGTCATATAAACTCTTTGCAAGCAATGTTACACAATTTACAACACATTGGACATTTTTACAAGGAACTTCATAAATTGTACAGATGAACCTTTAACACTCTTTTCCTCTAGTCTACTCGCATAATCCATCTGCACAAATATTAACTAGAGTCAGTTCGCTAGAACTGAGCATGTTAAGACTACCCATTGCAACAGTAAGCTAACATTTTATAATATCATGAAAGTAAAATTCTAAACTCAAGAATGGATCAAATCACAAACCACTAATCAATATGTTTCACAAGATGAAGAGATTTATACCAGCCAACAAGGAGGAATCCCAATATTCAAGTGAGAGAGATATTCCAAAGACAAACAAGGTGAGACCTTATTGGTGAAGACAACAAGGCTGAGAGTATTGAGATTTCAGTCATGTAATCCTATGGATTACGTGATTGAAATCTAACACCCAAACATCATTCTATTATTATTAACCAAAAGGATAAAGATCAGTCAAATGACTTAACATATTCAAAATTGCTTGGTAACAATTTGCATTACACACATCCTTGTTTTAGGAAGAATATAGGCCCCTGACCATATATGAACACAAATCAATCAAAGATTAAAGTTAACTTCACTCATTGAATAAACCAACATACATATAATACTCACAACACATAACTGAATCGAAGATTCAAAATACCAAGCAATTCTCACCGAACCTAATTATTTTCACGGTCAAGAACGTTAAATAAATTAGATTGAGCAGTCAATATATTCAACTCAATTAGGCCTCTAAGAAAACATCATGCTAGTGGTTGGATTCTACACAAGATTCATCAAGAAAAGCTTTTCACCAAGACTTACATCACAAACATTTAGCCTAAATCCAGCCACTGTATGTTGAAGAGTTACAACTTATCTCACTAATGTTATATGGCTCAAGTTTATATCCTACCTTTTCCATGGTTTCATATCAAGTCTAACGGCCAATTCACTAAAGTCTCTAACCATTCTATTTGAAGACATTAAGCTAGAAACACTTCGGTTAAAGATCTAACACCACAATTATAAAACATCAAAATTATTTTGAAACCCATTTCATTTTTATTTGAATTTAAACATGAGCGAGAAAGGATATACATGCTATCAAAATATAAGTGAATAAAAAAACACAAGATCCTCTATCGTGACCCAACTCGAGTCACCAATCACAAGGTTAACCTAGCGAAGGAGGAATACAAAGCAAAATACTCTTCCTACGAACTATGCCTTCATTTTCGATTCACTAGGAAAAACAACATATGAAAGCCATACCCATAGATCATGAAAATATAAGGACATTCCTCATGACAAAAGAAAACATCTGCTGAGAGAGTTCGATTGCAAGGAAGGTTTATCTTATGATCGGTTTAAAACGCCATCTCCATATGCATATGATTGTTTTAATGCCGTTGTTTGGCCTTAAGAAAAAGTGCTCACTACGAGCTCGTCTACACGATTCAGCCACATTTACTAAGACAAAAACAAACATTTAGCCTAAAGCGGCCATGATTTGAAGCTTCTACAAGACATAATGATTACATCATGCTCAAGTTTATATCGGCTCTGAAGGCATCTACCATAATGATAAATAAACCTTTTCCTTCATCTAATTGGGGACATCATCAAGAATTAAAATTGTTGAGAAAGCACCGTGAGTTAAAGATCTAAGGTGTGATAAAACCAACCATTAAAACTTTATCACAAGTGACTTTTTATTTGAAGAAGCTCATATAATAGAAAGCAAATTGTGTTTCATGAATATCCGATATGAAAAACAAACAAGGCCTCTATGAGGTTCTCTTCCATGGGTTACTTCAATCTGACAAGTAAGATCTCAATAGAGAAAGTAAATAGCCCATTCTAAATGCCATAACAAATAAAAAAATAGAATGACATTCGATTTTGACATAATAAAAGGGTAGTAGAGAAGATGCAAGGGCGGGTTTAACATGCAAAAAAAAATCCATCTCCATATGCATATGATTCTTTTAAGACATTTTCTCCAACCCAAAGATCTCTTGTGCTCGTGGGTGTGATCCACATTCACCTTGAAGGAGAATCCCTAAAAGCCAACCCCATGATTTGAATCGGACATAACATAATAGATTGGACATCACGCCCCGGGAAAGGCGCTACCGTCAAGAAACCTTTTTCTTCATCGATTAGAATGGACAACATCAAACTCTCGGTGGAAACATTATAGGCGTAGTCTCTGTAAGGTGTGATAATCCCAACAGAAAACATCTCATGCCCGCCAGAAGTGGAGGTAAAGCGTCTACTTCGTTGAAGAAGCTCATATAACCACCATATCAAACCCATGTGGCTGAATATTTTGATATGAAAATAACCTCTTAGGTGAGATCTCTTCCATGAGTTACAGTAGAACAATCTCGGCCTCACTTGCAAATCTTGCCTCAAGATTTGATCGAGCTTGAGTGTTAAATTCACCACCTGTCACTTAGGCGACTTTCCAAAATGAAAAGGCAAGACAACTCAACTAAAACTTTATCTCGATTCTTCTAACTAGTTTGCGCAAGATTTTGCAACAGACTGATCACGTTGCGTGGTCGTGCTGCAAAGAACATCGGATCAACACCACGGTTCCTTTGGGATGACAACGCGGCAAACTATCGCACTTAACTCTCTCTGAGAGGCCACTTTGATTTTTTACGAGATAAGTTTACTTCTCTGCGTGTCTGAAGAAGGAATCCTGTCCGTAAAGCCAATTACTTAAACCACTTGTAGGAAATTTCCTCTATGGATCTCATCTAACATCACAAT
This sequence comes from Taxus wallichiana var. yunnanensis, assembly GCA_018340775.1. Lineage (NCBI taxonomy): Eukaryota > Viridiplantae > Streptophyta > Pinopsida > Cupressales > Taxaceae > Taxus > Taxus wallichiana. The sequence goes on from CM031233.1 coordinate 147,676,393, forward strand.
AATTGCAACGACACTTCCATGTTGTAGCACGAGAACACAGAACCCACACCCAAAGGACATTCATGGCGATAGACCTTCATTTCACCATCAATGAAATCCACTATCCGAACACGCCGTAGCAATTCATCCATACGCATTTGATAGCGTAACAAGCATTCGTGGTAAGATCAGTGGCGAAAACAGAAAAGTAGACCACGTGAGATTGCAGTATCGCAAGTCATCATTTTAATAAATGGGCATGTGTGCGGCCAACTAGGAAGTTGAACACGCCATAAGGTCAAGGGTTTTTAATACAAATGGCATGTGACCATTAAAGCCACCCACCTCCAAAACTCACCCACGCCAAAAAGGTAAAAAAAACATTAACCTTTCCTTCCCCAAAAAAAATGGTACACAGGAGATCAAAAGGGAGAGACAAGGTAGGTTGGGGACAAAAAATCTATATTTATTAATAATTTAAAACAATTCTAAGATTGCGGGATCGATCGACCCTTGGGGAGGAGAAAGGGGTTGAGTAATTAAATGAAATATTTACGCGAATGCCACTCCCAAACCGTGGCGCCACCACAAAACATACTCTTCCTCATTTGCGCAATGAGGCTCGATCATGCGAAACAACAAACAAATCAAAAGGATAGTTTAACGATAGCAGAGGATGATATCGATAACAATCGATATAAAGAAGGTAATAATAAAATACAATCGTTGATCGATAATACAATCATAATGTCATTATTATTATTATTATCATTATTATCATTTACTGACTTGTAAAATAATTATCAATTATAGTTATAATGGTCAGCAATCGAGGTCGACGAAGGCACAACGACACTCCATGCTTAGCACTCGATCGCCGAAGGATGAACAAGTGTAACGTAGAATAGGGAATTACATTCTCCTCCCCTTAAGAAAACATCGTCCTCGATGCGACATTACATGAGGAAAAGTAAATGGTTCGCAACCAAGAGCAGAGTAAAGGAGAAAGTACACCCTATGGTTTAAAATTTTAGTTGATTAAAGCACGGTCACAAGGTAGCCTTAGGAACATTTGGTAGAATTTTAACTTTTAATGTTACGTGAAGATTGGCGAGTTCTTTCTTGTTCATCATTTCATTAGTCTCTTTCCATTATCATTATTCTCTAGTTTTAGTTTCTTTTTTTTTTAAAATATCATCATTGAAGAGTTTTGATTTATTCCTTATTGTGGGTGCCCAACATGAGTTGCTAACACAACACCCTATTAGGTTCACAAGACCCTACGGATTCACAAGTACACAAGTATATACTTCAAGATTGTATTACACCACAAAATGTTACACAAATACGGAATAGAATAGGCACATTCCACATAACATAGTACTCGTCACACATCAATGGTGACATACAAAATACTCAAACAAAAAAGAGTACTACAATCCACCGGACATTTCCTCAATTCCACATATGAAGATTTCCATGACTCATAAAAACTATATGTACATAGGGTCCACAAGGGCATCAATGACATACCCACAACATCACAACACATATCCATCTGACATGAGTAACACATACATCAAAAGACCACTACCAAACATCACAATAACTCAACATATATCCTGAAACATCAACCATACAGACAAATATCATACGCCTCCCTCAAACTCTTATGCAAAGTCTCTTATGCCTCCCTCAAAAGGAGCCTCCCTCTTATGCCTCCCTGAACCTATGGTCCAAGACACATAGAGTTCGAACACTCCTAACCCAAGTGACATAATAACGCGTGGTTCAACAACCCGCTAGTTATATGTAACTCCTTGGGGCGTACCCCCATACAACGAAGCGGGTCCATAGGTCCAACCAATCCATGGTGCATCCTATGACCCTATTCCACACATCACGACAATAGAACCAGCACAACAATCCAATCAAAGTGCCAAGTGGCAAAGTACAAGCCTTGGGCAAGGCGGTAAAATTCCAAATTTAAAAGAAGACCCAAAATCAAGCAAAATAAATGGCCAAATAGCCATAGTTAGTATCAAAATCCCCATGTTAGTGCCACAAACCAAGGAAATGCCCAAAATTGTAAAGCATGGCAATCAAGAAAAGTTGTTGGTCCTTACAAAATAAAGTAAAAAGCTCAATTACGAATAAAATCAACTTATAATAATGTCACATTATGATAACTGTGTGGCCTTATCTAGCCACCAAGGGGTACTCAACGAGTTGCTAGCACTCGGAACATCGAGCCTCAGCTCATAAAATACATATCAATAATACAACTGTCATCACCTCCATCTGAATCATCCCGCCACCACTTCGACAAGGCTAAACATAGTCATAGTTGCACTTAGGTTGCATACATACAACCACATAGGGAGAGAGGAAAGAATCACATGTTATCTACTAAACCGAGTTTTGGCTCGAGTTATTGACCCATGGTACACCATTCCTCACTCTCAACATACACTTCTACCGATTTCCCTCAGGATCGGTTAGCGTAAGGTTCACAACATAACATACAACAACATCACTAACATAATGGTGGCACACACATAACTACCATAACGTCTTACATATGGTACATATACAGGGTAGATCATGATCATACATTCATTCGGGTGTGTGTACACATCACTTTACCACTTTCTGCACCCAAAGTGCAATCACCATACGATAGGGTTCATACACTCACCGTATGACCCAAAATCACAACATGAAGCATTACATATTTGCACAAATCATACATACGATGAACATAGTACATCTCAACATAACATCCATTGCTACATAACAAGGTGGTACACACATTTCTTCAAAACATGGTAAAAACATCATGATACTGACTCATCTCTTTTAACATCAATCTAGTCATACAACACATTGATACACCTACATATCACAATATGTCACAATGCTCCAACACTATGTCATCCACATTATAATTCTTTTCACACATCACAAACAGTAATTCACACGTGAACTCTTCATAGAATCCACAAGAAGGAGAGAGAATACTCCCATCCCCAACATATCAACATGATCACAAACACGCACTAAGTGACATACACATCACGTGCGTTCACAATATCACAATTACGACATGGATCACATCACGCTTAAAGCACATTACTCTTCCAATATACCATCATCATACCATCATCTCCATGAATCACATCATCATGTAACACCATCACCATCATGTAACATCACCATACAACACCAATCCGGCCCATAGGTTCGAGAGCATGAACCTATGCTCTGATACCAAGTGTAACGACCCAAAACCACACACATGAACAACACAGTGAAATACGAGGATAATTTTTTTTGACTTGCTTGACACATAACATGATGCAACATGTCGTCACCAAGGATACAACTAACACTGTGAACAACTTGATACAAGGATGGCCATAAAGGCAGCACGGAAACGTTCACACCTATCAAGGACAATTTACTTTTTTTTTTTGACAGAACAACATAGAAGCCCAACCACATGACACTCTCACAGCTAGGGCAAGCCACAGTAAGAAATGATTGGAGGTTATTTATTTTGATAAGACACCCTTTAACTCATGACTTAAGTTTTCAGAAGGATTCAATATATGATTCGCACAAATTCATCTTACCAACTGAGTTATGTTCTTATACACTGTAGAGTAGTTCACTTAAAGTCTTCTCCTTTATAACCATTATTTGTTTTATATATTTATTTGATAAAGATGGTAATTTAATTCCATAAGGCCATCTATTCACACTTACGTTACTAGAACTCGTTCATGCCCTTATGACAACATCGGTTCACGTTCAACAAACTTAAGAGAAAATTACAAGGTACCCTGGATAAAGTTAAAGGAAGAAGGTCAAATGAGTTCACCCTTAAGACGTCATTAGTTCTTACTAAGGTTTAATTGAAGCTTGAGGTTTTATACGTAGTTATTAGCGCTCTTACTTAGGCTTCACCGAAAGAGCTTATCAAGAGGAAGCTACTTACTTTTAAATAGGCTGAGAGATAAATTGAGTGGTTTCAAAATTTTCTTCTCTTACTTGTTAAATCTTATTAGAAACTAACCATTGTTTTCCTTTAAGCTTGTCTTTAGCGTTCACCAAAAGAGTAGTGTTTACTAGTTCAGTTAGGGATAACACGTTATATAAAATCACTTTGCAAGGATAGTCTCACTCTTGATTACTTAAGGTATTGTTTGTTTTCTGAGGGATCTAAACCACAACATATTTCTTTGAATAAAACTTTTAGGTAACTTCTGTAAGGAAAAGCCACCCCATTAAAGCTTACATATAACCCATCAATACAAAGTCTTAGAAAGATTTAAATTAACACTTAATTCTCAAGATCAAAGTTTTACAATGCTTATGCCAGTGAAGAGATTGAATATTATTTCTCACTAAGAAGAGTTACTAGCCAAAATACAAAAAAGGACAAAACTACTACTTCACGTAATTCTCCGAACAATTCCAGGCAAGAGGTCATATAAACTCTCTTTACAAGCAATGTTACACAATTTACAACACATTGGACATTTTTACAAGGAACTTCATAAATTGTACAGATGAACCTTTAACACTCTTTTCCTCTAGTCTACTCGCATAATCCATCTGCACAAATATTAACTAGAGTCAGTTCGCTAGAACTGAGCATGTTAAGACTACCCATTGCAACAGTAAGCTAACATTTTATAATATCATGAAAGTAAAATTCTAAACTCAAGAATGGATCAAATCACAAACCACTAATCAATATGTTTCACAAGATGAAGAGATTTATACCAGCCAACAAGGAGGAATCCCAATATTCAAGTGAGAGAGATATTCCAAGACAAATAAGGTGAGGTGACCTTATTGGTGAAGACAACAAGGCTGAGAGTATTGAGATTTCAGTCATGTAATCCTATGGATTACGTGATTGAAATCTAACACCCAAACATCATTCTATTATTATTAACCAAAAGGATAAAGATCAGTCAAATGACTTAACATATTCAAAATCGCTTGGTAACAAGACTGCATTAACACACATCCTTGTTTTAGGAAGAATATAGGCCCCAACCATATATGAACACAAATCAGTCAAAGATTAAAGTTAACTTCACTCGACTGAATAAACCAACATACATATAATACTCACAACACAAAACTAAATCTGAAGATTCAATATACCAAGTAATTCTCACCGAACCTAATTATTTTTCTTCAAGAAGTTAAATAAATTAGATTCTATCCAACTAAATTACATTCAACAACTATAGTTGGATTACACAAGCAAGGATCAAGAAGAAGTCTTTTCACCAAAGGTTGTTATTATCTTACATCACATAATCAGTAATAAACCCGTAATCCACCACTCGTATGATCATTGTAAGAGTTAAGGACTTAGCTCACTAAAATATGTGACTGAGTCGATTCCTACCTTTTCCATTTTCATACAAGTCTAACCCAATTCGAAGAAAGGTAACCATTCTATTTTCATACATGCCTCAGTCAACACTTACTCAGAAAGTCCCTACCTGAATTATTGAAGGTTTGCTAAGCTACAAAATGGATTTAATAGAAACCCATTTCATTCGATACTTGAATTTAAACAAGCAAGGGATAGTCTATTGAAAATATAAGTGAATCGACACAAGATCCTCTACCGTGACCCAACTCGAGTCACCAATCACAAGGTTAATAGTCAGCGAAGGAGGAATACAAAGCAAAATACTCTTCCTACGAACTATGCCTTCTCTTCCGTCTCTAAAACAACATATGAATAGTTTGGGCATACCCATCTATTTCACGACAGTCTACTCGACCTATCCTCATAGTCGCTCCAAAGAAAACATCTGCTACTACTGAGTTCGATTGAACTCTTTTATCTTATGATACAGTGACTCACGTCACAGGATCTGTATTGAGCAGTCAATATTTCACTCACGTAGGCCTCTAAGAAAACATCATGCTCACTATGCGAGGTCTACACACAGATTCAGCCCAAGAAAAGCTTTTACCAAGACAAAAACAAACATTTAGCCTAAAACTGGCCATGAGTCGACAAATCTACAAATATCCACTAATGTTATTCATGGCTCAAGTTTATATCTACTACTGCTGGTTTAGAAATCGAACTCAACGGCCATTGTTCACTATCGTCTCTAAATGTCACCCGAATTTTAAGAATTAAGCAGGAAAGCACCCAGGTTAAAGATCTAACACCCACGGTATAAAACTTCAACCATTATTTTGCTATCACATAGCAGTTACTCTTTTATTTCGAAAAGAAAAAAAACGAGGCAGAAAGGAATGTATACATCTTTATCACGATTCTTTATAGGGTATAAAAAAACAAACAACTCCCAACAGTCCTTCCTTTCCTTCAATTTGGGTCGATTCACAAGGAAAAAGCAGAAGCCCATTCTAAATGCCATAACAGATAAAAAAAAAAGAAGGACATTCAATTCATGACATAATAAAAGGGTAGCAGAAGATTGCAAGGGCAGGTTTAACATGCCTGGTTTAAAACGCCATCTCCATATGCATATGATTGTTTCAATGCCGCTGCTTGCCCTTAACCCAAAGTGCTCTGCGAGCTCGTGCTAGCGCCACATTCACGCGGTGAAAAACAGCTACAACCCAACCCCATGATTTGAAGCTCGGACACAAGACATAATGATTACATCACGCTCCTGGCTCTGGAAGGCATCTACCGTAATGATAAATAAACCTTTTCCTTCATAGGATTGGGATAGCATCAAACTCTCGGTGCAAACATTACAGTTGTAGCTTGTAAGGTGTGATAATTCCAACAGAAAACTTTATGCTGCCAACCTGGTGACTCGTTGAAGAAGCTCATATAATAGCAAAGCAAATTGTGTTTCATGAATATTCCGATATGAAACAGATCGGCACCTCTATGAGATTCTCTTCCATGGTTACATCGTACAACAAGTAAGATCTCAATAGAGAATCTTTGTAAATAAATTTCATCGGGTCTCTGCTTTGGTAACACCCTCACTGTCACATAATCGATTTTGATGGAAATATCTTGAAGGAGGATCCCGAATTTGAGGATGCATTCGATACAGAACAGATAACAACATAGCTGGATAGCCTGCTACACTAGCTTGTAGCTTCATCTAACCACCATGACAACCAGACTGCGCCCAACACCCACCCATACGCATTGAAAGAACAATAAAGGGCGACAAATGGTCCTTCCACCCACCATAATGTTTAACAATTATCAAGATTCCGACTTTAGCTAGCTAGGAAGAAAAGGAATGGCGTGAAAAAGTAGATAGAAAGGCAATTAATACCCAGCAAGTGGTTAAATCAAAGTCGTCGTTTGCAAAACCACATAATGGTCTGAGCACAATTTGGTGAGACAAGAAAGAAAGGAAAGGCGGTGGTCAGATTCAAGTAAAATGCATTTCCAAGAAGGCCAAAAAGGTCATTAAATAAACAATAAAAGTGGTGCATGCCAGATGGGTTACGTGGTTAGGCATGAACAAACGTGTCCAAAATGGGTGAATGCATCCAAAATTTTATCATAAAAAAATAAAAAAATAAGTTATAGAACAAGACACGAGAGAAGGCTCTCACGCCGATATGGTAGAATAGCAATTCACCTTTAAATGGACAAATAAACAATCACGCAAGCAAGCCAGTGAGCTCAGGAGGAAACTAGAGGTAGAAGTTTCAAAAAAGAATAAAACACCTGACGAATCGACCATGAAAATAATACATCGAGGAGACCCTAATGAAACTAAAGATTTTAAACTAAACACTCTCCTCATTTAGCAAATTTAAAACAATACAATAAAATCGTTCACCGATAATTAACCATAATGTTGATAACAATCGACAATAAGATAATGAAGTTATCGTCGATCGATAATTAAATTAGTAATATTATTATTATTTCTATTACTATTATTATTATAACTTAACAATAATTATTAATCAAATTAAGAAGGACCGACAAACAAGCACGGTAAAAGAGAACATGATTTTCCTTTAACAAAGGAATTTGTAAAGAGGTTGCAAAATGATACGACAACAACAACATGACACCAAGAACCACGATGAAGAGGGAGATGATTGAGTATTCCCACCGTGACTAAGGCGAACCACCAATGATCGATAAACAATCACGCTCCATGTTCAGCATCGATGGCGAGGATGAATAGGTGTAACGTAGAATAGGGCATTACATTCTCCTCCCTTTAAAAAATCATAAAATGGGGCGATATAACACATGGAAAAGAAATGGTTCGCAACCAGTCAAGGTAAAGGAGAAGGTACACCTATGGTTTAAAATTTTAATGTACGGTCACAAGGTAGCCTTAGGAACATTTGGTAGAAATTTTAACTATTTTAAAGGTTACGTGAAGATAATGGGATTTCGCCCCTACATTATTTATTATTTCATTAGTTCCTTTCCATTAGCATTATTCTTAGTTTAATTTGTTTTAAAATTTCATCATTGAAGATTTTGATTTATTCCTTATTGTGGGTGCCCAACATGATTGGACTTCTATAACACCCAAAAATTCACACACAAACAACACACTGAAAGAAAGCACGCAGGAGTATATACTTCAAGATTGTATTACACATAACAGGTTGCTCAAATATGAAGGGAATAAGGCATTTGATCCATATAACATAGTACTTATGACACAAGCAGAAATGACGGACAACTTCACACTAGAACAAGGTGTACTATGATTTCTAGACATTCCCTCAATTTGCACGTATGAGGATTTTCCATGACTCATAGAAACATACATGTACATATGGTCCACAAAGTTATTCATATGAGGACATAACACATATTTAATGGGTAATATCTTACATCAAAATACTACTACCAAAAACATCACAATAACTCAACAGGAGGCTCAAGATATCGACCTATAATTCAATATATCATAAGCTTCCTCAAACTCATTTGCTTTTGACCTCCCTGAGTAATTATCTTTAAATCTTCTCTCAAGTCTCTTATGCCTCCCTTAACTCTTATGCCTCCCTCAAGAAAAGGAGGAGTAATTAAATTCCACAAGGCCATCTACTCCCACATAGAGTTCGAAACTCCTAAGCTGACATAATAATCGTTCAACCAAAGCAACATGTTTTAAGTTCAACACACTTAAGAGAAGAGATACCCCTACCTTGAAAAAGGGATAGAGGGAGAAGGTGAGATGAAACATTTTTAGGACCTCATTAGTTATTCCACACAGTGTATTAAATTGAAGCTAGGGCTCAATCAAAGTGCCAAATGGCAAACAACAACTTTACTTAGGCAAGGCGGTAAAAGTATTCCAAGGATTAAAAGAATTTACTTTCCAAATAAATGAGAAATAGATTGTGTGGTTTCAAAATTGTTTTCCCTGTTTATTAAATCTTATTATCTTCAAAAATTAAGCATGGCAATTTCAAGAACCTTCTTTCCTTACAAATTTTACCAAGAAAATAATGTTCAATTTAGAAGCTAGGGTTATCGTGTTATATAATGTTACTTGGAATGATAGTCTGGCCCTTATTACTTAGAGAATTTCTTGCTCTCAAGTTGGTGACCCCTACGTTACTTTATGAATACAACTTTTAATTTAACACCGAATATTAATCATCCCATGTTAGTTTACTTATGACACTTTATTACTAAGTCATAGTTGCAAGGTTTAACTCATAATTTATTCTCAGGCAAAGTTGAAAGCAACACTCATTTACGAGAACAAAACAAGATTCGGATCATTTCTTAAAATGGTACACCACTCCACAAGTCACTCAACCATTTAACCAAATTTTCTTATAATTTCAATGATGGTCATACAATACAAGGTTTCCAAAGTTAGATGACAAAGTCCACAATAATTTATACTAAGACATTAATCCTCTTTTAAACTTTCCAGGTGACGTTACACAAAGTTGAACAACTACAAAAGGTTTGACAAAGGATCTTCTCACCCGAGGTTGATGACAAAAGTCTACAAATCTATCCTCATCTATGACCCAAAATCCATCATGAAGCATTAATTTTCTACAAGAGTCGTACGTACGATGAACATGAGCAACATAAGATAATGGCTACACAAAACCACCATAACTATTATCTAACAATATCACGAAAAGGAAGCACTTTATTACAAGAATTGGTTCAAACCTCTAAACACTATTAACACATCAAGTTATAATAAAGTCTTCATCATGCCAATCGAAGAAGGAGAAGACCTTGTACTTCAGTTAGGAGTAATAGCAACGAAAGTATAGCAATCGTAAGAGAATGGCCCTTGGCCCTATAAGGAGAAAACAAACAATCTAGCAAAAAACAGAATTCCCATCAAGTAAGTAATTAAACAAAAATTACAAGATTGAGATTTGATATAAATAGACCAACCATCTAGAAATTTATCAAAGGTACCAATGCATAGGCTAAAATAATATATTTCTAAAAATACAAAAGTTGATCGGCCCAAGAAAGGGAAACACGGGTTCCAAAATTTAACACAAAAGTCATGTATAAATGAGTTTCAAACCGGAAATCAATTAGAGTATACACACAACATAAGTTTCGAAGCGAAGGCAAAGTATACTAGTTTTGACCATTAACTACAAGGAGATTTACCAATCATCCAGGAAGGGTCAAAGTCTTACAGGCTAGTAGCAAACACGCGAGAGAAGAAGGGGGTTCCGTCCAACAAGAGTATACAATAATGTCATCAACAAATTTTTATAACACTAAAGGTTTGCAAACCTCCACTACAGTACTAATGTTTGGTTAATTTAAAATAAATTGCCCACATCCCAAAACAACCATATTTTACGGCAACCCTGGGTAACACAGTCAACCGTCGCACAAAGATACAAACATAACTTCTAAGTGACATTATCAAAACAAAACCTTCCGCTATGAATCCATAAGACTATCAAATGAAAGCTGAGTTTTTCCCGAAGGTTAATCACATTTAAGGAAATTTCCATCACAAACTATTACGGTAATTACGTGCATAAAAACCGACCAATATTAATTAATAGCGTTAACATTACAAGGGAGAAAATAATGCAAGTTAGGAAAAATAGAAGAGCGCCATCAGCAATAATTCTGAGAGGGGATTAGACCAACTATTCTAGTGTCAACGAGGTACAGGATTCGCACAATGAAACCTCCAGCTTAGTTGATCCGAAAAGCTAGTTATGGTTCAAGTTGATAGGGATGGTCAAGGTACTTCTTGAGGATGGCCTTAAAAGTCTAAACAGATGAAAGATAGTATAAGAGTCTAAACACGCGAGATGGAAAAACACGTTGAAACAAACCTTTTCATTCGACCAGTTTTAATACCAAAACTCAAAGCTGGCTAGCCCAAGCATTGATCACACTAATCCTACAACCTTCCTTTCTCGATGCCGAAAGGTTATCCAAGGGACTTGCGAAGGAGCTAACAAAAAACGTCAAAGAAAACTTGGGTGCTAGGAAGGGGTTTCATAGTTATCGTAAACTTACTTCCATAATATCAAAAATACTAGTTGATCAACATAATAACTTGCAACTCAATCACGAGAAGAATTAATACATAAACAAACAGACGAAGGTCTATCATTCGAGTAAGAGAAACATAACATTCAGAGGAGAGGGCACACGCATCCTTTCGACCCACATACTATCAACGATAAAAGCTAAAACAAGAAGAAACAAGCAAAAAGGGAAATCTCCCATCATGACATCCAACTGACAAATCAATGCAAGGAAAAGTGGTTCGATTTCACAATACTTTTAAATAAAATAACATAGTAGAAAGGTGTAGAAATATCTTGCCTATTTCTCCAGCTTCAACAGGTCGTATAGACTCCGCACGGGTCAGCATAAGAACTGTAGGTACTGGAATCCGGGTGCATCAGTTCTAAGCGGTCCACATTCACGATCCACGAGACCATGCAATTGAAGAGGATTTTTGTCAAACAGTTCACGAGCATTGTTGTATTCGAAGTGACTCCATGCACTTGTGCTCAACTATTGATTTCCTTGAGCTTTTACTTCTTGTGGGATTCGACAACCAACACACATACCCTATACGCGCTACCACAAACACAAGTGATCTACACAAGGCTAGAGGAGATGGATTTACCCAAGTTATTCATATTTGTTTCAACTTCCTATGCCTCCTCCACAAATCCATTCCAAAACATATCCTGCAATCCTTGTTGTCCTTTGGCCATATTTCACTCAGGCATTTTGTCAAGAAGTTTGGGTGTCTTATGCTTGCTTCCACTTTGCATATGTATCTACCAACGCAGTAAACAAAGCATTTGACACAGCCTTGTCCCTTCTCCATTATTTTCCAAGTTTCCAAGGTGTCTCAACCCACCCAAAATTGTCCACAACCAACAATCATTGCTGTCCAAAAGAACACATTACGTTCAAGTTTTTCCAAACCATCCGAACACTTTGTTGAGCATCCAGATCAGGAGTATAAATCCGTCTTAAGACAGTTATGTGCCCAGGACACTAGCAGATACAACAAGCAACAAAAATATCTTTTTCAAATGCATTGGAGAATGTCCATGATAAATCATGCATTGCATCTAAAGCCAGCTCCGATTACCTGTTCAAACACTCCCACTTCGGTATAGGCGTGGAGATGCTATCAAAGGTTGTGGAGTTTGGCTTTACACCTGCTCTTTGCATTTGCTAGAAAGTTTATAAAACCATTTCAACATATCCATAAAACAGTCCCTAGACTCAGCATCCTCACCTTTTCCCTGCATCCCATAATCTGCAATCATGGCTGTCCATGAGAATACATCACTTTTAGGCATTTGATCAAATACTCCGTGCAACTCTAAAATTCCCACATTTGCAATACATGTCTACAAGGGCATTCATTACTATAATAAACAAATCAAAACCACTTCTTAGTATGAAGACGTGGATCTCCTTCCCCTGATGCAAATTCGACAGGTGAGAAGTTCTTTGAAGAAAGAATTCTGAAAAATCCAAAGGTAACATTTTGGAGCTTTCGTGTCAGCCAGATGCATTTGTTGAAAGAGATCTAAACTTTCCTCATAATGTCCACTCTGTGCATACCCTGCAATCATTGTATTCCATGACACTACTGTTTTCTCAGTACATGTTCTGAATCTGAAAAATATCCTGCTACCTTCATCTCCCAAGACATTTTCTCCAACATTGCATAGATCTCCTGTGCCTGTGGGTGCGATCTGTCACCTACACAAAAAGCATGCACCTTTTTATTGCCTTTAATCCAACTACACCAAGTTTCTTTTTAATTCCTCTATCCTTCATCGATCTCCTAAAAGCTCTCTTGCAAAGCAAACTGTGCTTCATGAATATTCTGATATGAAACAGATCCACCTCTATGAGATCCTCTTCCATGAGTTACATCGTAGAACAAGCAAGGTCTCAGTAGAGAATCTCTGTAATAAATTTCATCGGGTCTCCTGGTAACACTCTCACTGTCACTTAATCGATTTTGATGAAAATATCTTGAAGGAGAATCCTGAATTTGAGGATGCAGTCGAAATAGAATAGATAACAACATAATTTGGATAGCACATACATTGGAAGCGCTCAAAATGGCTTCAACTCTCAAGAGTACGGAACAAAGAAAAAAAAATGCATGTGCGTGCCCTGCACTGGCTAGAAGTGGTGTGGCAGTCAGCTCACGACGCTATGGAGCCTCAACAAGAACACACCTCGCAGCGCCCTAGGAAAGAGGAGGAGAAACAAAAAAAAAAGGAAGAGGGTTCGTTTAGCAGAAAATAGGAACAAAACAACGCAGAAAGGAAAGAACAACACTCAAACACGTTTTCCCTCCTCCCAACTAGTTGAAGTTTCAAAAAAAACGTGCCCAACACCCACCCATACGCATTGAAAGAGCAATAAAGGAATACCAAATCCTTCCACCCACCAACCAAACAATAACAACCTAGTAACTCCATAGCTAACAATCGGGAAAAGGAATGGCGTGAAAGAGAAGATAGAAAGGCAATTAATACTAGCTATTAGTGGTTAAATCAAAGTTATTAATCAAATTAAGAAGGAACCACATAATGGTAAAAAGAACAATTTGGTGAGAGAAGAAAGAAAGGAAAGGCGGTGGTCAGATTCAAGTAAAATGCATGTTTGTAATAATCTTCACTATATTAGAGATTCAAACAAAATACATTTAATGTATTGTTTCAAGCTATGTAAGGATATAAAAGCGTGTATTAGAAGAATCTAAGTGCATTACATTCTCCTCCCCTTAAGAAAGCATCGTCCTCGATGCGACATAACACAACGGAAAAGAAATGGTTCGCAACCAAGAATAGGTAAGGAAGAAAGTACACTTTATGGTTTAAAAATTTTAGTTGATTAAAGCACGGCCACAGGGTAGCCTTAGGAACATTTGGTAGAAATTTTAACTTTCAAGGTTCTGTGAAGATTGGCAGTTCTTTCTTGTTCATTATTTCATTAGTCTCCTTCCATTAACATTATTCTTAGTTTAATTTCTTTAAAATTTCATCATTGAAGAGTTTTGGTTTATTCTTTATTGTGGGTGCCCAACATGAACTGCTAACACAACACCCTATCAGGTTCAAAAGACACTACAGATTCACAAGCATACGAGTATATACTTCAAGATTGTATTACACCACAAAGGTTACTCAAATACGGAATGGAATAGGCACAGTCCACATAACATAGTACTCGACACACATCAATGAGTGACATACAAAATACTCAAACAAAAGAGTACTACAATCCACTAGACATTTCCTCAATTTGCATCAATGAAAAATTCACATAACACCAAACCATGCTATAGGTACATAGTGTCCACAAGGGAATCAATGACATATCCACAACATCACAACACATATCCATCTGACATGAGTAACACATACATCAAAAGACCACTACCAAACATCACAATAACTCAACACATATCCTGAAACATCAACCATACAGACAAATATCATAAGCCTCCCTCAAACTCTTATGCCTCCCTCAAGTCTCTTATGCCTCCCTCAAACTCTTATGCCTCCCTCAAGTCTCTTATGCCTCCCAAAGTCTCTTATGCCTCCCTCTTAAGTCTCTTATGCCTCCTCGAGGAGGCCGGTTGACCCTATGGCCTAAGACACATATAGAGTTTGAACACTCCTAACCCAAGTGACATAATAACGCGTGGTGGTCCAACAACCCGCTAGTTATATGTAACTCCTTGGGGCGTATACCCCATACAACGAGGCGGGTCCATAGGTCCAACCAATCCATGGTGCATCCTATGACCCTATTCCACACATCACGACAATAGGACCAGCATAACAATCCAATCAAAGTGCCAAGTGGCAAAGTACAAGCCTTGGGCAAGGCGGTAAAAATTCCAAATTTAAAAGAAGACCCAAAATCAAGCAAAATAAATGGCCAAATAGCCATAGTTAGTATCAAAATCCCCATGTTAGTGCCACAAACCAAGGAAATGCCCAAAATTGTAAAGCATGGCAATCAAGAAAAGTTGTTGGTCCTTACAAAATAAAGTAAAAAGCTCAATTTATGAATAAAATCAACTTATAATAATGTCACATTACGATAACTGTGTGGCCTTATCTAGCCACCAAAGGGGTACTCAACGAGTTGCTAGCACTCGGAACATCGAGCCTCAGCTCGTAAGATACATATCAATAATACAACTGTCATCACCTCCATCTGAATCATCCCGCCACCACTTCGACAAGGCTAAACATAGTCATAGTTGCACTTAGGTTGTGTACATACAACCACATATGGAGAGAGGAAAGAATCACATGTAATCTACTAAACCGAGTTTCGGCTCAAGTTATTGACCCATGGTACACCATTCCTCACTCTCAACATACACTTCTACCGATTTCCCTCAGGATCGGTTAGCGTAAGGTTCACAACATAACATACAACAACATCACTAACATAACGGTGGCACACACATAACTACCATAACATCTTACATATGGTACATATACAGGGTAGATCACGATCATACATTCACTGAGTGTAACACATCACTTTACCACATTCTGCACCCAAAGTGCAATCACCATACGATAGGGTTCATACACTCATCGTATGACCCTAAATCACAACATGAAGCACTACATATTTGCACAAATCATACATGCGATGAATATAGTACATCTCAACATATCATCCATTGCTACATAACAAGGTGATACACACATCTCATCAAAACAAGATAAAAACATCATGATACAACTCATTTCTTCTAACATCAATCTAGTCATACAACACATTGATACACCCACATATCACAATATGTCACAATGCTCTAACACTATGTCATCCACTTTATAATTCTTTTCACACATCACAAGCAGTAATTCACACGTGAACTCTTCATAGAATCCACAAGAAGGAGAGAGAATACTCCCATCCCCAACATATCAACATGATCACAAACACGCACAAGGTGACATACACATCACGTGCATTCACAATATCACAATTACGACAATAATCACATCACGTTTAAAGCACATTACTCTTCCAATATCTACCACCATCATGCAACATCATCATCATCATGCAGTATCATCATGTAACACCACCACCACCATGTAACATCATCATATAACACCAATCCGGCCCATAGGGAGAGCATGAACCTACGCTTTGATAACTTCTAATAGATTTATTATGTCCGAGACAAGAAAAAAATTATATTCTAGGGCATTTATCACTACTATTACACATCAAACTTGTATTCATTTCACTCTTTTAACTCTAAATATGGAGATGTTATCTCATACATAAGGTAGTGGAGAATGAATTTCAAACAAGGTTCTTGATATTTACAATCAATTTGAGATAGTTACTATTAGATAAATAAGGATTCAAGATATTTGACTCAATTACACACTCCCAAACATCTACCTTGATGAAGATGTAATGCCTTTGATTCACTTCTAAATGATTAAACAATAAGTTGGATTCAAACAAGTGTCTTGATGAGATATAAGTTTTGGGATGTGATAGTCTTGACTAAATGCATGAGTTCATCATATACAATATTGTAGGCTTAAACACAAGTCTATGTTGACCCTTATCCAAGTTCTTATAGTAATCCAATTGAATGGCCTAGATGACTATAGTTTTATTAGTTTCAACCTCGGGGTTTCTACTGAGACGGGAGTAGAAAACAAAGTTATTTAGGAAATCATACCTTAGACTATTGCTACACACCCAATATACCTTCTAACTTATGAGTATATGCTAACAAAAACTCCTTTTATCAGGATAAATGATTTCATCTAATAGAGAAGCATAAATAGCTTGAGATAAACATGTTATTGTTCTAGTTAGAGACTCTATAGGTTGAGAACTTTCCCTTGAGACATATGGAAGGTTCATAGATATTTACATCAAACCACTAGCATATACACACTTAATTAGTCCTGAGGGAACCAATTACATCTTTAGGTATATCAAGAGAAATTTTGAAACACCACATAGTCATGTTTATGTAAGAAAACAAAGTTTGATGAAATTACGAAACATAATCATTGAGTAAAGAAGAAAATACATGACCAAATCATTGTTATTAAATCCTTGACATCTTTAGGAAATTCCTCATGGGATTGATAAGATAGAAATGATACAAAACCCTATTCTTCCAAGTTTTTGAAGCCTTCTCTATTCACATCATGAGAGTTCATACCCCTCTTTTTTAAAAATTTACTTACAAGGAACATAACCACCTTTATTTTATCAACCCAAGATGGTAACAATGGGGTTTTTCTTAGGTTAGTACATGTGTGTGCAAGACACAAGGTGATAAAAACATTCTTATATATGTCAATAGGTTTCTTGACTTGCTATGAAGGAAAAATGTAAAGATAACAAGATTTAGACCTTAGAATGGCCTCAAATCCTAGCTTACAAGTTTAAAATTCAAATTCTTAATTTTGGCAAGAAAATTGATTCAAGCTAATTTGAGATCTCTAACAAGGAGAAAAGACATTACATATATTATTGGAAAAAATAAGGTCCTAGACCTCAACACACCAAAATTACACTTATATACACCTGGATTTCCCCTGCATCATCATGCATCAAAAATTCTTCTTCTATTTCAAACCAATTAATTGATTAGTTCATTTAAAGTTGTAATTAGGGCTATTAAACAACAAATCATAAATCGTAACGCGTTTCAAATAGTTTCAAATGTCTCAAATTAAACCATATGTATTTTGTTCATGAAAAAATAAACTAAATGTAATTCATGATATAATTAGGGGACCAATTGAGTCAAAAATCACATCAAATAGTCACATAAGTCAGGCTATAACTACCTCTCTATTTTTTCCCTTAATTTTTTGGTATAACTACAGGGCATTTGATGAGGTTGAGGGGATAAAGTGGCTTGGAACCAAGTGAGGATTGATGAACTTTTGCATAATCCTGATGATCTAGAGAGATTGTATTTTGAAGTGCATCTGTTGAAGACCGTAAAACATAAGAATATTATCAAGTTCTACAATTCATGGATAGATGATAAAAACAAGACTATGAATATCATAACAGATATTTTCACATCCGGCACTCTGAGGCAGTTAGTTTTTCAAAATTCCCTGAACCCTAAATGCTTATAGAGTTGCATTAGATTTAGCTTTCACTAAAATTAGCGAGAAGCATTGATAGTATTATTACGCTCATTTTAGCTATTATGGACATCGTTGTGGAGATAAACATGTTGACCTAAACTTTTGTACAAATATCGGAAGAAACATAAACATGTTGACATGAAGGCTGTCAAGGGTTGGGCAAGGAAAATTTTGTGGGGTTTACTTTATCTCCACAGTCATAATCCTCCAATTATTCACAGAGACTTAAAATGTGACAACATCTTTGTTAACGGTAACCATGGTGAGGTCAAAATTGGGGATCTTGGTTTGGCCACTTTACTGCGGCAGGCACATGCTCATGAGTGTTATTGGTAAGTTTTATTTATATGTTTTGTCTTTCATTTGGTTGATGTGTGCACTCTCTAAGGGTGGTAATCATTGGGTCTAATTAAGTTTAGCATTTGCTATCTTTAGGAACTCCTGAATTCATGGCTCCAGAACTTTATGAAGGAGATTATAATGAACTGGTTGACATCTATTCATTTGGTATGTGCCTATTGGAGATGGTGAATTTTGAGTATCCATATAGTGAATGTAATAATCCAGCTCAAATTTATAAGAAAGTGACATCTGTAAGTTCTTCTCTTCTCTTGCGATTAATTTGTTGTTAAAAAAATATGTGATTAATGTGTACTTAGCGAAGTCTGACCATTACATCTAGGAATAATTTTGTTTATTCGGATGCTTTCCTCAGGGTATAAATCCTGCTGCCTTGAATAAAATAAAATATGCACAAGTAAAGGCATTCATTGAAAAATTTCTTGTAGCAATGTCCTATAGGTTTCTGAAAGGTAGCTTTTGATTGATCCTTTTCTCCAATGTGATGGCAAAAAGATTCTACAAATTATATGCAGGTTGAAGCTTTCGTTATGCCTCCAGCAAAATATTTTGAAGAACCATCCACCATTCAAGGATCAGGGTCTCCCTCTGTGCATCTTGATGGATCATCAGGTTTCAATGACGTGACTATTGTTTCTCATTCCATATTTGGATATATTTATGGTGTTCTTCGAGTTATCCATCGAATTGTTGAAATATTTTTATTTTTTTGAAAGTTGTTCATGTCCGTTTATCTTAATCCTTGGAGAATCCTCCTATTTAAATCTATGTTGTAGGAAACCCCCACTGCACATGTTGTTTCCCGCTAGAAATGTTGCCTGATGCAAAATGCAAGGCAAAACCATCTTGAACCTCTACTGTATTTGGTGTTCTTTGAGTTATCCATCAAAATTGTCCAAATCCTTTTAATTTTTTAGAGTTGTTCATGTTCGTATTTTTGAATCCTTGAGACTCCACTTTAAAGCTAAGTTGTAGGAAACGCCCCCCTTGACATGGCAACATTTCCTACTTGAAATGTTGCCCAGGTGAAATATGGGGCAAAAACCATCTTGAACCTTTACTGTATTTGGTGTTCTTGGACTTATCTACAAGGTAAATGAAATCATTATTAATGGTGCTTTTTGAATGCTATGGTTTGTAGAGGTTTTTAATCATTTAATATTCTGATTTTTTATTTGTAGAAAGCCAGGTCCCAAAGAATGTTGATTTACAACCATTTGAAGAAAAACCTTTAATCAAGAGACCTTCAATTGAGGGTATATTAAACTAGCCTTGATGATCTTATCTATTTGTTTTTAATCAATAATAGACTCTCTAACATCATATAATTGAGGTGTTATGTTTGTATTCTTGGGTTTAGGTATAAAGAAAGTCAATAATTATCCTCCTCCAACTCCCAAGGAGAAAGCCAAGTTAGCTACCCTTGTATTGGCCTATCCATTTGTTGTGCTAAAGCCCGGAGGGGTTGAAGGATATGTGGCCCTGAATGATATAAACAAGAGAATTATGATTCCTCCCAAAAGACCCATCCAACATCATGTTGGGGATTATGCCAAACTTCCATCTGTTGCTTCAACTGGCTCTGGGCTCTCAGGAAAGGTAGTAGTTGCTCTCACCAAAATACACACATAGGGAAAAGGAGCCATTACAATTATGAGGACAAAAGGCTAAGTTGTATATTACATGCATCCATGTATTATATTGTCAACTGCAAACGTGTGTACTCCACTCGGCGCTGTAAAAAATATTTCTATATGCAACTTATCGCCCCTATAAGTTTATATTGTCTTTGGATTTAGGTTTTTTGATATTTATCTGGGTTTAACAAGATGGAAACTTTTGTGAAGCCGGAGAATGCTCTCAAGAGGGTTGAAGGTTAGTGTTGGTGATTATCTTTTCCTTTCTATTTTGATGTTAAATTTATTTCTATAGTTTGGTTTAGATCGGGCTGATAAAAGGGTTCTATTACATTGGAAAATTATTAACCGTGTCATTTTAGACTGAAAAAAATAGTGAAAATGGTGTAGCATGAGTGAAAATGGTGTAGCAGGAGTGATAATTGTGTCTTTGCAAAAACTTAGGGCCTTCACCTTGTATGAAATTTGAATAGTTTTCTTTGTCTGAATGGAACAGGAACAAGAACATCTCACCACCTGCAACTTGTGGTCAACAAGGTAAATGGTGCTTTTTGAATGCTATGGTTTGTAGAGAGTTCTAATCATTTGATATTTTGGTTTTTATTTGTAGAAATCCAGGTCCCAAAGATTGTTGATTTACAGCCATTTGAAGAAAAACCTTTAATCAAGAGACCTTTAATTGAGGGTATATTAAATTGGCCTTGATGATCTTTTCTATTTGTTTTTAATCAATAATAGAATCTCTAACATCATATAATTGAGGTGTTATGTTTGTATTCTTAGGTTTAGGTATAGAGAAAGTCAATAATTATCCTCCTCTAGCTCCTAAGGAGAAGGCCAAGGAGATTTGCTCTAGATTTGAGTGCTCCAGTAGACATGTTGTCCAACAAGATAAAGGAGTTAATTTTGGATGAAATGAAGGTAACCCAGGTTGGTAGGGATATCAGATCTCAATATGTTAGAACAGAGAAACATCACTTGAGTTTTAATTCATTCAAATTAAAACACTAATGTATAATGGTGATTTCACAACGAAGGTATGCAATTTTTATGCTTGTGTATGTAGTTGTTAAGATTTTGGATTTTGCCGTTGTGATCTTTTCTTTTTAACTTCAACTGAAAATTTGAGTAAGTTCCATTTCAAAACTTTGTAGGGGAGATTCACGACATTTGAAAACCATCTTGAACCTCTATTGGTACTTATTGTATTTGGTGTTCTTCGAGTTATCCATCGAATTGTCCAAATCTTTTTTTTTATGAAAGTTGTTCATGTTTGTTTATCTGAATCCTTGGAGAATCCTCCTATTTAAAGCTATGTTGTAGGAAACCCCCACTGCACATGTTGTTTCCGCTAGAAATGTTTCCTGATGCAAAATGCAAGGCAAAACCATCTTGAACCTCTACTGTATTTGGTGTTCTTTGATTTATCCTTCAAAATTGTCCAAATCCTTTTAATTTTTTAAAGTTGTTCATGTTCGTCTTTCTGAATCCTTGAGACTCCACTTTAAAGCTAAGTTGTAGGAAACACCCCTTGCACATGGCAACATTTCCTCCTCCAGCTCCCAAGGAGAAAGCCAAGTTAGCTACCCCTATATTGGCCTATCAATTTGTTGTGCTAAAGCCCAGTGGGGTTGAAGGAGATGTGACCCTAAATGATATAAACAAGAGAATTTCGATGCCTCCCAAAAGACCCATCCAACATCATGTTGGGGATTATGCCAGACCTCCATCTACTACTTAAAATGACTCGGGCTCTCAGGAAAGGCAGTAGTTGCTCTCACCAAAATACACACACAGGGAAAAGGAGCCATTACAATTATGAGGACAAAAGGTTGAGTTGTATATTACATGTATCCATGTATTATATTGTCAACTGCAAACGTGTGTGATATTTAGGAACAATATGTATTATAAGACCTTTTCTCCAAAGGTACACTTTCCTATGTTTAGACAATCAAAGTTTTTTGAAAACCTGTTAGATATGTTGTAGATGTTCTTCCAAAGTCTTGTAATGGATGAGGTGAAATCACTAAATAAAAAAACCAAAGGTAGACCTAAGAGTTCAGAGTGCCCACTTCCTTTGACACCTTTTGATACCGATCATGATAATCGTTGATTATATTATAGACATGATTATGGACTTTATTATAATGTGATGTTAGATGTTAGATCATGGATTATGGTTGACCTAGATTTAGTTATGATGCATGAGTATTATTAGAGACATTTTTATATATTGATGATGATATGTTGTTTGATATGCTTATATTATGGATGATGTTCGGACATGTGATATTTGGATATTGTGGGTAGATCTAGAAATGGAAATTATTTGATGATGATATAGTTTAATAAAATTGCAAATGATATGTTGGTTGCTTGGATGTTGTTGTGATTCATATATCTAGATGATCTTGAAATTATATTTATATTCATTTGGATGTTCTAATATAGCCATGAGGCCAAAGGAGGTATTTGTGTTTTACAAGTTAAAATATCATAACAAACATTGGGGGATTGGAGACCGACCACATTGGAATTCTAAATGAATTCAACAAGGTCACCATGACAACTTGTATTGTTTGTGTGTGGTTGTTTGTGTGGTGCATGTGTTTTATGTGGTGCACTTACCCCTTTCATTATTTATTTAATGTGGTGTTAATGTTATGAGTAATCATGTTGTTAAGTTAATTAATTAAAAGATATCATGAGAATGTAATTAATAGAGTTGTTGGTCTTGGTTTAAGTGTTGTAAGAGATGTGTAAGTTGATTTTATAGTATGAAACACTCCACTTTCTTGGAAATTCAAATTTGTCCTTGGGGACTAATTTTGAGGCTTGTGGGACAAGTTAAACTTGTCCCATATCTCTTAAATTTATTTACCAACCATACCTATGGTTGGAAAGTTAAATTTAGAATTTCGTTATGTATTTTTGTAAGCCTAGTTGAATATTTTAATTACACTTCTTGCTTGAAATTAATTTCATTCCTTTGAGATACGGGCTTGACTTGAGTGTGTAAGTAAGGCTGTCCTATTATTTAACTACTTATTTATTGTTTCTTGGAGATTGAAGTTGATTTGTGATTTGGAGTTGAGGATGTGTGATGTGGCATCCTACAAAGATCCACCTCATCCTCCTCTCTTCCCCTTCTATATATTCAAATTCATTATATTGTTTTGTTACACACTCTTTTGGTTGCTTTACTTTTGCATACTTCTTTTGGGGCAAATTCTTTGTTATTTAGAGCTCTTACTTTTGGAGAAAGTGGAAAATTTTTACTAGACCCGTGTTTATTGATCTTGGGCTATTTTTGCTTTGGAAAGCTTGTGGTTGGGAACTTGAAACAAACTCCATCATGGAGAGGTAAGAGCTTGGCTCTTGAAATGCTATTATTTTATTGTGAAAATGTTATTGTTGTGAATGTTTTGACTTGTGTGTGGAATGTTTGGGTAGATGGCCGGGATGGTGTCGGAGAAGACTATGGGGTATTTCTGTGGGAGGCATAAGTGTTTTGGGGAGGTATATGTGGAGGGAGTTGGGATTTGGGTTCCACCTTACACAGAAATAACTTGCATTTCTTTACTCGTTATGGGGTGCCATAAGAGGTGGGGAGGCATAAAGAAATGTGAGGAATAAGGGGTACTTGGGGAAGCATAAGGGCATGTCGTGGATTTGAAATATATATATATATATATATATATATATTTGGCGGTTGTTTTCGGTGGTGGTACCCATTTCCCTTGGGAGGAATAAGCAGCATCCCCATATTTTCTTTCTCCTTTGGCTTGCATGAGGAAGCCTGAGTGTTATTTGTTGTCTTTTATCGTGGTTACAAACTGCGAGTTTTGTTTTGGACCGTGTTTTAAATGTGAAAATGTTGCTTGTGTGTTGTGGAAGCCTTTGTTGCCATGAGTTGAATCACATCTTCTATTGCATTATGGTTAGGGCTTGGGGGCCAATGAAGAAGGATGGCTTCTCCTTTTCATTGGATGTCTTGGTTGGGTGGAGAGCGTTGCCTTTCCCTTTCTCTTGTGATCATAAATGGGAAAAATGATAAATCTACATGTTGTTGCTCCTGGAGGAAAGAGAAAAAAAAGTTTGATGTCCCTTGTTGAAATGAAATCTTATTGTAACCTTTCCCACTTGAAGTGGATGAACTTGTATATGTTTTGTAATGGAAATATTGTATTAAATATGAAAGTTGTAATTTTGAAATGAAAATGAGAGATATACTTTGTTTTCTGTCTTGAAAGAAAGAGATGTATTTTGTATATTGTATTGTGAAAATCAATAGAAAAGAGAAGTTGTAAAAGAAGGAAATTTTGTCTTTTGAATAAAAGTTGAATTATTTTCCACAATTGGAACTACTGTTGTTTAAAATATGAGTTTGAAATGTAATTGAAATATTTGTTTAAAAGGAAGAAATGCGTGTGAGGAAAATACAGAACTCTGTCTTTTGAAATGTGTAAAATTGGAAATCAGAATTGTATTTTGGTTTTGAATAGTTTGATTTGAATCAACTAAATGTATTAGATTAGAATTGGAATAAATTCTAATACTTGGAAGATGAAAATGGAAAATAGATCCTTTAAAATTTGATCTCTGTTTTGTATTTTCAAAAAGAAATACTTTATCCAAAATGCATAGTTCGAACCTGCAACAATGAAATAACAAATTAAACGATTAAATTGAAGTAGTATGCCCTAAACGAATTCAATTGGACAAAAACACTTAAGGAATTTCTTAGAAAACTTAGCAAAATCGGGCTCAAACTGTTTTGTTGTCAAAGTTGTATTTTTTTAATTGGGAGTCAATCAAACAAACTTACCTTCCAAATCCATCCTAAATCCATCTAAGAACAATTCTCCATGTCTAATTGACATGTTGAGAGAGGAAGAAGATCAATTGATTAAAATTTCATAAGTTAAAATTTACCAGCTTGCCTTTTAAAATCCTGCAGATCGTTTTCATGAAATTTACCCCTTAAACATTATCAAAATAAAAAAATTAATGATTCCTGTGCAAGAGGACGTTGAGAGCTTTCCAAAAAGTCCTCGTTTTCCCAAAAATGATCTCCCAATCAAAAGTTATGGCCTTTTGAAGTTTTTCTTCATTTGGTGTCAAAAATAATCAGTATTTGTTGCCAAAAATCTTTTTTTGGGAAAAAAATTCCTTGGCGGACCCACGGGTTCGATTTTCCTTAGCGATTTTTTGTCAAAAACGCCAAAGGCATGAATTCCCCGTCGCTTCTCGCTAACCCAAGCCTTTCTTTTGTCAAATCGCCTAAGTTCAAAAAAAGAAATTTTGGAAAAATTTCTCCTGCGGACCCGCTGCCCCGCTTTGCCTTTCTGCGTATTTTTCGCGGAGGCGCGGCCCGCAAAAGTTAACTTAACCTTTAAATAATTTGGAATAATTTTCTAAGTTTCCTCCGCGACTGCCCAGTCCACTGACCCAATCGTGAGGTCGCAAGTGGTGTCACAAGGTGTTGACAGAGGGGCGTATCCCCTTTTTAGCTTAGTGCTTCAATTTTTTTTGGGAAATTTTTCCTGAATTCTCCCGCCGGCTTGCCGATCCGCATCCAATGGATGGATGAAACGTGTGTTCACGATGCGTCTGCGGAGGCGTGGAGCTTTTTAAGTCTTTAAACCTTTTTCTCGCAAAAGTCAAATTTTGCTAAAATCCTCCGACGACCCAATTTTCTGCCAGAGTTTAGAAATGCCGACATGTGTCCTCTTTGGGCTCACGGGCGCGCGAGAGGCAGTCACGCTTTTGTTCCAAAAGGGAAAATGTGCTAAAACTCTCCCTGCTCCGCCGGCCCGCGCATGGGAAAATTTTCTTCCAAGCCTGCAGACCCGCTCTTGGGAAAATTTTCCTCCCAAGGTCCACCGGCCCATAACTTGAGAAATATGAGGAGTTAGGAGGACTTCTTTATATCACCGGAAAGGTGAGGAAATTTCCTATCTAATGGGAATGTTTTTGGGAAGTTTTGAGTGCGTTAATTTTGATAAAAATCAAGTTGAATCTTTTAAGCCTGTTAGAGAGTGGTATAGTGAGAAATTACCCTCTTAACCTAATTGATTAATCTAACCCTAAGTTTGGACCTTGTGATCTTTTATAGTTGTCGTATTAATAAAACTATAAGCTATTAATAGTATTTGGCTTTGAAACTTGCTTGCGACAACTGTTGTCTTGTAACCTGGTTGTAGACTCTTTAAAAAAAATTATTCCATAACTTTCCTAACTAATCCCAGGTTGTTCTTGGGTCTCAAGTGAGGGTTGTTTTACCAAGCTGTTACAAGGTCGAGGGCGAGATTAAGGGTATGAGTACAACCAAAGTAGAAGTTAAAGGCTTCACAAAGGAGTAGTGGAGTTTAAAGGCATGATAATTTTATGATCAAGAAGATGAATTAGTAGAATGATTCTTCTTACAATTAGTCTGTATTACATATATATGTATGCTAACTGGATTCGAGGCCTAGGGTGTACGATCCACATTTGGAACCCCGAATTAGGGGACTAATACAATTAATTCCAGGAAAAATACTATCTAGCACAATAAATCGAGAAATCCCAATGGTCGAATAAAAAAACTAATACCATTAGACATTCACATTGCATTGTACACATGTGATCGCTAGTTATTAGAAGCCCACATAAATATTATTTTAAATCTCTAATAGTTAAAATAGAACATCTCCTCAACCGCACAAAGTCCTCAAATGGAGATAACTTCAACTCATATTTAGAAAGGAAAATTCGATGCGAACTTAAGATAGGGGGTTTAGAGAAGATGTTACATGGTTGTAAGTGTTTTTAAAGGCATGTACACAATGTAAAGATCCATATGCATAAGCCACTCTTGTAACTTGACCAGACACATCACCAACATACCATCCTGCATCAACCTTGATTGACATGCCAAAACTGCATCAACCTTATTGTGAGATTCACTTATTGTGATGTTGAAGTTTTAAGTAGTAAGAAAAAGATGTCGCTTTAAATAGTAATGGTGTTATTAAAAAAGCACAGACGAGATTGCCATTACCTATATCATGCCAAAAATCAACTCATGAATTAATGCCTGTCTTACACAAACCAGAATTTTTTATATTTTTATAGAAAAATCTTTTCTTACAAATTTGCAATTATCCACATCCCACACCGTACTGCAACTGGCATTGTTTATATTGTCATGTCGACTTTATTGTTTTGCTAGGTATTAATGATTTCCCGTTGGGAAGTAACGAGTTTTGGTGGGAAATCATAACCGTGTGAATTGAATGCAACTTGACTTCAACAGAACAACGCTCGAGTTGATGCAGTCGTCTCTTGAATGAATGAAGAAAGTAGTTGCTCTCCTTTACAAAGTTTATTGTTGACAGTGGAATTCATTTTGTTGGAAGGCAATCTCAAATGTTTGGTGAAGAATTAAATGACAGAGCTGGCATTTCAAATCAAAACAATTATGCATTCTACAATGTACATGGGATTGGGTATATAAAGGGGAATCAAGTGCAAGTATTTCATCGAAGAGTATAAAATAATTCTCAATTGCAAATGGCAGGCAAGATGAAGATGGCAAGCAAGTGGAAACACTCTGGATTGCTTGTGGCGGCCATGCTAGTGGTGGGTGTTATTGTAGTTGCCGAGGGCAGAAATGTTGTCAAGGCAACAACATATAAAATCGATAACTTAGGAGGGGGTGGAGGTTTAGGAGGTGGAGGAGGTGCTGGCGCAGGTGGAGGCCTGGGAGGAGGTGGTGGTGTAGGTGGAGGTGGCGGAGCGGGAGGAGGTTTAGGCGGAGGAGCAGGCGCTGGCGGTGGAGCTGGAGGTGGCTTTGGCGGTGGTGCTGGTGGAGGAGCGGGAGGTGGTTTAGGTGGAGGTGCAGGGGTGGGTTTGGTGGAGGAAGTGGTGGTGGTGTTGGAGGAGGTGCTGGTGGTGGTGCTGGCGGAGGATTTGGGGGAGGAGCGGGAGGTGGAGTTGGTGGAGGTGCAGGTGGAGGAGGAGGTTTCGGTGGAGGCGCTGGAGGCGGTGGAGGTTTTTAAATTATTTGAACCTTCTGAATTCTGTATTCAAGTAATTCAAATAACATATGTTTAGTTGTTTGTAATGTTTTATTTATGCAACTGATCGGCATAAGAATCCGAATCAATTTATCATGTAATGGCATTGTAGTTTGTTAAATGAAGAATCCGTATTTATTTTATTATGAATATGTAAATTTCTATTTCTCACAATATATGAGCAATCACTATGTTTTCTTGGGATTAATGTAACAATAAGTAAACAAAGGCAATCACAATATTTTGAAGATGTTTAATGTAATTAAAGTTGTGCTAATCTTATATAGAACAGCGTACTTAACATCATAGAACCGTTACAACGGAAAACAATCAAGTTATGTACCGTTTAAAGCTAGCTTCAAATTTGAACCTGTTTACTATTATTTTAAGCTGAAAGAAAAACAAATTTAATAAGTAACCGTCTATTTTAACCTGCATATTTATAAAATAACCTTCATTATATATATATATATATATATATATATATATATATATATATATAATTTGAACCATATTTAATATAAGAATTTATTAAAATTAAAAGGAGTGCTTTTCACATTTTTATTCATGATAAATTAATAATATGATTTTTTTGTATTTTGGATGGTAATATTTTAATATTACTACAACTTAATGATTGTTAGACAGGGATAGCTGGCCATCAAATTTAAATCCGTTTTAAGCTCAAGATTGGTGCCATTGTAAGTTTGATTGTAAAATTTGTAGTGTTTTTAATTAGTTGGAATGGATGGAGTATGTTAATGTAAGTTGACAATTTCTTTTGTTTTGAAACTGTCATGAATAACAATGATGGAAAATTAAGAAATGTAGGTTCTATATAAGGGAGAGGAGCCATTAGTTGTGCACCCAACTTTAGGGGTGTACAACACACATTTAACTACATCAAATTTTGAAAAAAAAAAACCCTTTAAAAGATTTTTTTTTCTTAATCTAAAATTTTTTTTTGAACATTTTTATTTTATGGAAAGTGGTTTTTAAACGGATTTAAATCAAGTAGTTTTTCATACAAAGGAAAAAAATGTGGACCATTAGTAGGGCATTATGCCATGCATTTTTTTTCACTTATGTGGCATCATGTGATTGGGTGATTTTTTGATGTGATTTGATGTGACACATTTTATTAGCTACTTTTTTTTCAAATGTTGAATGACAAATGTACATGTACTAGTCACTCAGTTCACAAATACCCTCACCATTACTGGTCCATGCTCCACTATTGGCTCCTCTCCCTTAGTGGGGTGATTTAAGAATCCTTCCTACGCATTCTTCCTTTTTGGAATATATTGGGTAAAAGGAGGGTTTTAGAAGGTCCCACAACCTTTATACAAAAAAAAGCCCATCGGGCGGATCTAGCACTAGAATTTGCAAAGCAAAAATACGAGAAGATTCCAAAACGGAGAACGAAGAAAAAGCCAAACCGAGAAAAAGAAAAGATACATTAGATGAGCTTCTTGACTTAGAGACAGCATTTTTGCTCTAGGAGAGCGAGTCGTTTTGCAAGAAGTTCGACCCACTTGAGAAGCTCGAGCGGTCGTCGTCGCCTAAAGCCGCCCTGGTGGAATCCGTGAAGTCCTCCCAAGCTTTCAGAGCCTTGAAGGCACGCTGTAGTTTACTTAGAATGGAGGAAATGATTTCAGCTCTGTTATGGTCTTTTTGCATTTTAGCAGATTCGACGGAAGATGAGAGGGTCCTTATTACCAGCGAGAAAGAGATAAGGGTTCCACCACATGTTGATTGAAATCACACTGCTCCGCTTCCGGGGAATCAGGGTACAGTTGAGCCAGTCCCAAAAGATCAGCCGCGCGAGAGTAGTCAAGGGCGGAGACAGGAGAAGGAGCATGGCCAGCTTTGTGCAATTGTGTCCTCTAAGAAAAGACACGAGATGGGCGTAGGGAAAGAGGGGATGGCAGGGGAATGAGGCGTCGCGGGGGGCTCCTGTATAGCCACATCGGAATCAGAATCGAGAGGAGAGGAGCAGGCGGCGACGCCAAGAGGAGCGGAGGGAGGAGGAGGAGAGGGGAGGGGATGGCGTCGACCCATTTTGGGAGGAAGGAAGCGAAGGAGTCGGAGTGGGAAGCGGCGACAGAGAAAAGCAGGTAAAGTAAACCTTGGTGAAGGATGACGCCCTCGCCCTCCCGAGCCAACATAATATATATAATGCTCAGGCCCGAAAAAGAAAGGCAAATTGCAAATTGATTTTCTCCCCATCGGAGATGGGAGAGGATGAGCAGATGGGGGCCAAAGACGATCAGATATCGCCATCGATAGTGAAGTACCGTATAATGACTTCCGCCACTCTGTCCCAGGGAGAGGGTAGAGAGTCACGGGTATAGCCAGAAAGATATTTCACTGGTCTGTCACCAGGGGCGTTAAAATCTTGAATTTCGGCGTGAAGGGAACGCCTGTAGTAAATGTCGCCCGCGACGAGGAGCTTGGTGGCGTCAAGCAATGGCGTTCGTTGAGATGGTGAAGCGAAGTCTTTGCCAATTTGGACCCGACCCTCGTCCACGAAGCCGTGTGGCAAAGATAAGAAACCAGAGCGAGTAACATGTCATTTTCTCGAGAAAAGTGGCAATCCCATTTTCCACTAATATACTCCACACCTCACCATCATTCTTAGTCGACTCATGATTATCGGGCTCAAGGCGCAATTGACCCGCATGAGATGAGAATTTGAATAGTCACGAAGTGGAAATAGGAGAGGACGAAAACCACTTGAGCAGAGTCGAGTCAAGCTAAGTTTTTAAAGACCTTCCGCCACCTCCTCGAGATGATTAATGTGTAAATAATGCTCATTCGTGCGGGGATTTCCCGCATCATTACAAGGCACCTTAATCGAGTATCCTTGTTAAGTGTCGAATCAATTAATTTCGCCATATTCACCGCCGCCCTTTGAGAAGGCCATGGCGAGCAAGCGAAACCCGAGTCGACGCTTTAATCCACCGGTCAAGCAGTGAGAGATGTCATTTTGAACAATCTGACAGAGGTCATTCGGGAAGTTATCAGTCCAATTTTGCTGATTTTCGATGTGGACACCCATATTAGCAAGAAGATCAGCCGCTTTATTTCCTTCCGGAGGACATGCTGGAGGCTGGACTTGAAGGAAGGATCTTTGTATACTTCTTATATCGGCAGTAATGATGTTCCTAATCGACCAATGACCGGGGTCATTAGATCGAAGGAGGTTTATGATGTTGAGGAGTCACTTTCAACTTGAAGGGGATCATCGCCCAAATTGATAGCCATCTCAAGGCCTTTGAGGATAGCCAAGGCCTCCGCATGATGGTTGGAGCAAAATTGAAATTGTGAGCGTAAAGCGAACAATTAAACCCGAAGAGCAATGAAGAATGGCCCCTCCTCCGGACTTACCTGGATTTCCTTTCGAAGCTCCATCCGTGTTGAGTTTTTTCCAGCCAATTGGAGGGGGAAGCCAGCAGACCAAATTCCGATCAGTATGAGCTCTTTTACAAGGAATGGATAAAAACTTCGCCACTCACAGGTGTGTGAAGCTGTAGTTTTTGCTGATATTTGGACCACGTGGTCAGGTTGATATTTTCTTGGAGAGCCAGAGCAATCTGAGTAGCCACCTGTCCAGGATTGAGACTTTTTTCTTTGAAGATTCTTCTGTTTCTTTCTTTCCATATGCCCCATAAGCCATGCGGGAGGAGGAGTTTCCAAGCCAAGTTTAGAATCGGATGGGTGAAGGGAGAACTCCATTGAGAGAGGGTGTCCTGAATGGAATCCGGAAAGATCCAAAAGACACCGAATCTCGATAAGAGCCACTGCCATATAACTTGCGAGAAAGAACAATGGATCAAAAGATGTGATGAGGACTCCGCTTCATTGGCACATAAAACACATTTGGTGGGAAGAGAGAAACCCCTTCTCTTCAGGTTCTCCCCAGAGAGGAAAGCATTCTTAGAGGAGAGCCAAGAGAAAAAACCAATTTTGGGGGTGATCTCCAAAGGCCAGAATTTAGTAAGAGGGGGGCCTTGGTCCGCACTATGCATCGAGAGATAAGCAGCCTTAACTGAAAAGGAGCCCGAAGTAGAGAGAGTCCAAATAATCTCGTCCTCATTATGGGAGAAAGGGATGTATATGGAAGAGAGCAACGCTCTAAGTGAAGACAACAGGTTTCTTTGCAGGTCGCTGATATCCTCCCATTCCTTGATATCCCATGAGGGAATGGAGTTCACGCTCTGCCAATAGCCCGAAGCTAATCTTCCATGTATATTGATGATACTTCTCTTGATAGGGTCCCAAGAGGGATTGAGGTCAAGGGGTTCATCTCTGATCCATGTATCCCTCCAGAAATCAATGAGACGCCCATTCCCGAATCTCCATTTAGTGCCAGCACGAATGATGGGAAGCGAGCTACATATAGAGTTCCATATGGCTGAGCCTCTAATAGGGATGGAAGTGAGAAGGTCTTCATTATTTGCTAAATACTTAGCTCTGAGCAAGTGGGCCCAACAGGAATCACCTTTAGCCACCTCCCAAGCAAGTTTGGCCAGGAGGGCCCCGTTCATCTCATTCATTTTCCGAAGACCGAGACCACCGTGAGCAGTTGGTTTACAAACCTCTTTCCAGGCCACAAGATGGATCCTTTTCTTTTCTTCAGTTCCAGACCACAGAAAGTTCCTTTGAATTTTTCCACAACCTCCCTCGTATGAAGGCAGGAATCTTGAGCATAGACAGGAAGTAAGTAGGAAGGTTTTGAAGAGTGGCTTTCACCAGCTGGAGCTTGCCAGCCTGGCTGAGTAGAGCTCCTTTCCAGGCAGCGAGCTTTTTTTGATATCTTTCAATGACCGGATTCCACAGATTTTTTTTTTGCCTTCCATGGAAGAGGGGGATGCCCAGATAAGAGGCGGGAAGGTCCACAATCGAGCAACCAAAGATATCAGCAATCTTTCTCTGAATTCTGGGGGGCGTGTTGATGAAGGAGATGCTGCTCTTGATGAAGTTGACAATTTGCTGAGAGGCTGATTGGTAAAGAGAGAGGATATCCATATAGCCACAGCTTGATAACGAAGCCAAACTCAGCGATAGTAAGGTGTCGTCGTGGCCCGACTATGAGTGGCCGAAGGACAGTTTGAGGTGATTTTCATGCCAGAAATGATGGATTGATTTTTAGCCGCTTCCAGAGCTCTGCTGAGGGAGTCCGCCATTAGAACAAAGAGAAAGGGTGACAGAGGATCACCTTGCCTGATACCCCTGCTGCTTTTGAAGAAGCCCGCAGGAATGCCATTAATAAGAATAGAGAAGCAAGGGGTCGAAATACATGAGAAAATCCAGCTACACCACTTTTTGTCGAAACCAAATTTTTCCAAGACCTTGATTAAGAAAGGCCAGCTGACTCTGTCAAAGGCTTTTTGCATATCTAATTTTAAGATCATACCTGGAGACTTCGCGAGAAGAGCCGAGTGGATGGCCTCATGAACAGTAATTATACCACCTTGTATAAGACGACCTTTTATGAAGCCGTTCTGATTGTGAGAGATGAGGTCCGGCATTAGAGGTTTTAGTCTGGAGGCCAGCATCTTAGTGATGATCTTGTAAGACGTGTTGCATAAACTTATAGGCCGAAAATTGGATACCTCCTTGGAATTATGAACTTTTGGGGCAAGGGCCACGAAAGTGGTGTTCCATTCCTTAAGCAGCTTGTCATTCATCTGAAATTCATTTACTGCTTGGAATAGGTCTGCTTGATGATTTCCCAAAGACTTGGGAAAGCGGCGGGGAAAGCCATCCGGACTGGGGCTTTGTCTCTCTTCATGCAAAGACAACTTTATGAATTTTCTCCATAGAAAAAGGCTTGGTCGATTGATTATTTATTCATCTCGGGAGAAACCAGATGAGGAATGTCTTTGGAGCATTTCATTCATGGATTGTTCGAAGAAGGGGCAGAGATCAGCATGGAGAAGATTTGAGTAGAAGGATATAAGCTCATTGGAAATATCAGTTTCAGCTGTAAGCAAGATCCCTGCTGACGACACCAACTCACGTATCTTATCTCTAGCTTTATGTTTACAAGCAGTGATGTGGAAGAATTTGGTATTACGATCACCTTGCTCAAGCCGAGGGCGAGAACGCTTTGCCTCCAATAGGTCTCTTCTTCTTTAAGAGT
This sequence comes from Taxus wallichiana var. yunnanensis, assembly GCA_018340775.1. Classification (NCBI taxonomy): domain Eukaryota; kingdom Viridiplantae; phylum Streptophyta; class Pinopsida; order Cupressales; family Taxaceae; genus Taxus; species Taxus wallichiana. Next base: position 147,711,243 of record CM031233.1, read on the forward strand.
GTTGTGATAATCACTGAGGAGAGAGATTTCTTGTTGGTGAAGATGATCCAATCTTCCAACAGCCTCAATTTGTTCAGAAATTTTAACCAGGCTCTGAGATAGCTCCTGCTTGCGGACCTTGATGTTACCGAAGACCTTCGACTTCCATATCTTGAGTTGTTTTTTGATTTCTTTGAGTTTGCTGGAAAATCTGAACATATTAGTTCCCTCAATCTCGATGTTCCACCAGCTTGCAACCAGGGGAGTCAGATGGTTATTTTCAAGCCAAGCCAGCTCAAATCTGAAGGGAGGATTCTTGGCATTTACCTTATGATTGGCGCTTAACAGAAGTGGGCTATGATCTGAGCCAGCCCTTGGGAGGGAGCTGAGATAAAAGTCGGAAAGAGAGAAATCCAATCCAGAGAGCCAAGAGATCTATCCAATCTGCATTGAATGATCTGCGGTTTGACCATGTGTAAGATGAGCCGTGGAGATCCATGTCAAGAGAATTCTCCCTTATGAAGTCGAAAGCTTCCATGCTAGACGGCATAGCAAGCATACCCCCCTGTTTATCGAAGGATAAAGAGGGCAATTAAAATCACCCATTATTAGAGTGGGAATTTTACCACAAGTGATGATGAAGTTAGTGATATCATTCCAAAGTTTTCCACGATGGGTCTCCAAATTTGGGGCATACACATTGATAGCAATCAAGAGGAGTCGGCTTTTGACCTCTTGGAAGAGGATACATATAAAGTTGGGGTGCTTGAATAGGCAATCCCCTTTAAGACTTCTGGGATCCCACAAGGTACAAAGCCCCCCAGAGTTCCCTGTTGAAGGTTGAGATTCAAAGGCAGCCGCTGGCCAGAGTTTATGGAGCCGATCCTCCGTTTTTAGTTTGGTTTCCTGTAACATGATGATATCAGGTGAGTTCTGGAACTTGATGTCTTTGATAATTCTTTGTTTTTGAAGAGAGTTGAGCCCTCTTATATTCAAGAAATGATCTTCATTTCTTTTGTTTGGATTTACTCCCACCACCATGGGGATTGTGCTTTGGGTTCCTTGCGCCACGTTTGTAGCTGCTTCTTGCTTTGAAGCTTAACATTTGCTCGGAATTACGCCTCTAACCTTTTCCCAAGCCAATATCGGGTTTCTTGTTGCTTTGCTTCTAGTGAAAGCGATGATTGAAGCAATCATCGGATGGAGAAATCCGAGGGTGAGGGGACAAAGTCTAAAAGCAGGCGGGCGAGAGGGGAGGCGGGGTGGGGGATCGAGGAAGAGGGGATCGAAGGAAGGGGAGGGAGGAAAAGGAGCGGAGACAAGCGGCGAAGGGGGGGGGAGGAGGTAGCCAAAATTAGGTCCTCACCAAGAGACGAAGAGCGGGAAGAGCCGAAAGAAGGAGCCGGGGGAGAGGGGATGGAGGGCTAAGGAGGAGGAAGGAACTCGAAGCAGGATCGAAGAAGGGTTGATTTCTCCATCCTCGAGGAGAGCGAAGGAATTAGGCGTGGGGATGATCGGGATCTCAATGGAGGACGATTTAGGAGCGGATTTTTCTTGAATTTTGGGGAAAGGGTTTGGGACACTTTGGTTTAGGTTGAGGTTTAGAGGGGCACGGAGGCCCTATGACCAATTTTTTTTATTTAGAAGGAACAAGCTTGAGGAATGTATTCATAGTCGATGGGTTGTTTCAGTTCCTAAGTCGAGATAAGCTCAATGTCCTTTGCATAGGGACAACTAATATCAGCATTAACACGAAAGCGAGCATGAATGAATCTAGTTTTTGCTTTTGTGGCTTGATCTATTGCTATCAAAAGAACCTATTGATAGAGCAATACCTTGAATTGCCGGGTGCCAAAACTCCGAGAGGAGCCCGGGAGGCGGAAGCAGTTGGGGCTTGGGTCATGGATTCCGTGTGTGGGTTGAAACCAGGTGACCATTTCCTGAGATAGAAACCCCGCCTACCGAAAAACCACGGACCACCTAGCAGAGCTCTAGCGAAGTCTTCTTTCAAGCTGAAGGAGAATAAAATGAAACCATTAGGCATAGCCGCTATTTCAAGCGCTCCACATGGTTGCCATTTTAAACGAGCCCATTTTTTTATATCCTCGATGGGGGCCTAGGGCCCATCATGAGAGTACCCAAAGGACAGAGTCACGAGAAGCAGCAGCGACCTCCGTGATGTGAGAGGGGATACGCAGGGAAAAGGACCCGTCTGACAGTGAAGGGGAGAGCTTTTCCGAGCTGTGAGCCGATGTGGAACCCTCCATGACTTTTGACCAAACGATAGTCTACTTTGGAGAGAGGGACCCTAACGAGGAGAGAGGGGCCCCGATCCGGACAGAGGGTCGGCATTAGAAAGAGGACCAGAGGCAGACAGAGGCAGAGGCGGGAGCATTTCGGGAAGGAGCTGATCGGCTTGGGTAATTAAGTGTATCTTGTTTCCTACGCATTCTTCCTTGCATAGGTTGAATTTTAATTTAATAATAACAAATTTCACACTAACTCTTCTCATTTACAAATTACAATGTTGAATTTTTAATGGGTGAAAAGAAAACACTTGAAAATTGATTGTATAAAAATGATGGGTGAAAATAATTACACTTAAAAATGACAAATATATCAAGTTAGAAAGGCCCGCCTTCAGATCTAACTTAGCTCAAAGTATCAACATTAAAGTTTTATCTAACCATAAAATTAAGGTGTGATTCAAAATTGCAAAATGATGCGAGATAATCAATTAATTATACCATTAATAGATTAAACCCTAATTAGAGAAACTAATCACACCAATTTTCTACATCTTTCCGAGTTGGATGTAGTTATCAACCACAATACTACTATAGTGCATTTGCAAATCCTTGTAATAATTGACCAAGTGAGGACTAAGAAACCTTTTCTTCTTATGAGCACACAACTATTGCTACCCGGTGAATTGTTCAAGTTACGGATATAAAGATTCTACAATAACCTTTTTGACTACATGAGATCTAGTGTCGATCAAATAAATTCTCCATTTGTATGATTCAATTGAGTGGGTTCTTTCCATCAAACTTGCACATGTCTAACTTTGAGAGTAAGTTCTTTTCCCAAAGGTAATGTCCGCCTTAGAGGCATTTGATGTAATATTTGAATCATGATTTATGTCTCCATTAAATCCACCTTGATTTGTTAGTGAGGCTAATAACAAAAGTAATAATTAACATATATCTTATCAACATCTCCTTTAAACTCCTCGGTCCTTCCATGCATGTTACAACGCATACGTTCAACATCTCCCTTGAGGTTTTCATGCTCTCCACACCAAGGATATATTTTCATAGACCAAGGAAGACAACATCATAACTTCCACCTTGTTCTGTTCCAATTCAACCTCCTCCTTGTTAGGAGTTTTCTTTGAAGTGGTGAAACATTGTCACGACTTCTAAACAATCTCCCTTGCCATGGTGATTAGGGTTTAAGTTTTTGGGATGATATTGTCGATTAGATAGAAAATGACAAGAAAAATCCTAATTCAAATTCATAGACATTTCCAATACTGTAAAAAAGTTAGAGAAAGTTGAAAATTTACAAATTGGGGTGAATTTTTTGAATGCTACATATGTCAATAACTTCAACAAAAGATTAGAATATGTTAAAATATAGAAGGTAAATTCTTATAATTTAAAACTCTAATACCATTTGTAATGTAATTACTCAAACATATATTAAGAATAACAACAATATAACACCAAAATAAAGATATAATATGACAATATGCAAGTATAAATGATTAATCCACTTCGAGGGGAAACCTTTAAACCTTACAATAAGATTTGAAATGCTCAATATGATGATCAAGTACTAGGGAATGCACATGGAAATGGGGGCCAAAAAGTTGCCAAAAACCCTTGTTTTTTCCATTTATAACATAGCGCTCACGTTATAACATAAAAGTTTATAAAATGAGTGTTTTACAATATGATCGCATTATGGCTTGTAATTTTCGAAGACATGCGAGAACACTCTAATGCACTCACATTATAGCATGCTCTTATTATAATGCAAACATATTATGACAGCTTAGGAAAAATATAAGCTTGGGTGAGACTGAGCCATTGTACTTCCTTTTTCCAAAAACACAACTAAGCTAATAAGACAAACATGAAATATTGTTAGTGGGTTCTCTGGTGCTAAATCCTTTCAAGATTTAAATGAATTTACAAGTGAAGAGACTCATTATAAGTAATTTTAAACTTAATTTAGGGTAATTTTAGGGATTGAATTTGTTTTATCCTTGTATTCTTTTTTATTCATTTAAATTTTTAAATTTAAGTGGAACCAATCTCTTCACCTGAAAACCCTCCTTCACTTGGAGACCAAGGTGCACAAAATCTACCTCAAACACATCCTTCAATTATGAAACATTCTATTAATACCCATGAAAATGTTTTAGTAGAGATTTAGAAAAAAGTTAAACTTCAAGGTTAAAAAAACTTCAATGCCACGAATACCAATTGCCAAACTCTTGCATTTACATTCGAATCACTAATTTCTATATTGATAATTTGATGGTTCAAGTAAACAAGTTGTAGTGCCCACTCCTCTTTGACATTTATATGATTATGATGTTGCTTAGCATAGACTAGAGTTATGGACTTTTCTATCACAATTTAGATATTGACAGATGGACATTGTTATTTTGATTGGTTAATTTATAGATAGTATGTTAGACTTATGACATGATTACATGATGAATTATATGCATATTTGGATATATCAAATTGTTGATTTTGAGCTTATATTGGACTAATGCATTTATTTTGCTAATTATATGATGCTTGATGATGTAATTGATGTCATGATCTTATTGCTAGTTGATAAAGTGATGAAATTGAAATAATTGGAATTGTGAACAATGGAAAATTACTTGTCTTGGTTTAAGTTGCGATAATTGATTATATGTATATGTATGTATTTTTATTATTTGATGTTGTTAATATGCTCACGAGGCCGAGAAAGATATTGTCTTGACTTTTTTGCAGTGTTCATGACACAATAAACGAAAGGGGATAGGAGACCAACGGTGAGAGAATATGAAGCATTAAAACAAAAGGTCACCATGGCAACACGTGTATTCGTATGTTGTTTGTTGTAGTTTTTAGGAGGTCCCCATTGAGGGGTGACCTCAAAAGTGACCTTGATAATGTTCATAATTTGTTTTGTTAATTTTTATTTATTTGTGAGTTATTGTATTTTTATTTGTATGTGGATTCACTTTTATTAATTGTGTTTAACACCCCTCTTAAGTTAATTTAAAAGTATTTATCTAGTGCTAGTTAGGATGTGACAAAAAGAGGGGAAGTAAATGTGAGTTGGTATTTTTATGTGTGTTAGTTTGGGATGAGTTTAATTTGTTTTGTGTTGTGTGTACTCAATCTTCCTTGTGAAATTCAGATTTTGACCTTCTAGGCTATTTTGGAGACTTATGGGACAAACTAATCTTGTCCCACACCTTTTAAAGTCACCCACCCACTTAACCTATGATATGAGAGACTTATTTTAGGTCATATTTTGTGTTTTAATGAAGGAAAATGGCAATCGAGTGCACTTTTCTTACATGGGTAATTAATTTTGTCCTTAAGTGGTGTGGGTTGAGTTGAGTGTGTAAGAGGGTGGTCTTTTTCCCAACCACCAATTTATTATGCTTTGGGGTATGGATTTTACTTTTGTGATGTGGGATGGAGAAGAAATGATGTGGCATCCTACATGGAGCCACATCATCTCCATCTCCTTCTTTTCTATTTATTATAATTTTTGTGAAGTTTTGGGGGTTACTTGCTTGGTTTTGGCTCTCTCATTTTGGGATGCTTTCTTTTTGGAGTGCTTGTTGGAGTTGAAGATTGCTTGGAATTTCTTGAGCTTGGAGGATTTTGGGACTTGCTTGTGAAGTGGATTCTTGTTATGGCAAGGTAGGGTCTTGCACCCTTGGTTTCTTCTCTTTTCTTGTATGTTTATGTGTTGAATGAATGTGTTTCTTGCTTGATGTTGTTGGGTAGTGAAATGTCTTTAGGATGTGTATGAGATAGTGAAATGGGGATGAAATTTGTTGGGAGGCATAAGAGTTTATTTTGGGTATTTAGGAGGGAGTGGGTTGGATGCCCCACCTTGTTCTCATTTTTTTATTTTGTTCATTGTGGGAGACATAAGAGAGAGGGAGGCATAAGAGTGAGGGAGGCATAAGAGATATATATTTTTATTTGTAGGGAGGCATAAGATATTTTGGGGTTGATTATGTTTTGGAGGTTTTTGTGAGGTGGACATTCACACCCTTGGGAGGCACTGAGGGTATCCCCATATTCCTTTCTCTACTTGGCTTGTCTTAGAGCCATTGTTTTGGGAAGTTTTGTGTTTAAAAAGCAGTGTTTTGTGGTTATTTTCTTGTGTGATTGTTGCTTGAAAGTAAATGTGGAAGCCTTGTCTTTTTTTTTCCATGGTTATCAAATATCCCTTATTGTCTCATTGTTGGGGCTTGGAGGCCAATGAGGAAGTTGGCTTCACTACCTCATTGGAGTAATAGTTGGGTGGAGAGTGTTGCCTAGTCCCCCATTTTGGTTGTGTGTTGATCTTGGAAGAAGGTGGACTTTTGATGATGAAAACTTCTTGTGCATTTGGAGAAAATGACTCTCTTGTTATATTTTATCATGTTGTCTCCATTGTATATCGAGGGCTTGTAAACTTGTTTTGTTTAAAGTGAAATTTTTAGATGTTTTATAATCAAAATGTAATCTTAGTTGATATTGTAAATGAAAACAAAGGTTTGAAAATCATTTCATTACTTGTTGTGTAACTTGCTTGCGAAATAGCCGACGCCACACTCACGAATTTACAATTCACGACGACGCACGCCTTGCAAAGCAAACAAACGTCCCAAAAATGCGACAATTTTTTTTTTTTTTTGAAGGGTGTATGATTAGAATTCACTCCTCTTATACAAACTAAGAGTACTAAGCATTAGAAATGAGGAATAAAAGAATCTTAATTTATACTTAATCATATTGGTGTAAGAAGTTTAGCCAAGATGCCTATTTCATTGCCAGCTATGAAGTTCCAATTTTTTTTTTTGTTTTTGCATTAAGAACGTAACATGGCTATAATATAGTATTTAATCGAGATCACATTTCATAAAGAAGGTTAGTCGTATTTATTTATTTATTTTGTGAAAAGAGAACAAAGGGATTCATAAAAAGTCAAGATTATAAGGCTCATGCACTAACAAGGATCTAATCTCGACCGAAGAATGATAACCTCACAAAACTACTAGCACTTAACTACAACCATACGGCTACAATTTTAGTACAATGTTGAGCAAAGAAAGGAACACATACAAGCAACAATGAAAAGTAAAGAATACAAATATCACACAAATGACTTAGCCTTCAGAAGTAATCAATAAATTCCTAAATACCCTCGCCAAAATTAGCTACTCCGTTTCAATCCACACAGCTCACAAGTTAAATACATATTGTCAAAAGCCTATCATCCAACTCGTGCAAAGCCTAGTCTATTAACTCTGCACTTATTGATTTAGTGGGTTTGGACTTTGAGCTCTTCTCTTTATGCGGTTCTTTCTGGACCAATTCTGCCTTAATGATACGCAGAGACACAATAAAAGGAGTTAGTTGGAAATCCATGGTCGGAGAGGGTGGTGGTTCAACCATCTTATCATGCATTTTAACTCCCCCTTGGCGTGCAAACGACTCCCAAGTGGCAGTAGGTTTCAAATATTTTATTCTGATTTGCAATCCTATAATTCATTGCATCGGCCCGCTGTTCCCTCTGCTGGAGGAGTATCTACAGGCGCGTGGACAGAGGGTGTGGATTATGAAAGAGCTCCGGCCCCGCGTGGGAAAAGGCGAGTTACCTCCACTTTCATTGGGCGCGCAAGGTGTGTGCTCGGTGGGATTCCACAATCACGCTGTCTTGTGAAAGCTTGATGAGCGGTAAAGAAGCGCACAACAAACGGGTCGTCCATCTATGTTGTTATCTGCTCAGCATTGAATGTATCTTCAATTTTTTTTTGGGATTCTCCTTTGTGAGATTTAATCCAAACGATTTAGAAGCATGAAGGGCGTTTAAAAAAGAGGCATGACCTGTCCAAATAAGTTGCATTTATTCGGTAGGCAAGTTCTTGTCCTTGGCCCTTTCCTCTGTTCTTTCTATCTATTTTGAAGTACATTTACATTCAACCTTTTATAAAGTTCAGGTTTCCATGGCGATAAACTACGACCTTCCCAACAATCGTGAGCTTTACATTCATAGGATTGCTCGTTCAGGTCGTTTTGGTCAAAAGGTATGGTATATCTTGGAAGATATTTCAATCATTAAGTGCAACTGTGGACGCTGCACTTAAATCGTGTTAACTCATTCCTTTGAAATTTTAAACCACTGCTCGTTTGGTGGCCCTGGTTTTTACTGATGCCGAGATTGGTTTTTGTGTCAAATGTGCAGGGTGTTGCTATAAATTCTGGATATGCCATCTGTCAACTATGGACCTCTTATACCAACAACTATTGCTTGTCTATTGCAACACTCTTAAATAGACGACCACAAAACTCGCTTTTGCAAGCATTGCAACAATTTAAATATTCTCTGTGATAGTCAGTGCTTTGTGTATCGAGTTGTCATCGGGCATATCTCTTTGAAACGTATCATCATTTTTTTTTTTATATTAGCGATTATTCTCTTAGACACGATTTAGGGTGATTAATTTGGTCTTGATTTTGAGACTAACTTTACATTTGTTTGGGCGATTTAAAACGAGGCTGCCATGCGGCTTGATATTTGTGAAGCTAAGACCACTCATGCAGTGTCTAATCCAAAAAAAAAAACGTTTAAAATATTTGTAGGCATTGCAACAAGAAGGTTTACACAACAAACTTCCCAATAGTATATTCACAAGATTGTCACAACCCCTTTTGGCACATATCATTTCTTACAACTTTTAATTCCATCCCTATTACAAGCTTACAAATGAAGTTCAAAAACAACTTTCCTTCAAAATCTTTTTACAACATATCCTACTTCATGTGGAAACAAATTTGCAATAATGGAATCTAAAGAAAGCAAAGCAATATTACATTTTTCCTCCACTCAAGGTGGGTAAATACATGATGTTTTTACATTGTCAACAACAAGGTTCTTGTACTCCAAGGTGTTCTTCGTCCATGCTCCAAGTTCCAAGTAGCTCAAATCACAACCAAGATAGGGGAGAGGCAACACTCTCCTCAACCAAAACTCAATGGAGAAGAGAAGCAATCTCCTCCATTGACCCCGAGCCCCAAACACAACACAATGAAGGGTGGTTTCCAACTCAAGGCAACAATACTTGCTTCCACAATACAATTTACTTCACAACATTCAAGGTTTAAAAGAAGAAACAAAAAAGGAAACACAATTAACACAATACTTTTCACCAAGGCTTTCATCCAAGCCAACAAGAGAAGGAACTATGGGAAAGTTTTCCTTATGCCTCCCATTGAGATGAAATGCCCATCAAACCCTCCACAATAAAACTCAAGCCCTATGACTCTTATGCCTCCCTCAAGTACCCCTTTTCCTCCCATACTCTTATGCCTCCCTCCTCTTATGGCTCCCTCAAGGACAAGGTAAGAATGTGAACATTCTTACCCAAGATGGGCATCCCTCTCAAACTCCCTCCACAATATCCTATTCTACTCTTATGCCTCCCTCATGAGTATTCCCATAGACCTCTCCTATACTACACAATAAGCATTCTATCCATTTTTCACAATACACAAAAGTAAACATACATTATCCACAAATTTAGCATAGAAGCAACAACAATATGAAAGCAAAAAAAGAGAAGGTTTCCTACCTCTCCATTGGAGAAGCCTAAGCCAAGAAGCTTTGTCCAAGCTCCCTCCAAAACAATCCAAGCATGCAAGCCCAAGCTCCTTCTTTTTTTTTCTTTCTCCCCCCAATTCTTTCCTCTCCCAAAAGAAAATAAAAGAAAAGAACTCCTCAACAAAAACCTCCAACCCCCTCAACAAGAGAGGAAGTTTCCATAAATAGACAAAAGGGAAGAGTGAGGGTGATGTGGCTCCTTGTAGGATGCCACATCACACATCCTCAAGACCACCTCCCTTTAGTCAACTCAAATCCCAAAACACCATAAATGGGTGGTTGGGTTGAATGACATCTCTCATCCACATCCATCCCTCCCCATGTGTCTTAAGGCACAAATAAATGCAAAAAGGAAGACAAGTGCACTCCAAAGTCACATTTCCCTTCCCAAAACAATAAATAATCCCCTTTTTGGCTTCCCAACCCATAGATATGGTTGGTAAGGGGTTTTGGGAAGTGTGGGACAAGTTCAACTTGTCCCACAAGTCCCCCAAAATTCCCCTAAATCTCAAATTCGAGATTCAAAGGATTTGGAGTGGTCAACACTCAAAACAAGCATTCAATACAAGAGGCAAACACAAGGCTCAAGGAGCCAACCATCAAAATTAATTACATCCACTAGACTTCCCTCCAAAACTTAAAATTTAAAACAAGGTGTTAAATTAATTCTAAACATACTTAGCAAAAGAAATTTAAAAAAGATATCACAAATAAAATCACCTACTAAAGTAAGTTAAAACAAGTAATTAAAATTCTTACCCCCTTGGTCACATTAGAAAATTTCCCCCTCATGGAAATTTTTTTCTTAACACATAAAAGAATAAAGGTAACACAATACAATTTACCGGTTGCCTTGACGACCAAATGTTGTAACCACCCGACATTACGTTGTGTTTGGTTCCCAATCCCCCTCATGGTTGTGATCATGTTGTGTTTCTGAAATGAAAAATACCTCCTTCGGCCTTGCGGCCATGTCAAAATGTCCAAAATAACCATATGCATGAAATTCATTAATATCTATACGTAATTCAATTATCCATTATTTCAAGGTTTTAATCACAACTTAATTATGCATTCCTTCATTATCCAAAGTTATAGCAATGTAAATTCAACAACTACATCCTACTTATCATGGCGAAGAAATCCAATGTTAGAACACATGCACTGATATATCCATATAAAAATAATATCGGATATCAATAGTGATTGGTCCATGAGTCAGTGTAGATCATACTGAAAACAAAATCCAATCATAACCTAAATGCATCTAGTCACAAAACATCATGCTAATCAACGTAAGTATAAGTCATGTCCATATCCAAAAGTCTGCATAACTCAAAATGATAATCAACTAAGTGTCATAGGGAAGTGGGCATTACATCCCCTCCCTTTAGACTAGACTTCCTCCTGGAAGTCAGCGAAATAAGTGTAGGAAGCCCAGGCTCATGATGATGTAGCATCCTCCCAGTAGCAGCTAGTCTCATCATCGTTGTCCTCATTGGACCCGAACACGATCAATCTCTGCGCCGAAGGCCTAATTGTCTCGATCTAAAATGTGCATGGGCTCCACCATCACTGCCCATACGATCCTGCATTTGCATTTGCGGTCCCAAATCTAGCACATGAGAAGGATCGAAACATATCTCCTAAGCACGTAAAACGTGAAAAACATCATGGCGCAAGATAAGCTAGGTGGCGATTTGCTAGGACGATGATAGGCTAAGGGACCGAGGCGCTCAAGATCTCAAAGGGACCACAAATCTAGGAACAAGCTTAGAACATTTTCCATAACGGATAGGGCTCTTATGCGGTCGACACGAAGAAACACCTTCATGCCTACCTCAAGCGCGATCGTCCCTGTCTTTGGATATGCATACTTCTTCCTGCCTTCCATCCTGCGCCTCCGCAATCTTCTCGATCAAGGTAACTTGCTGCTCCATGTCCTGCATATAGTAGCGTTTGGGTAGGTCATTTCGACTCTCATACAAACTCTCTTGTCATCGATGCACACGAAGGTCATGAAACTCGTCTATCTCGTCTTGAATAAATCTCACTGGTAAATACTTGCTCATGGAAACGCGCTCCTCAAACAACTCCCAGTGTAATCGTCTCCAAGTCAACATGGAGCTTTCGCTCCTCGGTCCTCCACTAGACTCTGCTCCATCGTTGAGAAGATGGATCGCAACACGAGCTTTCGTGTTGCTATTGCACAAGCAGAGCTGCATAATGGGAAGCATGGGCTCAGGGAGAAGCTCACCAACCGAGGCCTCTTCATGAAAACCCCTGTATCACCCGAATAGTGAGATGAGTCGTAGCCAGGATCTCCCGATATGGTTTTGCAGAGACGTATGACGAATCCTAGATCTCTTTGTATGCTCCTCCCTCTGATGCAGGGCTCCGAGACATGTCCCTATGTCCCGAGATCTGTCCCCATGTCCTCTCTGTGGTGACTCTTCCCTAACACGACTCGCACGGAAATTCTCTGCCCAATTGTGCTCCTCGATAAGAAATGAGGGGATGCCTGGATGTTGAGGGGATGCAGGCATCCGAATGGCCAAACTATGCCTAGCAAGTCGTCCTCCCAAAGGCTCTCCGCGTATAGTGGCATTGACATCTGGAGTGTGCAAGAGATCTACGAGGCACAAGGGCAAGCTCGGCTGCTCGGCGGTGGTATGTCTGGGTCATGTGAAGAGACCCCTCGCGCCGATCCGCGCCTCCTGCCATGGATCAAGGCGAGAGTTAGTTCATCGATTCTAGGTCTTGAAGTTTTCAAAATTTTTGTTTACTTATAATTATCAACATTATGGTTTTATATTTTAAAAGAATAATGTTCATGTACTAAGATTAAGTGTTCCGTTTCGTGTTTTCAGCGTGTGCCCAAGGGTCCCAACTTTGAACCCACGGCTCGATACCAAAATGTAACGCCACGCAATAAGCGGAAAACGCCACACTCACACACAGCAGCGGTGTTTAACGCTAGCGACGCAAACAAACAAGCGTCCGAAAATGCGATAATTTTTTTTTTTTTTTGAAGGGTGTATGATTAGAATTCACTCCTCTTATACAAACTAAAGTACTAAGCATTAGAAATGAGGAATAAAAAAATCTTAATTTATACTTAATCATATTGGTGTACCGACGCCACATGTTGGAATGAGGGACTATAAGATTGTTAAGTTGAAACAAGTTCATTGAAATGTGATTGAAAATGAAACAATCTTGTTCTCATTTTAGTTAATTCATTGTCTTCACTAGATGTGTGACTCTTCTTTTAAAAAACTATGGGTAAATTTTGTTATAAATTTGCTTGTGGGTATGGTTCATGAAACTTGTATTTTGTAAAAGAAAGACATATTAATTTCTATTATAGTACTTGAAAGGCTTAGGATAACAAGTTAAACTATAGGTGTTCATCTTGTGTATTGTTGAAAGAAAGTTCCAAAAGGCCTCCCATTTTTACCTTTTATGTGTAGATGGACAAGACTTAAAACTTTTAATTGTCATTTACCTTGTCAATAAAATAGAAAGATCCCTAAATTTAGTAAAACAAAGAAATTTCATGATTACAATTTAGACCATAGTCTTATTGGAATTTGGGTTGATTTAAACATCTTATAAAATATTGTCAAATTATAAAAAGAATTTTTAAATTGAAGAAATATATATATATTAAAAATTTATAAAAAATATTTAAATTAAAGAAATATATATATATATATATATATAATGGTTAATCTTTTAATATTACTATTATTAATAATGTTAGTAATTATATATATATATATATATATATATATATATATATATATATATATATATATATATATATATATATAAAATTAAAAAAACATATTAAATTTTTTGATTTATTAAACAAATAATAATAATAATAATAGTTTTACGAGTCCACGATGTCGGTCAAAGCCTGTTTTTGGGTCTACAAGCGGCTTATAGCATATGGGACTACCTCGTACTCACATGTGGGAGGCGGTGACTTTCTACAAGCGAGACGTACATACCCTACCCCTGCAGGATTTGAACTTGTGACCTCTATTTGATGAGCACATATTCTTCACATAAAAAAATTTGTTTAGGCTTTGTAAGCCGCGACCTACTGAGCTTGAGTGTATTTTGTTTAAAAATAAATTTGGTGGGGGTGGGGGAGGGTCACTGACCCCACTCCCCATCCCATACTATATGGGATGGGGGTGGGGTCATGACCCTCCCCCTACAACTTAATTAAAACCCAAATGGGTACCCGCAAAGACTATGTACATAGTCAACCAAATGAGTATAATGCTTGCAGATAATGCAAAGTTTTAACTACATTTGTGGAACATTCTTTTAAATATATATATATATATATATATATATATATATATATATATATATATATATAATTTTTGTGATTTATGGTTTTATTAAAATTATATATATATATATATATATATATATATATATATACATATATACATATATATATACATAAATATATATATATATATTCTTTTACCCAAGTAAATGCATATACCATTCTACCCATTTTTCCTATTCCTCCAAAATAGGTAAATACCCATATGCCCATTTGGGCAAATGCTAAAATAATGAGATAACCAAAATAAATAAATACATTGCAACCCTATAAGAGGGTGTAAATAAAACAAGAAAAGAAAGAAAGAAAGAATGTGCATCTTTTACAAGCTTGAGATTGCCTCTCATGGCTTCCACCTCCTCCACAAATCTGCAAAACAAAAAGAGAAACAATAAGTCAAAACAAAAGAGAAAAGAGCTTTTCATAAGCATGCTTAGGGTTAGTTGAATCCCTAAATCCAAGGGCCCCAAATGAATCCATCCAATGGATGAGATTCATCCCTACAAAAAGTAGGTGGAAGTGGGTGAGAGAAATTTCAAATTTAATTTGCATGGGTAGACTTTATTTTGGGGCCACTCTAGTTTGTGTAGGGGGTGTTATTATTTCCTAACCCAAGTGTCTTATTAGAGACCTTTTTATTTAATGCAAACTTTGACCCCTTTGTGGGTATAATAGAACTTTATTATTTAATTAAATAGACCACAATACCCTTGGGATTAATTTGAGTAAGTTTAATTAAGCGTGAATTAATTTGTATTAAAATAAATGGTAGGGGAGCCTAAGCCTTACTTTAGGCTAATTAATTTACTAGATGGTAGTGAGAGTTTTTATTATTTTATTTAAAGGGGATCTAAAGGGAAATTAATAATATTAATTTAACGTAATTTTTAAAAAATGAGAATGTGATTCTTGTAAATTTTAAGCTAATGTTGCATGAGTGGGTTTAACAAAAAAAGTTATTCCATAATTTTTCTTGTTTGACCTAGGTTTGTCTTGGGTTTTGTCACGGTAGAAATGTGGGTGTTACACAAGGAGATGATTAAAAACTAAGATATCAAATTTTTACATAGATAAATTATCTTACGATGGGGCGAAGAGAAATTATCACCAAGGACAAGCTATATGCTTTGTTCACTAACCCCAAAACCTATCTGACCATACTATTGAATTGAAAAACATTCTTGATCCATTAGTTTAATCATGAGGAGATAAAAAATAATTTTTATGATAGATGGTAGATGGTTTTTGATCAACTGCCTTGCAACAATTTTGAGGTACCATAGCATTTGTTGAGGAAACTTTATTGTGAGTTTTTCTCAATGAAATACAAAACTATTTTGATATGTGATTGTTTCAGGGGAAGAGGTAAAGGATCTGCGCATAGAATAGAGTGGTGGATTAATGTTTAAAAAACCAACCACTTAGACGCCTTACTCACCCATCTAGTTATCATATTTTAGTCCCTTGAGTTTTGAAGGAGCGTGGAGGTTGAGACACTCAAATGTATTAATTCATTGACACATTATTTGGTTGACATGGCACTCATCTCTCTCGGGATGATGATGTTATTCCTTTAAGGTATAAACCATCATATACCATAGTGTTTCATGATTTTAGTAGTATAGGAACCTATGTGGTTGATGATCCTACTCATAATGCCCACTCCTCTTCAACACTGATTGTACTATGATTTCAATTTCGGTTGATTATAATCTTGAACCTTGCTGCTGTATTCTAGTTAGCATACTGATAAGATACACAGGACATCATGATTACTATTGTGTTTTGATTGTTATTTTGACTATATGGTTGTAGTGTGGACTTTGATGTACATTATTGTATATGATTTGATTAGCTTATTTGATAGACAATATGGATGTGTTAGACTTTTGACATGATGTGATTTATACGATGGATTATATGCATGGATTGACATAGCAATAATTGATGATCTAGTGCTACTACTGTACTGACACATTGGACTTGATATATAGATGTTGCTAGATGATTTAGTTGGTTTTGTGATCTTATTGCAAATTGATGAATTAGTAGAATCAAAATGTTGGAAATTTGAACAATTGGGGAATTACTTGGTTTTAGCGATGGTTTAGTTATGATATTTGATGATGTGAATTGATATGTAAATATATGCATTTTATTATCTCGATGTCATTAATGTGGCCATGAGGCTAGAAAGGTATTGTTTTGATTTTTACAAGAATTTTTAGCACAACAAACAAAAGGGGATATGAGACCAACAGTGAAGGAATTTGGGGTATTGGCAACATGTCACCTTGGAAACTAGTGTAAATGTATGATGTTATTGTTGTTAGTTTGTTAGGAGGTCCCCATTGGGGGTGACCTCAAATGTGACCTTGGGTAAATTGTGGTTTTCCCTTTTTGGTTTTATTTATTTGTGAGTAATTGTATTTTTGTTAGTATTGTGAGTCACTTTTATTATTGTTGTTAATAACCTATTTAAGTTAATTAGAATTGATTAATTAGTGTAATTTAGGATGTGAAAAAGGGGGTAATTAATGTGAGTAGGTAGTTCTTGGTTTGTGTTGGATTTGAAATAATTTAATTACTTTTGAGTGTTGTGCACTCAACCTTGCATGTAATTTCAGATTTTTACTTTCAAGCCAATTTTGAAGGCTTGTGGGACAAGTTAAGTTTGTCCCACACCTCTTAAAGTCACCCACCCAATATTCCTATGGTGTGAGTGGATTAATTAAGACCTTTTTGTGTGTTTTAATGGAGAAAAAGAGCAATTAATTGCACTTTTCTTATTAGAGTTTTCAATTGTGTCCTTTAGGGGTGTGAGTTTGGGTATGAGTGTGTAAGAAGGTTGTCATTCCCTCAACCACAAATTTATTGTAATTTAGAGATTGAGTTTGACCTTGTGATGTGGAATGGAGGAGAAAGGATGTAGCATCCTATATGGAGCCACATCACCTCTCTCTCCTCTATTTTCTATTTATTCTAATTTTTTTGAGGATTTGGGGTTGATTTATTTTGGTATCTTGCATTTGAAAGTGCTTCCTTTTTAGGGCTTGTTGGAGTTGGAGAAAGCTTGTGATTGCTTAAACTTGGAAAGGTTGGAACTTGCTTGTGGATTGTAAACTCTTACAATGGCAAGGTAGGGTCTTCACCCATGTTTTCTTTTGCTATTTTGTTGTGCATATGTTTTTGAATGAATGGTTGTTGCATGTGTGATTTTGGGAAGTAGAATGGCCTTAGGTTGTGTAGGAGAAAATGGAAATGGGGATATTTTGGAGGGAGGCATAAGATTTTTTATTGGGCATTTTAGGAGGGAGTTGGGTTGGGGTGCCCCACCTTGTGATAAGTAAAATTTGTGCTTATCTTGTTGTCTTATTGTGGGAGGCATAAGAGTGAGGGATGCATAAGAGTTGTTTTTCTTAGAGGGAGGCATAAGAGTTTTGTGGGTTTTGTGATACCCGCTTAAAACCAAGCCTCTTGAGACCCAAGAACAACCTAGGATTAGTTAGAAAAAAGTTATGGAATAATTTTTTTGTTTAAAAGAGTCTACAATAGGGTTACAAGACAACAGTTGTCACAAGCCAGTTTCAAAGCCAAATACTATTAATAGTTTATATTTTTATTAATACAAAAATTATAAAAGATCACAAGGTCCAAACTTAGGGTTAGATTAATCAATTAGGTTAAGAAGGTAATTTCTCACTATACCACTCTCTAATAGGCTTAAAAGATTCAACTTGATTTTTCTTAAAATTAGTACTCTCAAAACTTCCCAAAAACATTCCCATTAGATAGGAAATTTCCTCACCTTTCCAGTGATATAAGGAAGTCCTCATAACTCCTCATATTTCTCAAGTTATGGGCAAGCGAGCCTTGGGGTGAAAATTTTCCTAAGAACGGGCCTGCGGGCCTAGGGAGGAAAATTTTCCGAGGCGGTCCTAGCTGAATGGGTGTGGGAAGAAATTTTTCCCTAGAGAAGGAATTGCGAGAGCGGTGGAGAAAATTTTGCAAGGCACGGGCCGGCGGAGCGGGGAAGGAATTTAGCGCTTTTGCCCTTTTGGGACAAAGGCACAATTTACCTCCATGCACCCGTGAACCCGAAAGGGAAACATGTCAGCATTTCCAAGTGCCACATGTTGATCCTCGATTCAGACGTAAAAGAAAAAGCGGACGAGGATCTACTCGCATCTTCGCCGACGATTAAAAAAACGGGGAAACATACAATTTTAGACTTTAAAAGAAAAAGGATATAAAGGGTTAAAATGCTCCATGCCTCTGACATATAAGATTGCCACGTGTCAGCCAACCATTGGTTGTGGGGGTACGAGACGATGGAGAAAGTTAGAAAAGTTTGCCAAAGGGCTTTAAAAAAGTTAAATTGAACGTGTGGGCCTGTGCCCACGAAAATATGTTTCCTAGGCAAGGGTGGGGATATGGGGCCGTAGAGAATTTTTTTGAATTTTTCCAAAGTTAGAATCAAAAGGGTTAAGTTAAAGATCATGCCGCGTGCCCGCTGAACACATACCAAAAGCAAAGGGCGGGAAACGAGGGGAGTTCAAAATTTTCCCTTTTCGAACTAAGACTAATTTTGATAACAATGAGGTTTGCGGGCCAAGGGTGGCGAAAAATTCATAACTTTAGCACTTTTGGGAAAAAAGCGTAAAAGGAAAAAATTAAACCCGCGGGTCCGCCAGTGAATATTTTAATCATTTAAATTTGATAGTTAGATTATTTTGAGGCCAAAAATGAAGTAAAACTTCAGAAGGCCATAATTTTGATAGGGATCACGGGTTTTGTCAAAAAGACTTTTGGAAAGCTCTCACGCCCTCTTTGCACAAAACCTTAAAAATTTAATTTTGATGAAGTTTAAAGTGTCAATTTTGAGAAAATGTTTTGTTGTCACTTAAAAAGTGAACTGGTCATTTTAACTTGTAAAATTTTTGTTCAAATTTGTCATTTTCTCTTTCTCAACATGCCAACCAGGCATGGAGGATTTCATTAGGAAGGTTTTGGGATAGGTTGCAAGGTTAAATTTATTTGATTGAGTCGCATTTCAAATTACCAATTTTTACACAAAAGGTCTACAATTTTTCCTTTGCTCGATTTGAAAGTTTCTTTAAAAATTTCTTAAGTGTTTTAGTTTGTTTGGTGTGTTTTTGCCTTTACAAATACAAATTGATATTTACATTGGTGTTTTAGATTTTATAGTGTCATGCTATTAAATTTTGATTAATATTTTTTAGTAAGAAAAAATACCTAACAAAACTTCAAATTCAAAAAGATTTGTTACATTCACCAACTTAAAACTATGAATTCATTCCATGCTAGTAAGTTGTAGATTTCATCCTTCCTTCAATCCAAAGCATAAAAACACAAATGTAGTTTCTATCTTTTTCCCAAAGTCAAACATTTCAGACAAAACGGATTAATACATTTCCTTCATACACATTTCACCTTTTTTTAACTTTCCTACAAATAATTCATAGCGCATTTGAATGATCAGATTTCAATATAACAATGCCATTATGAAACAAAGTAAGACAACTTCTATTATTTCCATGAATCTTTTACAACCTTTTTTTTTCATTTCTCGAATCCAATATACAGAATACAATTTCTTTCACATTCCTTTCAAAGACAGAAACAAAGTATATCTCTTTCACATTTCGAATTTACAATTTTCATATTCAATATAACATATTTCCATTACAAAACATATACGAGTTCATCCACTTCAAGTGGGAAAGGTTACAATAAGATTTCATTTCAACAAGGGATTGTTAAATTATTTTCTTTTTCTCCTTTGCTCTAGAACAACAACATGTAGATTTATCATTCTTCCATTCGATCACAACAAGAGTAGGGAAAGGCAACACTCTCCACCGGGGAAAGACATCTAATGACAAGGTGAAGCCATCCTTCTTCATTGGCCCTTGAGCCCCAACCATAATGCAATAGAAGATGTGATTCAAATCATGGCAACAAGGGCTTCCACAACACACAAGCAACATTTTCACATTTAAAACACAGTCCAAAACAAAATGTAGTTTACAACTACATTAAAGCATGAAAAACAACATTGAGGCTTCATCAAGCAAGCCAAAGGAGCAAGAAACTATGGGGGATGCTACTTATGCCTCCTAAAGGGGAAATGGGTATCACCACCTGATTTCAAACCACCAAAATATAGTATATCAAAGCCTTGACATGCCCTTATGCCTCCCCAAGTACCCCTTATTCCTCACATTTCCTTATGCCTCCCTAACCTCTTATGGCACCCCATAACGAGTAAAGAAATGCAAGCTATTTCTTTGTAAGGTGGAACCCAAATCCCAACTCCCTCCACACTTATACCTCCCCAAAACACTTGTGCCTCCCACAAAATGAACCCCATAGTCTTCTCCTACACCATTCCTAGGCCATCTACCCAACATCCCACAAATATGCCAAAACATTCACAACAATAACAATTTCATGAACAAAAAGAAGCACTCCAAGAGCCAAGCTCCTACCTCTCCATGATGGAGTTGTACCAAGTTCCAAAACAACAAGCTTTATCCCAATGCAAGTAATCCAAATCAACCAAGCACAAGCATGAAAAATCTTCAAAAACTTCTCTAAGGAAGAGCTCCAAAAAACAAAAAATTTACCCCAAAAGGAGTTTCCAAAAGTGAAGCGACCCAAAACAAGGCAAGCAATCCGAATTTTAAAGAAGAGGAAGAGAAAAGTATGAGGTGGATCCATGTAGGATGCCACATCACACATCCTCAACCCCAACCCAAAAGTCAACTTCATTCTCCGATGCATAATAAATAGGTGGGTGAATAATATGACAGTTTAATTACATACTCAAATCAATCCCATATCCCAACGGACTGAAATTAAACCATGTAAGAAAGTGCAATTAAAACTTTCAGCTAGGCTTACAAAAATGCATAATGAAAGCTAGATTTAAACTCTCCAACCATAGGTGAGGTTGGTATGCAAATTTAAGAGGTATGGGACAAGTTTAACTTGTCCCACAAGCCTCCAAAATCAGTCTCAAGGACAATTTCGAATTCCAAAGAAGATGAAGTGTTTCATACTCCAAATTTACTTACATATCTCTTACACATATCTTACAACATTTAATACAAGAGTCAACCACTCCAATAATTACTTTCTTATGTCCCAATTTGATTAATTTATTTTAACAATATGATTACTCAAATTATATACCACAATTTATATAAATAAAAGGGATAAACACATCACTTAATAAACACATACAAACATCAATAAAATGGATCCAAATAAAAGAAAAATATAAAATCTCTTGGTAGCATTTAAAGGTGATTCCCCTATGGGAATCCCTAACAAAACAATCACACACAAACAATACAAGTTACCATGGTGACCTTGTTGAATTCATCTAGAATTCCAATGTGGTTGGTCTCCAATCCCCCGATGTTTGTTGTGATATTTTAACTTGTAAAACAAAAATACCTCCTTCGGCCTCATGGCCATATCAGAACATCCAAAATAATATAAATAAAATTCCAAAATCAACTAGATATATAGATGATAACAACATCCAAGCAACTAACAAGATCATTTGCAATTTTACTCAACAACTATATCATCATCAAATAATTTCCATTTCTAGGTCTACTCACAATATCTAAATATCACATGTCCGAACAACATCCATAATATAACCATGTCAAACAACATATCATCATCAATATATAAAAATGTCTCTAATAATCATCATGCATCATAACTGAATCAAGGTCAACAATAATCCATGATCTAACATCTGACATCATAATAAAATAAAGTCCATAATATAATCAACAGAATCATGATTAGTATCAAAAGGTGTCAAAGGGAAGTGGGTAGTACATGTTGTGATTGAGTTCTTGGAGGTTTTAAGGTGGGCACCCAAATCCTTAATAGACATAAATAGATTCCCCATGTTCCTTTCTCTTCTTGGCTTGAGTTAGAGCCTTTGTGCTTATGGACTTGCTTGTTTTGTTGTTATTTTGGTATTGTGGTTATTGTGTGAATGTATTGATTGAATGTGATTTTGGAAGCCATGTAAAGTTTCCAATGGTTGTCTTATACCCCTCATTGCTTCATTGTTGGGGCTCGGGGGCCAATGAGGAAGAAGACTTCTCTTCCTCATTGGATTATTGGTTGGGTGGAGAGTGTTGCCTACTCCCCTATTTTGGTTGTGTTTGGAATTTGGGAAGAAGGTGGAGCTCAAGTGAAGAATGGTCTTAGTATCACTTGGAGAAAAGAAACAATATCCCCCTTTGTAAAAACTTTACCATGTTGTCTCCATTTGAATGGAGGGCTTGTAACTTGCATTTTTAAGAATTTCAATCTCTTGTAAATGTGTTGTAAAATGGTTGATTTGTATCAAGTTTTCAAATGTATGTATATGGGAAAATAGGCAAAGGAAAGTTGCATTTGTTACTTGAAAATCCCTTCAACTTGTAAACCCTACTAAGATTATTTTGAATGAAAATTTTTCATTTTAAATGTGTTAGTTCTTGTAAAAGAAAACCACCAAATCTTGCATTGTTAAGTGAAGTAGAAACTTTGAAATGGGATTGAAATGGAAATAAAGTTATTCCAACCTAAGTTTATTTTATTGCCTCTAAAGTGCTATTTATTTCATTTTTAAAAGATTGATGATCATGTTGAAAATATACTTATTGCTTAAAATGGATTGCCATTTAGTTATTGTGAAAAGAAAACATAGTGAAAACGAGTTGATGTTATGTAATTTTGAGTATGAAACTAGAAATGTTATCAATCTAACAACCAATGAATGGAAGACACCTTAGTTCAATTTATTATTGCTTTAAAAACCAACTTAAGTTGAAAACTATTAAAAAAATGCATTGTTTGAAGGTTCTATTTTCGGGAACAAAACCTCCGCCTGTGTGGAGTGGCCGTTTCAGAGGCTGTTGTCCAACACAGAGAGGTGGTTGATGAACTACCTCCAGGTAGGGCGGCGGTCACATGATTGCCGCCCTGAGTAGGGTGGCGGTTTCGTCACTTTCAACGGAAAAATAAAATCCATCTGTTAAAAAAACCTAGATTTAAAATTAAATGAAATATAAGCCTAAAACCATTAAAAGGTAACTTCCAACAAATAAAAATGAATTGAAATTAAGTGTTTAAGCTCTCAATATTTTTTTATGGCACCCAAATGTGTAAAATTCTTAGATTAAAGGAAATGAGGTTTTTTCCCAATTGTTGAACTCAAAACAAGAAAATATTTTCATTAAATAACAAAACAGATCCATTGTAGGATCTCTACATTAAACAAATGGGCAATATTACAATAGTAAAATCTTTACAACTAAAACCATGAAAATTTTGCCATGGTTGCTCTTCTTGCTCTCATGGCTCCTCCTCCTCCTCTTCCAAAACTTGCAAATAAAAAATGAGCAAATAAGCCAAAGGAAAAGAATAAGAACACTCCATAGAGATGATTAGGGTTAGTGTGAAATCCCTAAGATCCAAGGGCCCTTATTGAATCCATCTAAGGGTTGTGATTCAACCCTACAAAAGTTAGGTGAGGATTAAGTGGGATTACATTTTAAATAAAAAGTATGTGTAGCTTGTGAATGGGGCCACTAAAGGAGTGTTAGAAGATAAACTTAAATTGTAACCTTAATATTAGTTGGTGACTTTTAAAATTAAAAGGCCTTTGACTCTTGTATTTAATTAAATCAAATTTACTCTATGGTAATTAGACAACATTTAATTTAGGGATTAAATTTATTTGTATTTAACTTAATGGGAGGGTAAGTTTAGACTTATCCCTAGAATAATAAATTAATAAATGACATTAGAACTAGACTTTGCCATGCATCCCTTATAGATGTCACTAAGTAGATAACAATGTATGCACCCACCCGTGTAACAACCCAAGTCACACACACGAAGACAACACAGTGAAATACAGGATAATTCTTTTTTGACTTGCTTGACACATAACATGACGCAACATGTCGTCACCAAGGATACAACTAACACTGTGAACAACTTAATACAAGGATGGCCCTAAAGGCAGCACGGAAAACGTTCACACCTTTCAAGGACAATTTACTATTCACTTGCGAAAGGACATGGCAAAAGACCAACCACATTACATAGTTATAGCTGAAGACATCCCACTGTGAAAATCTTCTTAAGATTACTGATTTACTAGAGCCATCTTACAATTCTTAGCTTACGTTCTGGAAAGTTCAAGATTTGTTTCATACCATTCTTCTTTTAGGATTAAGTTTCTTTTCTTTTGTATAACTTGAGGACTATCCTAGGATCACCTATAATATGAACATTCATTGATTAATTTGTTTACAAAACCAGGTGGTATACAATTCCACAAGGCTATCTATCTAAACCCCCTCTACTGAAACTCGTTTCATACCCACATTGCATAAGGAGGAAAGCATCGAATCAAAAGGAGAGGAGTATCGTTAAGGTTCAGAACCCTAATCATCTTTGATCAAAGAATTAAAATTTTATCGACCAAAAACAACTTCATTATTATCTTCTTTATTTATTCATCTATGTATTCCTCTTCTTTTATCTTTGATTATCTTTAGAAAAAAAGAGTTTCAACCCACTAAAATATGCCTAGAATAACATTGATACTAGTACCATGGAGGGTTACTAAATCAATAAGCATTATGACCTGAAAGAAGAAATTATCGTTATTTAACAAGAACACAAATCACGGTTATAACATTTCCATTCAACATGGCACATGAACCCAAGGAGTCAAGAGATTGGATTTCACTTGGGTCAAGAACAAGAAGGTAACAAAATAAGCCAAGCCATGCTACAAAATTTTCACGACTGCAATTGATATCACCAAAAGAATACTCATAACAAGGTCAAGATTGAATATTATTTCTCACAAAGGAAATTTCAAGTTTGACTACACAAGAACAAGACACTCTATTTCACCATTACCGAACAATACAAGGCAAGAGGTCATATCAACTCTCTTTACAAGCAATGTTACATAATTTACAACACATTGGACATTTTTACAAGGAACTTCATAATGGTACAGATGAAACTTTTACACTCTTTTCTTCTAGTCTACTCGCATAATCCATCTGCACAAAT
This sequence comes from Taxus wallichiana var. yunnanensis, assembly GCA_018340775.1. NCBI lineage: Eukaryota > Viridiplantae > Streptophyta > Pinopsida > Cupressales > Taxaceae > Taxus > Taxus wallichiana. The sequence continues at coordinate 147,736,636 of CM031233.1, forward strand.
ATTAACTAGAGTCAGTTCGCTAGAACTGAGCATGTTAAGTCTATGCATTGAAATAATAAGCTAACATTTAACAATAGACATGAAAGGAATGTTCTACTTCATGAAAGGATCAAAGCACAAACCACTAATCTACTTTTCACACGAGGTAAGGATCTACACCAGCCAACAAAGAGGAAGTCAAACATTCCAAATAAGCAAAAAGGTATGTCACAAAACAAAGAATCAATTCAAGAACTTATGGGATAGGAACGAAAGGTCAATAGTATTGAGAATTTTGATCATGCAACCCTATGGATTACGCAACTTAAATCTAATATTCAACCCATCCATCTTAAAAGGAAAAACTTGAGAGTCAAAGACATACTAGTTACGATCAAAACGCGAAACAAAACATAGTTACCCAATCCTTCCAGGAGGATGTTTCATAGCAATAAAGGGATACGTGACCCCGAAGGAAACATTCCATCGTTACAATCTAAACAAGAGGTCTACCGCCTCTTCCTTACAAGGTCTTTTAAAAGTAATAAACGTTAACAACTAGGATTCTCTCTAATTTCTTTGGTTTGCAACTAGGATTCTCTCTTCCGAGAACTTTCTATTGCTAAAGGTTGTATCCTTAATCCCATTGATCTACTTTCGGCATTTGAGGACCATAATGAAATTTCCTTCTTTCTTTCCTAATGTCTGATACCAGAATAGATTATTGAAGAAACCACAAGCCGCAAGCCTTATTAGGAAACGAGAAAATAAAAAAACTAGCTCACAAGTAAGCTACACTCTAGGTAGGTAAGCATGACAACTTTTAAATGGAAAGCCTAAACAAACTTCATTCGTAATCTTCATAAATAGCATACATACTATTATCCAAGACATTATAGCACTATGTGTTAAATGTTGTACAATATCAATTTACTCCAACATGACTCTCACTTACGCAACAATTACATTCAATAAACAGGTAATCAAGGAGTAGTGTTACAACTAATAAAACAAGAGCCACTCTAGCTAAGAACCCAGATTTCCATATTTTGATATTCCCTATCAATGATGATAAAACACCGCAAAAGAAATATACATGCATTTGTGTTTTATCATGCGGTAAATCTACATTCAGTAGATTGAAAGGTGATAACTATCTTGTCAGCACAAGCAAGGGGACAAGCCAAAGAGGAAAGAAGCATTCGAGTGGGGCAGAAGTACTAATGAAGGCAACCCCTAAGGGAGCAAATAAAAAAACTAAGAAGTATCTACTATCGAGCAGAAATCAGACCCAAGCATTTATGAGCTTTTATTGATTTGATATCGCTTAGGGTAGCCATAACCAAGCATTTTGAAAGGTAACATTTTTTTATTTTTTTATTTTTTATTTTATAGCTTCCATGTTTCATAAGAATGTCCCTTTCCCATTACAGATGGTTTGATCCAAAACAAACAAAAGCAAGTAAAACATTGTTCTCACCATATAATTATATGAGTAAAGATAACAACAATTTTCCTTACGCAAACCAATCATGAAAGGAACATCGATTCAGGAGAAGGAAAAAAAAAAGAAACCAATGCAATCAAGGACAATCGATAAAATCAAACACGATATTCCATCTTAAAGCGTCATTTCAGGTAGGAGATCATTATTTCATGAAATTGAAAAAGGACTGACAAAATATTTGAGGGCTAGTCTTAACATGCACAGTTTAGAACGCCATCTCCATAAGTAAAAGATTGTCTTAAAGCCGCTGCTTGCCCTTAACCCAAAGTGCTCTGCGAGCTCATGCTAGCGCCACATTCACGCGGTGAAAAATAGCTACAAACCAGCCCCATGATTTGAAGCTCGGACACAAGACATACTGATTACATCACGCTCCTGGTTCTGAAAGGCATCAACCGTAATGATATATAAACTTTTTCTTCATCAGATTTGGGGACAGCATAAAAACTGTGGTAGTTCCAAAAGAAGAGCGCTGTTCCAAAGTAGATTTCGCCAGCAAAATTTCTGTATGATATAGCATTTTGGTATGCCAAACAAACTTCAATCTTGGATTTCAAAGCATCAGATATTGATAAAAACCTTTTCAGACTTGTTTTCATATATGGATGCCTTCTCTTGCATAGGCAATAGTAACTTTGATATTGTAATCAAACTAGCGTCTAATGTTTCAGAAAACTCTTGCTAAGTTAGTCCATTTGATGAAACTTGTTGCAAAGGTACGTTTCACCTCCCAAACAAGGCATTTCTACTTCAGTATTTTGCAGAGGATTCCATCACTCCAATATTTTTCATAAGATTAGCAATTGAATGTCTTCTCGCCAAACTGCTGGATCCACTGAAGATGTGAATTCCACTTTTTCATTTGCTTCAATATGAGAACGTGCTTTCTTCACATTGTGTGCTACTCTCAATTCAAATGTAACTGTCATCTCTTACACACGCACGGAGATTAATATATATCATCAGCACATATTTTAACAGCAAAACCAGGCCTTAAATAGCTTCTAAAGAAGCCTTGATTTTTACTTACATCATATAAGGAGGGATCAAATGTGTAGAAAAGGCCACAATATCCACTCAATGCATCCACAATGTTGTGGTAAAAACAAGAAATAATGCAAGGAAGTGTTGTTCATAACAAAAGACGATGAGAAAATGAAAGTGGAGGCAAGCTGCATTTCAATGTTCCTTTGCTCTGTATCTTCATATCAAACCACCATATCAACCCATGGGCTAGGCGCTGGAATAACTTCCAGCCAGAACTAGGAACAGTAGTGAATGCAATCTCAGCCTCACTTGCAAAACTTGCCTCAAGATTTGATTGAGCTTCTTCCATGTTAAATTCATCACCTGGACGGAGCGACTTTCCAAAATGAAAAGGCGAGACAGCTCAACCAAAAACTTTATCTCGTTCTTCTACTACAGCTGCAAGATTTTGCAACAATCGATCACGCCGTGGTCGCGTGCAACTAGAACAACATGATCAACACCAACGGCTCCACAGGGGTCGCCTGCGGCAATTGTCATGCTTAACTCATTCGAACTCCACGGCAGGAGGAAGGAACAGGCGGCTGCAACTATGAAAGCATTAATCAACAAAAAAATTTGGCCCCCTGTCTAAAGCGTGACCCCTGACACGGTGGAAAACGTTGCGAAAAAAATAGCCTAAGCGGCCATGGCGGAGGAGAGGAACAGAACAGAAAAGTTCCCAAACACCTGCGACTCCATTGGCCTGGGGTTTCCACGCCATTGCCTCTCAAATCCCAACAAAACCAACCTCCTTGTTCACGCGGCCAAACATTTCAAACGGAGCAGGTAGCACAGGGCGCAAGGAAATTGCAAGTCAACGGAAATAAAGGAGGTGGGGCGGCTGGCAGAGGTAAGGCCAGTGGGGATGGCCACGTACCAGGTCTAGGAGGCAGGAAGGGGGGTGAGGGACAGTAGGGCCGGCACCAGCAGATAGAATTTTGACTTTAAAATCATGTCCCCTCCAACCTGCGCCACACACCTACCCTCCCTTCTTTCTCACGCAAACCCTGCTTTCCTTCATTTGTTTATTTTTACTTATATTTTATTTCATTTCATTAACATCGATAGTAAGTTTGTATCTCAACTATAACATCCGAAGCGCTACTGCGAGCAAACAAGTATACAAAACTATAGAACAAAATAACAGACCTGGTTTACGCTAAGTCGCATTTTAAATTTCGGCATTCTACATGCTTATTCGTATGGGAAGATAAATTTCCACACATCTTCTACATGCCTAAATTAGAGGAATTTCCAACTTTCTAACCTACTATGCATTCAAGAGACTAAAATTTACTAATGCCCTAAAATAGGAAAAAACTGAATTACTGACTTAGATCATAATTTTT
>CM031233.1:147745499-147770499 GCA_018340775.1 Taxus wallichiana var. yunnanensis
CACCTTTATTTGTTAGTGAGGTCAATAACAACTAAGTAATATTTTTCATATATCTTATTCGCATCTCCTTTAAACTCCATGGTCCATTCATGCATTTTATGACCCATACGTTCAACATCTCCTTCAAGGTTTGCATGCTCTTCACCAAGGATATATTTTCATACACCAAGGAAGACAACATCATAACTTCCACCTCGTTCCTAGTCCAATTCAACCTCCTCCTTGTTAGGAATTTTACCTAAAGTGGCAAAACATTTTCCTCGACCTCTAATCAATCTCCCGCTATGGTGATTAGGGTCAATTTATTTGGATGATGTCACTAGATAGAAAATAACAAGAAAAAACCCAAATTCAAATTCATAGACATTTCCTATAATGTAAAAAAGTTAATGAAATTTGAAAATTTGTAGATTGGGGAGATTTTTTTGAAAAATGCTATAATGTCAATAACTTCCACAAAAACATTAGAATATGTTAAAATATAGATGGTAAATTCTTATAATTCAAAGCTCTAATACCACTTGTAATGTAATTACTTAAACACATATTAATAATAACAATTATAGAATACCAAGTAACACCAAAATAAAGATATAATATGATAATATGCAAGTATAAATGACTAAGCCACTTGAAGGGGAAACCTTTAAGCCTTACAATAAGACTCAAATGCTCAATATGGTGATCAAGTACTAGAGCATGTGCACGGAAATGAAGGACCAAAAACATGCCAAAACCCTCATTTGGCCATTTTCGACATAACACTCATGTTATGACTTGGTCACGTTATAACACGACTTGTTATAAAATGAGTGCTTTACAACACCATCACATTATGGCTTGTAGTCTCAAGACATAATGAGAGCACATATAATGCGCCCACATTATAACATGCTCACATTATAATGTGAACACATTATGACTATTAGGAAAAATATAAGCTTGGGTGAGACCGAGCCATTTCATTTCTTTTTCCAAAAACACCACTAAGCTAATAAGACAAACATGAAATATTGTGAGCGGGTTCTCTAGTGCTAAATCCTTTCAAGAAAAATGAATTGACAATGGAAGAGACTCCACCAAGTAAGTTTTGACTTAATTTATAGTAATTTTAGGGATTGAATTTGTTTTATCTTGTATTCTTTTTATTCATTTAATTTTTTAATTTTAAGTGGAATCAATCTCTTCACTTGAAAACCCTCCTTCACTTGGAGACAGGGTGCACAAAATCTACCTCAAACAAATCCTACAATTCCTATACATTCTCTTAATACCCATGAAAATGTTTTAGCAGAGATTTAGAATAAAAATTTAAAATTAAAGGTTTAAAAAAAACTCAATGCCACAGTACCAATCCCCAAAGTCTTGCATTGTCATTCGAATCACTAATTTCTATATTGATAATTGATGGTTCAAGTAAACACATGAGATGATTACAAAATAAGTTATAAAATTTTACGTAGATAAATTATCTTATGATGTGGTGAAGAAACAATTATCACCAAGGACAAGTTATATGCTTTGTTCACTAACCCCAAAACCTAGGCACCCATAATATTCAATGTAGAACATTCTTGATCCGTTAGTGTAATCATGAGGATATAAAAATAATTTGTATGATAGATGGTGGATGGTTTTGACCATCGGCCTTGCAAATTTTTTGAAATCTTGTAATATTTGTTGAGGAAACTCTATTGTGAGTTATTCTAAATGAAATACAAAACTATTTTGATATGTGAATGTTTTAGGGAAGAGGTAAGGATCTACATAGGATAGAGTGGGGGCTGAATGTTAAAAAAACCTACCATTTAGACAACGTAGTGACTACTCCTCTTCGACACCTTTTTTGCTATGATCATGATTATTAGTTGCTTAGTGACATGGACATTGTTTTGATATTTTGGATAGCCTATTGTTAGACATTATGGACATTGTGATTATCATTGTGTTTTGGCTCTTATTATGGACTGTATGGGTACATAGAGGACATTGATAGATATTGCGATCTGTTGTCACCCTCAAAATCCCCCTCATTTTTTCAAGTCAAATTTTCAAAAATTTGAGTTGGTGCCTTTGAGAGATGTTTGAGCAGAGTGAGAAGTCTGGAGAGATAGAAAAATTTGTGCTTTCAAGAAGTTGGTGCTCATTTGCTATCTTGGCCTGTTAATTTATAATCTTGCGGTCCGCATGGTTTGATAAACTTTCTGTCTTCCCGTCTCGATGCTTGAAAATTGTTTCCTCCAGTCGAATGAAATTGTCAAATAATTTTCTATGGCCGTGGATCACATTGAGCATGGTATTGTTTACAGTTCTTCTTTCCACGAGGAGCAATTTGTTTTTTGAGTGTGAAGGGTGGAGTTTTTCCCCTCTATATTTTTTTCTACAGTCGTGAATGACAGCGTATCTTCCCTATCAATTTCTTTTCCAACGTCCGCGGATACATGGACATCTCTGATTGGATGCGGCATGGCGGGTTTTTTGGTGAACTTGTCACTTTTTTTATTTTTGTAAAAGTATCAAATTGGCCCCATGGCCCGAAGGATCCTGATTGGTCGAATCGAGCTATGGCGGAAAGGTGGGCCCTTTTCGTGTTTTGATGCATTATGGCAAAAAGGGCGTAAAAGTATAAAAGAATGCCTAAGGCCCACAAAAGGACACGTGGCCATTTTTAAGTTCGAAGCGGGAAGGTGGGTCGTCGGAGCCTTTTGGGAATTTTGGCTTTATTGCCAAAAGGAGTAAAGTTACAAAATGAGCCGCAACCCCGCTAAAGCTAGGTAATGAATATACGTTGAAAAGTCAAAGCGGGGAGGTGGATCGCCAGAGAACTTTGGAAATTTGTTTTTATTTCCAAAAGGGATCAAATTTGTAAAATGAATCGTGACTCTGCCGGGATGGGAAAAGTCAAATATTGAGCCCACATCAAAAGTCAAAGTGGGGAGGCGGGTCATCGGAGCACTTTTGGAAATTTGGTTTTGTTATGGAAAGGCATAAAAGTTATAAAGTGACCCACAGCCACGCCTATGCCGGGAGAAGCCACGTGGTCGAGTCCGAAAAACAAAGCTAGACATTAAATCGCTAAGTATAAAGAGCCGATGGAAGCCTCCACGTGTCCCAACGACGCACCTCCAAAGGCCAAGTTCAAAGTAGGATCCTAAGTGAGTGCGAGACTCTCCACATGCTTCATCGGCATAACTTCAAAGGTGCGGACCAAAGAGAGGCCCTGAACTAGTGCCACCCTCCACGTGTCCTAGGTCCGAAAAGGGGACATTGGCCATTGAAAAGTCCAAGCTCGGGACAGCCGAAGGAAGCTTCCACGCGTCAGCAGCGCATCTTCAAGGTTAAAATCTGGAGGCGGTCCCCAAACGAGTGCTAGCTCGCCACATGGTCAGAATCAAGAGGGGACAAAGATGACCATTGAAAAGTCTAGAGTCTGCATGGAAGCCTCCATGCATCCAATTGATGCTCTTTCAAAAGAAAAGTTCGGCGGGGGGCAGTTCCAATGTGTGCAACCCTCCACATGTCTCGGGTCAGGTAGAACATCTCCGCCAACGGAGGGACTTAGGAAAAATACAAAGGAAATGGAGTGGGCCCGTAGATGATGCCATGTGTCAATTTGGTGCAACTTCAGGAGTAAAAAGAGGGGGCGAAATCTTAAGACACGCGAGGTCGCCACGTGGCCCCTGTATGGATAGACCCTTTCGCATATTGTGAGCCCGTGTTAAACACCCGACCCCGCACCTTCAGACAACCATGTCTTTCAACTAGGAGCTCAAAATTGAGTGGGAAAGGACTTTTCAGAGAGCTCCGATGCCTGCTACTCACCCGCCACCATTAATGATCCGTCTACCATTTTTGAGGCTATCAAGTCTCTCACCTATCGCCATGGAAACATAAAATATTATTTTCAGCAGGATTTGATGGCTAGGAATCTGGAAAACGTCTTTCACGCCATTAATACGTGATCTGATTGCTTCAACTAGATCAGATTTGATCCGATCTTCCATCCTTCCTACTTCAACAGATCCCAAAGACATGCAGAACCGGACTTACAGCATTGTAAGTGGATTTGTAGGGGAATTGATGGTTGGTGGTTGAGCTTCCAAATCATATTTCTTTCCTTCTCTTCTTCTCCTCTCTTCGCTTCATCTATAAATGTAAGAGCTTGGCTCATTGCAAAGTGTTGGACTCTGATACTTTTGAAGTGTAAATAGAATCGAAAGAAATCAATACAAAATAATTTCCCCTTTCTCTCTATCTTCATCTATTGTCTCTTCTTGCTTACCTGAAATTTGTGGATCATTTATCTTCTGTAATAAGAAACTTTGTGTTCTTATTGATATGATTTCTAGAACTTTGTGTCTATGGAATGATATCTTATGTTGTGAATGTGAATGATTTTGTTCTGTATCACCTTTTCTCAATACATATAAGGTTATACTCTACTATCTATATTTCCTAAAAGTACTGTTATATTATTCTCTTTCCTTTCTTTAGTTTCTTCCATTCATTTGTATTGATAAGCTATTTTGGTAAAAAGCATTTCAAGATGTCAGAGTCCTAACCTTAAGATGAAAGTTGTACATTTGTATATAAGCTTTGTTGCTTGCTTTCAATAAGGGAACCTCTCCCATAAAGAGGAGGGAATTGCTTGTCCCTTGACTATGGTTTTGTTAAAGTATCATTTTAAAACCCAACAAGTCCATGATGATGATTTAGTGTTATTTTATTATATGTTGACATCTTGGACTCTTGATAGTGGCGATTATGTTTAGACGATTGGACTAACCATGTGAGCACATTGATGTTATGATTTATTAATAATGTGATGATAATAGGTGATCAATAGTATGTTGTTGAACACATCTAAATAGATATAAGTTATAGTGGATGTATGAAATGCATGGTTATCGTAAAATATGAATTGTGATAGATGGTTATGCATAGGTGTAGGGTGATAGTAAATGTTAATGGATATGGTAGAATTGTGATGATTAGTAATTGTAAATAATTGATTTAGAATAGAATTGCTTAACCATGATAATGATGCAGCTATGTTATATGATGATGTTATTTGATAAATGATATATGTGTTTTGATTTCTTGATGTATTGATATGGCCTTGAGGCTAAAGGTGGTATTGTCTTGGTTGTTGCAGGAAATGAAATCACACAAAAACAAAGGAGGGACTAGGAAGACCAACTATGGAGGAATACCAGGTGTTTACAACATGGTCACCTTGGTAGCCATGTGTGTGTGCATTGTCCTTTTATTTGGCATGTTTTCTAGGAGTTCTCCAAGGGGAGCAACCTCATAAGTGGCCATGGGTGTAAATGTTGTATTTTTCCTTCTATTTATTTGTCTTAGTTGATTATGTGGTTTTATTAAATTCTAATTTTTCTCCCATGTCCTTGTGTTTATTAGTGTGCCCTTGATTAAGTTAATTAACTATGTGGATTATACTAATTGGGTGATGTGGCAATGGGGGAAATGAATGTGTTGGATATTCCTTATTTTCTTCATGATCTTGGATGGATTTTATTTTATCTTGGTTTGTGTGCCCATCCCCATCTCCAAAACTCGGATTTGGGCTTTGAGCCCATTTTTGGAGACTTGTGGGACACTTATCCCACATCCCTTAAAAATTTCCACCAACCCACCCTATGATATGAGGGGTAAAATTTATCCCCTATTATGTGATTTTGAGGGAAAATAGGCAATTAATGCCACCTTTTTCTTAATTCCCTAAATTATTTTCTTGAATTGTGGAATGGAGGATTGAGTGTGAGAATGGAAGTGTCATACCTTCACCTCCCTCATTTATGGAATCTTGGATTGTGTGTTTGGCTTATGAGGTGGAATGGGGAGAAATGAGGTGGCATCCTACATGGAGCCACCTCACCATCCTCTCCACCATTTTCTATTTATTGGAGTCTTTTAGTTGTTTTTGGGGTTACTTGCTTGGAGATTTTTAGAGAGCTTGCATGGGAGTTGGCTTGCATTGTGGAAAGAAGTGGGAGCTTGGTTGCTTGAAGGTTGAAGGATCTCTCAATGGCAAGGTAGGATCTTATACTTGGTATTTTTTTCTTGTTTGTGTATTGAGTTGTGAATTGTATGAATGCATGTGATTTTGTAAGGGTTTGGGTAGAATTGGCCATAGGGATGGTGTAGGGAGATGGAAATGGGGCCATTGTGGAGGTAAAAGGGAGTGTGTGAGTGTTTTGGAGGGTGTGGGAAGGGAAATCCACCTATGTGGAGTTAAAAGGAAATTATATCATTGTGTATTTTTCAAAATGGAGAGATAAGAGGTATTGTGTGTGTATGTGTGTGTAGTGCACTTGGAGGCTTGGGTGGATCCCTATCCCACTTGAGAGGCATACAAATATGACTGTCATGTCCACTTATCCTTTGGCTCAATTTTGAGCCTATGTGAAATTGTATTGTTGTGGATCTTCTTGTTGTCATGGTTCTTTGTGTGTGCAGATTTTGTTGTGTGTGTGATGTTGTTTGAAGCCATTGTCTTGTGAGGGCTTCCATGGTTGTGAACACCCTTTATTCTCCCATTATTGGGGCTTAATGGCCAATGAGAAGGTGGGATTCATCTTCTCATTGGATTTAGGTTGGGAGGTGAGTGTTGCCTAGCTCCCTACCCTTTGTTGATGTGTTGAAGATGGAGGAGAAAAGGAGTTGTAGGTGTGATTAAAAGAGAGAGAGAAGATTGTGGAAACTTTTACATGTTGTCTCCACTTTTGAGTGGAGGGATTGTACACTTATATTTTAATTTCATTCTCCTTATAAAGGAGTTATTTAAGTCTGTTATGAATTATCAACTTATGAAATTTGGATTGTTGAAGAAGGGTATTAAAAGTATACATCTTATTGAAATTGTATTGCACTTAAATCTACAACTTAATTTAAAGTCTACATTTTATTTTATTTTAGAATCTGCTTCATAATGTAAATCTGCAACTTAATTGAAATTCTATAATTTATTTGAAATCTGCATCATATTATAGGCTAAAATTTGAAAGTGTTCTTCTTTGGAAGTATAAATGTATCGAAGTATATATTTTATTCCCTTCTTGGAATTTTGTTTATAAGACATGAAAGTATGGTTTTGGGGCTGCAAGTTCTCATGTAAATAAAGTATGGAATCCTTGAGTTTATGTTATTGTTGTTAATGGTGGAATCCTTGATTTATAATGAAGTTCTACCTTATGATTTTAATAGCAGACTTTAATTAAACTATCATTGTATGTTTTGTATTGTGATGAAATATTTCTCTTTTAAATAAAAAAAATCTACTTTTTACATGTGTATTATCTTATGAAATATATGGCTTACATACATACATACATACATACATACATACATACATACATACATACATATATATATATATATATATATATATATATTGAAATGGAGTATATTTATAAAATAAAAAAATGGAAATAATATAAAATTTTAAATGGAATGAGAATCGGTTTTGTGATGTTTGGGGTTTTAAATTAAAAAATATTGTGGGAGGGTTTCTTAGCCCCTTCCCACAACCATGTTGGATGAATAGGACCCTCACCCCTCCAATATTAAGTCGTGACCATGCCCTCATGGCCTATGCTGCCCCCTCTCACCTATGCACAACACTATAGAGCCGTGAGTTTGTAACTACACACACACACACACACACACACACACACACACACACACACACACACACACACACACACACACACACCACTTGCCCACTTCCCTTCGGTTTTGATATTGATCATGATATCTTAATGACTATATTATGGACATTATTATAGTTTTGATTTAGTATGGTGTTAGATGTCGATCATGGATTATTGTTGACTCTAATTTATATATGATGTATGATGATTGTTAGAGACATTTTTATATAGATGTTGACATGTTGTTGGACATGGTTATATATATATATATGGATGTTGTTAGGACATGTGATATTTGGATATATTGAGTAGACTCGAGAAAATTGAATTTAAAATTGATGATTATATAGTTGTTGATGAAATTGTAAGTGATATTGTTGATTGTCTGGATGTTGTTGTGATTCATATATATATTGATGATTTTGAAATTATATTATATTCATTTGGATGTTCTGATATGGCCACGAGGCCGAAGGGGTATTTGTATTGTGCAGGTTAAAAATATCACAACAAACATCGGGGATTGGAGACCAACCACATTGGAATTCTAGATGAATTCAACATGGTCACCATGACAACTTGTATTGTTCGTGTGTGTGTGTTTGATTGTTAGGGATTCCCATGGGGATCACCTTTAAATGTGACCAAGGGTTATGTGTATTTATTTATTTGGTTCCTTTTTATTGATGTTTGCATGTGTTTATTTTGTGGTGCATTGACCCTTTCATTATTTATTAAATGGTGTGTAATATTGTGAGTGATCATGTTGTTAAGTTAATTAATTAAAATATGTCATAAGAAAGTAATTAATAGAGTTGTTGGCCTTGAATTAAAGTGTTGTAAGAGATGTGTAAGTTAACTTTTGAGTGTGAAACACTCCACCTTCTTGGAAATTCAAATTTGTCCTTGGAGGCTGATTTTGGAGGCTTGTGGGACAAGTTAAACTTGTCCCATACCTCTTAAATTTATTTACCAACCATACCTATGGTTGGAGAGTGGAATTTAGACCTTCTTTATGCATTTTTGTAAGTCAAATTGTATGTTTTAATTGCACTTTCTTACATGCTTTTAATTTCAGTCCTTTGGGGTGTGGGCTTGTTTTGGAGTGTGTAAGTAATCTATCATATTATTCACCCACCCATTTATTATGCATTGGAGAATGAAGTTGAATTTTGGGGTTGGGGTTGAGGATGTGTGATGTGGCATCCTACATGGATCCACCTCATCCTCTTCCCTTCCCTCTTCTATAAAATTTGAATTCCTTGCCTTGTTTTGGGTTGCTTCATTTTTTTAGACTTCATTCTTGGGAAAATTCCTTGTTGTTTTGGGAGCTCTTGCTGTTGGAGAAGTTTGAAGATTGTTGCATGCTTGTTGTTTGGTGGATTTTTGGATTGTTTGCTTGGAAACAACTATTGTTTGGAACTTGGGAAACTCCATCATGGAGAGGTAAGAGCTTGGCTCTTGAAATGCTCTTCTTTTATGAATGTAAATGTTATTGTGTGAATGTTTTGGCATGTTTGTGGGCTGTTGGGTAGATGGCCTAGGTATGGTGTAGGAGAAGACTATGGGGTTCATTTTGTGGGAGGCACAAGTGTTTTGGGAGGTATAAGTGTGGAGGGAGTTGGGATTTGGGTTCCACCTTACAAATAAATAGCTTGCATTTATTTACTCGTTATGGGGTGCCATAAGAGGTTGGGGAGGCATAAGGAAATGTGAGGAATAAGGGGTACTTGGGGGAGGCATAAGGAATGTTAGGGTTTTGATATACTATATTTTGGCAGTTTGTAATTCAGGTGGTGATACCCATTTTCCATTTTGGGAGGCATAAGAAGAATCCCCATAGTTTCTTGCTCCTTTGGCTTGCTTGATGAAGCCTCAGTAATGTTTGTCATGCTTTAATGTAGTTGTAAACTACATTCTATTTTGGACTGTGTTTTATTGTGAAAATGTTGCTTGAGTGTTTGTGGAAGCCTATTGTTGCCATGAGTTGGATCACATCTCTTATTGCTTTGTGGTTGGGGCTCGGGGGCCAATGAAGAAGGATGGATTCTCCTTTTCATTGGATGTCTTGGTTGGGTGGAGAGCGTTGCCTTTCCCCTGCTCTTGTGGTGATCAAATTAGAAGAATGAGAAATCTGCATGTTGTTGTTCTAGAGCTGAGAAAAAGACAGTTTGACAGTCCCTTGTGAAATGAAATTTTATTGTAGCCCTTTCCCACTTTGAAGTGGATGATATGTATATTATTTTTAATGGAAAGATACTTTGTATTGACAATGAAAGTTGAAATTGAAATGTAAAAGAGTTATACTTTGTTTTCTATTTTTTTTTGGAAAGAATGTGAAAGAAGGATACGTATTTTGTAAAGTTGCATTTTGAAATCAATAAATGATGTATTACCTTTCTCAAATTACATTGTGGTATTGAATATGATCTTTTAAATGTAATTGAAATCTCTGATTGAAAGAAAGAAATGCGTATGAAGGAAATGTAATACTCTGTTTTGTGAAGTGCATGATTTGAAAAGAATAAAAGTTGCATTCTTGTTTTAATGTTTGATTGAAGGAAAGAAAACTATTTAAGACCAGCATGGAATGAATTCAATGTTTTATTTCATGGCAAAAGAGATAGTTTAATCTCTGTTCTAGAAATGTATACACTTCTTTCAATTCACGGTATACCTTGTAAAATTCCTTTATCAAATGTTCAAATAACCCTGCAAATAGATAAGAGGAAAATGAAATAATAAATTGGACTTAATGAGGCCAAAATGATCCCAAACCCATCTAAAACACTTAAGGAAATGTCTTGAAAACCTTCCAATCGAGCCGAGGCAAATCTGTAGGCTTTTTGTTGTAAAAAGAAAATTGTAATTTTGAAATGTGAATCAATCCAACAATTTTACACTTGCAATCTATCCTAACACTTCCCTAATGGAAACCTCCATGTCTGTTTGACATGTTGAAGGAGAAAGAATGACAAATTTGAACAAAATTTTATAAGTTAAAATTTACCAGTTTGCACTATAAAAGCCTGCAGAATGTTTTCACAAAATTGACCCCTTAAACTTTATCAAAATAAAAATTTAATGATTCATGTGTAAAGAGGACGTTGAGAGCTTTCCAAAAGTCCTCGTTTTCCCAAAACTGAGTTCTCTATCAAAAGTTATGGCCTTCTGAAGTTTTTCTTCATTTGGTGTAAAAACAAATAATTCTAACTGTAAAAAAAAAAAAGGGGGAAAATTTCCTTGATGGTGGAAAATTTTCTCTTAGCACTTCAAAATTTTTTTTGGGAAAATTTTCTAAATTTTCCCCACCGGCCCGCAACCAATCAAAAGCTGCCACATGGCGTCGTGAGGCATCGGTGGAGGAGCGGGTTCTTTTCTACTTTTTAGGTTTTCGGAATTTTTTTGGGAAAATTTTCCTAATTTTCCGCGCCGCCCACTAGCCCGCAACCAATTAGATGTTGCCACATGGCCTCATGAGGCAACGACAGACACATGTAGAATCCTTTTTACCTTAGTGGTTTTCAAAATAAAATTTGGAAAATTTTCTAAGTTTCCTCCGCCTCCCCGCCGGCCCGAAACCAATCAGAGGCTACCACGTGGCACACGAGGCATTGGTGGAGGAGCGGATCCCTTTTTAACTTAGCGTTTCAAAAAAATTTTGGAAAATTTTCTAGGTTTCTCCGCCTCTACCTCCCTTCGGCCCACCCACAACAATTAGAGCTCGACATGTGGCACCTTGGGTGTCGGTGGAGACATAGACCATTTTGAGCCCTAGCTTTTTGGCGAAAAGACATAATGTCTTAAATCGCTCCGATGACCCGATTTTCCGCTGGGGTGTTATAAAGCCAACACGTGTCCTCTTCGGGCTCGTGGGCGTGCGAGAGGTAAATTGGGCTTTTTCCCCAAGGAAGGAAAATGCACCAAATTTTTCCTCCGCTCCGCGGCCCGTGCATGGGATAATTTTCTTCCCTAGGCCCGCAAGCCTCGCTCTTGGGAAAATTTTCCTCCCAAGGTTCGCTGGCCTATAATTGGAGAAAATGATGAGTTAGGAGGACTTCTTTATATCATTGGAAAGGTGAGAAAATTTCCTATCCAATGGGAATGATTTAGGGAAATTTTGAATGTGTTAATTTTGAGAAAAATCAGGTTGAATCTTTTAAGAGAGTTCTAGGAGTGGGTAAGTAAGAATTTACTCTGATGATTTTAAATATGTATTCTTTTCCCCACTATAATTAAACCTTTCTCTTGTCTCAGATCTTGTGGAATTAAATACCTTGGGTATTTAATTGTTTTGGTCCCTTAACCCTAAAATTTTAATCAGGGAGTATTTAGCTAAAATGTCAATATAATCAGTGATTAAATTAATCCCTAAGGAGATTTGAGCTAGGTGTGGACTTATTACACTTGTTGCTTTTAATGTGGAATTAGTAATTGTTTTAATGGGAAAAGTTATCAGTTGAATTTAATTGTCCTTGAGACTTTGGTTGTTAACACTAAAAAAATATTCCATAATTTTCTAACTAAACCTAGGTTGTTCATGGGTCTCAAGTGGGAGATTTTAGTGGGTGTTACATACACACACACATGGAAGGGTAAATACAATACCCTAAACTAGAAGCTTTCGGGTAAAAATATCAGAAAATAAGTTTACACACTTATGCAACCCTAGGGAGGGAATGAAAAAATGAAATAATGGGACTACATGGGAAGAAAATTCTTCCTCATTTGCAATTTCCGACAAAGAAAATCACCATAGTTCTCCATAAGCTCTCATGGCCTCCATATCTCCTTCCTGCAAACATACATGTACAAATGGAGGCACATTAGGTCAAACAAATGAATAAAAGGAAAAGATAAGAGAGAATTGGGGTTTTTAAGAATACCTAGATCTAGGGTGAGGATTAAATCTATCCAATGGCCCGATTTAATCCTCACAACTTAAAGTTGATGGGAAATAGTTGTTTTAATAATGTATGGGCAATTTAACTAATGGGAAACCTAGGGGCTTTATTCATGGGAAAATGGTGAGTTTTGTTATTATATGACTTTATTAATTATATGGTGGGGTTAATTTACTATGTGGCATTTTCATTATGGGTCAAATTTGTTAAATGACATTTTAATTAAAGGGTTAAATAAACTAATGTTGTGCATGGGGGTATTTAAATAAATTATTTAAGGGGGTTAAAATGATTGAAGTTAAATGTGTAGTTAAATAAATTAATGTGTAGCATGGGTATTATTTACTTAGGGAAATAAAATTAAATTTAACTTAGGAAATAATTTTTAATAAATTTAATATGAACCTAAGTGGATAAAAATAATTAATATTAAATTAGGAATTAATTAAATAAACTTAATATGGATATAAGGAAGGGATTTTAATCCGTAATAATTTTGGATAATAGAATAATATTATTTAAGGAATGGATATATTAAAATAAATGTACTAGTACTTTAATAAACACAATACATGTATGTTTTATAAAAAAATCCCGTAATTTTTCTAAGTAATGTGATATAATTTTGGTATGGTTTCAATGTGGTGAAATGTGGGTGCATCATAGACACCTTGCTTGCCCATCTAGTTATCATATTTTAGTCCCTTCAGTTTTGAAGGAGACCTTGGAGGTTGAGACACTCAAATGTATTAATTCATTGACACATTCTTTAGTTCAACATGGTGCTCATCTCTCTCAAGATGATGATGTTATTCCTTTGAGGCATCAAACATCATATAACATAGTGTGTCATGATTATGAGAGTATAGGAACCTATGTGGTTGATGAGGTTACTAGACAACCTATTCAAGTTACTCCATAACATAGTCAAAATTATCCACATGCTAGTCAAGATAATCTACGACCCACTCGGGATTCTCTATAGGTTGATCATGGTTCTCAAATGGAGGAGACACATCATGGTTTTTTTGACAATATCATCATCACAGACATTATACAGAGTCAAACTTTGGAATTGACCAACAAATATTTTAGATGAAGTTAAACACAATTTAGTACATATTTTTAAATAAATTTAATGATTAACAATATTAATTCATTATGAATGAGTAATGAGTAATATGTGTTTTAATAAAATTTTCGGTTCAATTAAAATATCATCTATCACATTACATTTCCTCACATTTGTTTATAAGTGTGACAACCCCTCATGTCTAGATTTATAATAAACTAATAAATATTCGTGTTTATTTGTTTTTGATATGTAGATGTTATATGAAAATCACAATTTTATGTTTAACAAGTGGCTATTGGAACTTCCAAATCTAGGGATGTTAATATGAGGGTACACGTCAAGGAATTCACGTCGGTGAGATTTAGTGTTTTAAATCATCATTTATGAAGATAATGAACTATATTTAATGTATACATATAATGTCATGTAACTTAAATGTGCACAAATTTTATGATTTTGGTTAGGTAACCTTGTTCTTGTTTTAGTTGATGACATCATTAGAGTATCATCTTGACATTCAAATATCACTAGATATTGGAGTTATTATGGGAATCTAGTGTCTTCTATGCCTCTTACATATGTATGAGCTAGTAATGTACTTTTCATAATAAATTTTGTAACGCTAACAAAAAAATACCCGCACGAAACCCAATATGAACAAAATTTTATATTATAAAAATTATGAAATAATTTTATTTTGAAAAACCCATTCACAACATTAGTTAATTCATATTCAACAATTTTTCGTTTTAAATTTAGATTTAATTAATATTATTAATTTCCAGATGGGGTCCACAATCCCCTTAGTTTCCTTCTCATTTAATTTAATAAATTTTCTCAATACCATTTAATAATTTATTTTAGGGCAAGGTTTATACTTCCCTCCCCTTGAAATTAATACAATTTAATTAAATCTAAATTATACACAGTAAAATTAATTTCAAAATTATTGTGGTCTAGTTATAAAATGGTAAGGTTTATTTCCACCCAACACAAGGGGTCAAGGATTTCATTTAAAAGTTCTCCAATTAAAGATTTGGGTTAGAAAATTAATTTCACCCCTACACCACTTGAGTCACCCCAATTAGAATCTACTCATGCATTATAATTTAAAATTAATCTCACCCACTTCTCACCTACTTTTTGTAGGGATGAATCTCATCCATTAGATGGATTCATTTGGAGCCCTTGGATTTAGGGATCCAACTAACCCTAAATATGATTATGAAAAGCTCTTTTCTCATTTCTTTTGACTTATTGTTTCATTTATTTTCTTTTTGCAGATTTGGAGGAGAAAGGAGGTGGAAGCCATAAGAGGCAAGCTCAAGCTCATGGAGGGACAACATTATTTTTTTTTTTCGAAATTCCATTTATACCATCTTCTAGGGTTTGTATGTATTTTTACTATTTATTAAAATCTTCTTTATTTTCATTTGTCGCATTGGACATATTGCATTTTACCACATTTTAAGGAAATGGTTGGAATGGTGTATATACACCTAGGTTATAATGATATGTACACACACACACACACACACACACACACACACACACACACACACACACACACACACACACACACATAAAAATGTGTTTTTATATAAGTGTAAGTGTGTGTGTGTAAAAGTGTATATATATCTACATAAAATAATACATGTATTTAGATTTTTCAGATTTAATAAACCACCAACCACGGTTACTGAGGATCGCATACCCAAACAAAGGAAATGTTGATCGCATTTTAATATACAACCATAGTGAATATAACTACGGGAGTTTGTTTTTAGTTTTTTTTTTTTTTTTTTGGGGGGTAGGGGGTGGAGTCGCCACCCACCCGCCATCCCATATAATATGGGGTGGAGGTGGGGTCTCGACCCTCCCCCACCAAATTTCTTTTAAACAATAAACTCAACCCCGTAGGGCCGCGACTATTAGCATTTCATTTAATTTTTTTAAATTAAGTTTGGTTGTTTATATATATATATATCATATTTTTTAATAATATTAATAATATTTTAATAATATTACTAATATATATTAATATTAACCTCATTAATATTGCCAAAATTAATTTTAATATATTAATATTATAAAACTTTCTTTTAGTTCTATAGCCAACAATAATTACACCATGCTAAAATCAATATGTGAATGAAGTTGTAATCAAAAGTCTATAACTATATAGTTATTTTCCAACCTAACTATTTTGATAACACTTTAGAACTAAATTCATTTCTATGTTTAGATACATTTTTTTGCAAAATGATTCTAAACGATTATATAGGTGTAGATACACATTTAGTCATTATCTAAGTTATAGCAAGATGGTTTAGAGATTTATTTAGGATCATTAATTTGGGTATCTAAGTTTGAGCAAGATGATTTTGAAATTTCTACATATTCATTCAAAAGTAAATTTGAGAAAACTTCCAAAATTTATTGTTCTTTCTAATACAACTAATAAGGAGATAACATTCAAAATACAAGGCACTACAAAACTAATTTATTCCTTCCTATATTCTAAAATGATAAATAAAAACATAATTTAATCACTTCAAGTCACTTTCATTTAGCAAGCACAATAACTATTTCCTCATTCTATTTCAACTATTTTACTTAATAGAAGCACAAACAAGTTGTAGGAAGTAGATAAATGAGAAGAATGTGGAGTGAAATACTCCCAACCCATTGAATTTATTATGAAGAAGCACGTACATTATATAGGAGAAATAATTAACTATATTCCCCTAAACTGAAGGAGGAAGATTTGGATGAAGGTGAGAGAATAATGGAATACAACAAGGAAGAGATAATAAAGTGATAAATTAGAACAAACACTCCTAAAATATAAACTATGCTACATATGCTAACATTCCCCCTTATTACATTATTCTTGCAAATGTGACCCCGAAAAGTTCAAATTTCACTTTTCCAAGAGATTTAGTGAGAATGTCAGCAACTTGTGCTTCGTAGGATAGATCTTTGGAGCTGAATTTATGGTTCGAGACGTGCTCTTGAATGAAATGGAAGTCAATTTCAATATGCTTTGTTTGTTCATGAAATATTGGATTCTACACGAGATTCAACACACTCGATTGTCGCAATAGAGAATAGGTGATTGTTTTTCAGGAATTCCTAGGTCATCCAAAATGCGACGTAACCATATCACTTCACACAATGCTCCTCGTGTGCGGCGTGATATTCGCCTCTGTGGATGAGATAGAAACAACATTCTCGCTTCTTCTTATCCATGAGATAGGTCCAGATCCGAGATGAAATATGTATCTCGTAGTTGATTTTCTATCATCAATGATCCGCGTGGTCCGAGTCGACGTACCCATGTGAGAAGAATTGATCATTCTTCTTATATTCCAGACCATAATCAGTTGTTCCTCGGACATATCTTAAAACATGCTTTGCTGAATTCCAGTGACATTTCTTGGCTCTTGCATGAACTTGGAAAGATAGCTGACAACATAGCAGAGATCTGGTCTAGTATATGTCAAATAGATGAGCCCTCCAACAAATTGCCTATAGAGAGTAGCATCTACTTGAGGTGAGTCCTGGAATCTTGAAAGTTGCAAGCCTTTTTCCATGGGAGTGGATATAGGTTTACAGTCAGACATTCTATACTTTTCTAGGAGTTTCTTGGCATACTTTGTCTGGGAGACAAAAATGTGATGCTCCTTTTGCCATATCTCCAAGCCAAGACAGTAATGTAGTAGCCCCAAATTTGTCATGTCGAAGGTTCTTTTGAGATCATTCTTTACAATATCAACCTGATCTTCTGAACTACCAGTGATCACAAGATCATCTACATACACAACAAGAATGACAATTTCTTTGCCTACCTTCTTTATATACAAATTTGAATATGAGGGGCTATGAGTGAACCCATTCTGCAAAAGGTGATCGTTAATCTTGATATACCATGCCCTTGGATATTTTTTCAGTCCATATAGTGATTTGATGAGACGACATACCTTTTTAGGATGCTCTTCATCAAAAAAATCCTTAGGTTGGGTCATGTATACTTCTTCTTTCAGATCACCATTTAAGAAAGCACTCTTGACGTCCATCTGTTGAAGTATCCATCCTTTCTATGCTTTGTGAGTGCATAAACTACTCTGATGGTCTTCATCTTTGCAGTGGGTGCAAAGGTTTCTTCATAGTCGATGCCCTCTTTCTGAGCATATCCTTTTGCTACAAGTCATGCTTTATGTTTGTCGATGGATCCATCTGCCTTATATTTTGTCTTGAAAACCCATTTGTAGCCTATGGGTTTCTTTCCTGTAGGCAGATCGACAAGTTCCCATGTCTGATTTTTCTTGAGTAAGTCAATTTCTATATCCATGGCTTCCTTCCACTGAGGTTGACTGAGTTCTTCATGAACATTATCTGGCTCAAGCTATTAATCAGTGAACTCATGAGTGCAAAGTTTACCTCATTTCTTGTTTGACTCCTCATTTTGACTCCGGATGATGTATCTGGGAGTTGTTTGCAAATGTGAGTCCTTGATGGTGCTTCTTACCCACTTCAGATGAGAACTTGGCTACTTTTGAGAAGAATTATGTCATTGCCATGTGGATTGATGTGGAGTCACATTCTCCAGTTCTCCAAGGTCAACAAATAGCTCTCCTGGCAACATTTCTTTTCTCTGAGTAGTCTCCTTTGGCTCATCATTTGATTTGGAGACTAGTCGGTGAGAGGTGGTTGGAAGTGGATCTTCTGTTGATACTATTGAGTCAAAAGATGACTTGTCACAAACCACATCACGAATCTCGTATATTTTCTTTGTCTCAGGATCCATGAGATGATACACCTTCGAGGTAGTCTTTGTAGCCAAGAAGGATACACAGGAGTGTTTTTGGCTCTACCTTCTTTCTCTTCTGAGCTAGGACATGCATGTATGTTGTGTAACCAAATACTCACAAATGAGAAATTGACGGCTTTCTACCACTCCATACCTCTTCTGGCATTTTGTTCTATAGAATCTTTTTGGTTCCCTATTGAGAAGATATACAACCGTTTGTACTACTTCAGCCCAATAGTGTTCTTCTAGCTTTGCAGTTGATAGCATGTAGCGAGCCATCTCCATCATTGTGTGATTACGATGCTCAATAATTCCATTCTGTTGGGGTGTGTAGGGAGTAGTCAGGTGCTACTTAATGCCTTGTTGGTTTAGGAAGGCCAAGAACTTATTTGATGTAAATTCCCCCTCGATCTGAGTGAAGTAGAAGAAGTGGTTGTCCAGTCTCTTTCACAACACGATGATAGAAGTTCTGGAAATGTTGAAGAGCCTCACTTTTCTTCTTCAGGAAATATACCCACATCTTGTGAGAGTGGTCATCCATGAACAATTGGAAGTACTTGTATCCTGAAAATGAAGTAGGCAATGGGCCATTCAGATCGGTATGAACTACCTCCAGACACTTCTTGGCATGGAAGGTGCTCGCTTGAAACAGATCTCTGTGTTGTTTTCCTACAAGACAATCAGGGCAAATAGGTAAGGAACTGGACAATTTGGGTAATCCATGGACCATTGCTTTTGAACTCATCTAGTGCAGTGAACTAACTAACAAGTGTCCATATCTAAAATTCCATAAGGAAGTTGATTCTATTGTAGAATCAGATAAAGCTACTACAAAAGATGAAACAATATCTAAAACAAATAACTTATCTTTTACAAAAGCTTTAGTAATAACTATACCTTGTGGGAGATTAAGCATGATTTAATGCCATTTTGAACAAGAAATTCTACCTTAAGGTGATGATTCAAGAGCTGAGTAACTGACAAGAGGTTGCTAGTCAAGCCAGGAACATATAGTACCTTTGTAAGTGTACATTTTCGTGGTCCCAGAGGAATGGTGACATTTCCAATTCCTTCTACAACATATTCTTTGTCATCGGCTATCCGAACCCGATCTCTAGTTGGTTCTTCATGTAGTGAATCAAAGCCTTCTTGTCACCTGACATATGCTTGCTTGCACCAAAGTCTATCAACTAGACTTTCTTCATGGGTTGAGAAGTTTGAGAGACAAGTACAAGGTTCTTACCATAATGGGCTCCTTCTGATGTCTCCTCATCAGATTCATCATCTTCTTAGGCTGCGAGATGTCCCTTCTACTTTCTCCAGTGGGGATCGTCATTTGGACTTTTGAAAATCTTCACGCTCGGATGTGCTTGTATGACTTGAAGACCCTGTTTCAAGCTATTATGCCAGTAGTGATCAGTGTCGTGAGTATTGGTTCTGCAAATGTGACACCATCTCTTTGAATTTTGATCTTTCTATTGTGGTTTTGGTTGCGCTTGATTTGGCTTCTCTAGGGGACCCTTCTTATTCTTTTGGCCACGGTATGGCTTTGAGAACAAGGCTTTATCCTGAGACTCCTCTTGGGATGAATTGATGGCCTCCTCCTGCTGTAGCAGATTTACAAGTTCTTCAAATGCCACTGTTTGTTTAGACACATTCAGCATCATAACAAACACTCGAAATTGAGAAGGGAGTGCTCTCAAGGTGATCAACATGAGAAGTTTTTCATTCACCATTTCACCGAGTGCTAATAACTCCGATCTTAGCTCAGCCACGCGATGTAAGAACTCCTCCACTTTCTCATTTGACCCCATAGAGAGGGTGTGCAGCTTTGACTGAAGATGAAGAATCTTCGTATGATTTTTGGCTTCATAAATGGTTGCCAACTTGTCCCAGGCCTCCTTTGGTTTCTCGCATTCCGAACATGTGGTTTCACATCATCACTAATACTGAGCATTATTAGCATCAAGGCTTTCGCACTATCCATCTTATACTTTATTAATTCATCAAGGGCTATGGGAGTGGGCACAGACCCTATGACAATGCCCCATAATCCTTCAAATTGAAGGATTGTCCTCATTTTTGTTTTCCAGGCCACAAAATTGGGCCCTTTGAGCAACTGAGCATGGAAAGAAGAAACTTTGAGTAGACATTGTAATAAAAAAATTTATTTATTTATTTCAAGAGTTATTACAACTTTGACTCACTGATGATGAGAATTACTTGCTCGTAGATGCTGTGATATTCACGTGCTATGAGACAATGACACTTTATGGGGTGTTCTTCTTCATTGTCACAGTCGGCATCATACTTGACTTCTAATTCTACCCGAACTCACTTTACTTGGCAATGACGTCAAAAGGAAATATTCAAGAAGTCCTTGAACTAGCTTGTCGAAGGCTAGATTGCCGGTATTCTGAAGCTCATTCAGCAAAGCAAAGTAGAACTCGGAGCTCTCAGGAGCTTCTTCACGGTGTTCTCTGGCTGGTGAGTTGATGTTTGGTTTTCAGCAGTGGCGACCATGTTATTGATGCTCTCAATCATTTTTTTATAGTGGCTACTTCCTCCTCTCCGTGCAGCAAATAACAACTTTACACGTCCAACTCTCATTTTTCTCACTTCTCCTTTCTCTTACGTATAGGCATAACTCTTTGTCTTTTTTCCACGCAGAGAATGATGGAGTTCTTGTAGGGAGGAATGGTCTTTTGAAAACAAAACCTTCAGCCTTCCACACTCCACACAACTATATCCATGCAGCAAGTGGCGGTTTCTAGCTTCTTCCTCCTCTACGCAGGTATGAAGTTCCACGCAGATTGGCAAAGCTCTAGATTTTGACAATAAATTCCCCCTCCTATGTAATGATGGCACTAGCTACTTCAGAGCTATATCAAGCAGAGTCAATTGAGGTCAAATTAATCTCCACCACATAGCTTCCAACGTCCAGGTAGAGTGTGTGCCTAGGAGGGAAGGAGATCCCGTCAACCAGAGATGGTAGCGGGAGAGCTGAAGTGTCACATTTTTTTTCTTTGTTGAAGACTATGCAACAATATCCATGTATAAGAGGAAGAAAAACTCTCCACGCAAAGCTATTTACGCAGATCTCCACATCCAAAAAGAAATAAAAAATATTACATACTCCCATACGCAGCAACAATTCTCTCCCACTCAAGGCTCTAGATGACCACGTCCAACCTGATAAGCATTTGATTTTTTTTATGTACGCAGGTCAGAGTATTAAGAGTGGCCACGAGTAGGGAATGATCTTCACCCAAATTTCATGCAGCTTTTGCAAAGAACAGCTCTCCAGCTTGCTGATCGAATAGTCCTTCCTCCACGTGAGCCTCTTGCAGATCATTGGTGTCCAAGAAATGTGATCTAGTCTACTCCTCAACGCAACATAGAAATATCCAAGCCTTTCTACGCACAAAATAGAATACTTCTTCCATGCACGTAGGTCTCCTTTTCCTCCCCTATGTTAGACTTTTCTCCTTCAGACGCATAGGTAGAGATCAAGTTTGCTTTTATACCAAAATGTAGGAAGCAAATAGATGAGAAGAATGTGGAGTGAAATACTCCCAACACATTGATTTTATTATGAAGAAGCACGTACATTATATAGGAGAAATAATTAACTATATTCCCCTAAACTGAAGGAGGAAGATTTGGATGAAGGTGAGAGAATAATGGAATACAACAAGGAAGAGATAATAAAGGGATAAATTAGAACAAACACTCCTAAAATATAAACTATGCTACGTATGCTAACACAAGTAAGAATTTAATTTATATTTTGAAATAAATGTAAAATCCATTTGGCTATAGCTTCTTATCCCTTTTTTCATTTTTTTCCCAATATTACAACAATGGTCATAAAACAATGCAAAACTTTCTCTTGAACTTGCTTTTTTTTTTTTTTTACAATAATATCCTCTTTCCAACTATAGCAAATAATGAATTATCAAGCCTTCTACTTTCATTTACAATGAGAACTAATATCACAATTTTGATAAACAAGACAACTAAGAGCTTCACTTTAAAAATACAAGTTTACAAGCCCTCCATACACAATGGAGACAACATGGTAAAATATTTACAAGAGGATTCTTGGTCCTTTTCTCCAAATTCTACAAGAAATATGGTTCTTCATTTGAGCTCCACCTTCTCCCAAGATCAAACACAACAACCAAAATGGGGGAGTAGGCAACACTCTCCACCCAACCAATAATCCAATGAGGAAGTGAAGCCTTCTTCCTCATTGGCCCTCGAGCCCCAACAATGAAACAATATGGAGTATTTGACAACCATGGTAACAAAAAAGGCATCCCCATTTAAATTCAAATAAAGATTCACACATCAAAATGACCACAAAAACATTTGTTTTAAACTCAAGCCAACTAGAGAAAGGAATATGGGGATTTCACTTGTGCCTCTCAGGGGTTTAGGTGCCCACCTCAAAACCCCCAAAACTCAATAAAGCTCCCAAATACTATTATGCCTTCCTACAATGAAAATATATCTCTTATGCATCCCTCACTCTTATGCCTCCCTTAATGAACAAACAACAAGATAAGCAAAAGGTGGGGCACCCCACCCCAACTCCCTCCTAAATACCCAATAGAAAATATTATGCCTCCCAAAATTTTTTATCCCTATTTCACTTTCTCATACAAATCCTAAGGCCATTTAAATACCCAAAAACACACATGCAATAAAACATTCATTCAAAACATAAACAACAAGGAAGTAGAAGAAACCAAGGGTGAAGACCCTACCTTTCCATTGCAAGAATCCACTCCACAAACAAGTTCCAAAACTCTCCAAGCCAAAGCAATCCCAAGATATCTCCAACTCCAACAAACACTCCAAAAAGCAAGCACCTCCAAAAGTTAGAGACCCCATAAACAAAACAAGTAACCCCCAAATCCTCACACAAATTGGAATAAATAGAAAAGAGGGAGAGAGAGGTGATGCGGCTCCATGTAGGATGCCAAATCATTTATCCTCAAATCCACATCACCAAGGTTAAATCCAAACCCCAAAGCATAATAAATTGGTGGTTGGAAAAATGACAACCCTCTTATAGTCCGCCATTTTTTAGGGTGTCAGACTTCTCACCGACCAAAATAATGAAGCATGGGCTTCCTTTCTTTCCCAACAAGGAATAGTATAGGAGGCATGGGATTTTAAAGTGGAACCCATCACATTGTTGCAGTGAATTCAATGCATTTTAGGGTGGTTGGAGCAAGGATTCAAATTCTTCTCTCCCCTTTCTCTTATATTCTTCCTATATATTATAAGGAGGGGAATTTTTCTAAAGATTGAACAATTTGGCTTTACACCCTCCCTTCTTCTCTTGTCTGTAATTGATATTGTGGAGTTCAAACCTCCCATCTAAACTATAAATGTAATCTTTCCTCTTGGCCATTGTAATGCACTGTATCAAATCATTGGAGCAATAATAAAATTTGGATGATTTTCAACCCTCCCTTATGTTCATTTCTTTCTTCTTGATCTCTCATTGCAATCCTAGTTATCTATGCATGGTGGTTGTATTACACTTTTAATGGTTTGTGTTTAATGGAAAAATAGGTGTTCAACATTCCTTTTGTGCATCACCTCTGTTAGTTTAGGTTTATTTTCTTGCATCTTCTTAACCCTGTCTCCTTGGAAAGTTAGAGTAGATCCTCTATAATTTGAATGTGTGCATCAGAACAGAGGAATAAGAACCGACCTTCATCGGAGATATTTCCCAATCGCAAAGTCCCACACTTTGGGAAAGCTCCATGTTATGCAATCACACTGAGAGTTTCAACCCATTGAGTTGCATACATTCAGGGGTGTTGTGATTACGCATCAACAATAATTTTCTCGGTAACAATTAACTCTCGCTCGTGTGTGTAGATAGCCAATCCATGCCCAAGATGACTCCATAAGAACCTAACGAAGGATAAAATATCCGAGGTAGTGGTGAAGTGACTCAAATCCACTACGCACTCCTTAACTAAGGAGTCTATATAGATTTTGGCTCTATAAGCCATCTCAACGTCCCAACTAAGGCCTTATCTAAGCTGTCACCAACCTGCAACACTCTTCTAAAGATGGTGCAATAAAATAATTAGACGAGCCATAATTAAACATAATAGAGGTAAGAATACCAACAATGCTACCTGTAGTTTTAATCACCATGCCCCGGTGCTGCTATGCCTAGTGGTTCTTGACCACTTTGCATAGATCCGATTGTTATGTCCCATATCGCCAATCGTAGGCTCAAATCGAGTCTTATCCTTGTTATTAGGGTTTTGTGGGCACTCTCTCCAATGATGTCCAAGAGCACCACATCCATAACAACTACCTACTCCTCTCCAATGAGATGTGGCTCTAGTAGGTACCCGAGTGGTTTGTGTCATGGATCCTGATGATCATGTTATGGACTGTTGTAGTCGCTATTGACGAGATCATACTAATTGAGCTCTCAATGCACCCTATTCCTAATGGACCCCTTGGGGAGGCCTCATACTTTGTCCCCTCTGAGTGT
>CM031233.1:147775499-147991503 GCA_018340775.1 Taxus wallichiana var. yunnanensis
AGGAAACACTCTCCACCCAACCAATAATCCAATGAGGAAGTGAATCCTTCTTCCTCATTAGCCCCCGAGCCCCAACAATGAAACAATATGGAGTATTTGGAAACCATGGAAACAAAACAAGGCTTCCACATTTATATTCAAACCAAAATTCACACAATAAAATAAATACAAAAATATTCATTTTCACACATTTAAATTTCCCAAAAACATTGGCTTTAAACTCAAGCCAAGTAGAGAAAGGAACATGGGGATTTCACTTGTGCCTCCCAAGGGTTTGGGTGCCCACCTCAAAATCTCCAAAACTCAATCAAGCCCCCAAAACCTCTTATCCCTCCCTTACAAGGAAAATATATCTCTTATTCCTCCCTCACTCTTATGTCTCCCTCAATGAACAAACAACAAGATAAGCACAAGGTGGGGCACCCCAACCCATCTCCCTCCTAAATACCCAATAAAAACTCTTATGCCTCCAAAAAAATTTTATCCCCATTTCACTTTCTCGTACACATCCTATGGCCATTTTAATACCAAAAACACACATGCAATAAAGTATTCATTCAAAACACAAAAACAAGGAAGTAGAAGAAACCAAGGGTGACGACCATACCTTGTCATGTAAGAATCCACTCCACAAACAAGTTCCAAAATCTCCAAGCCCAAGAAATCCCAAGCTATCTCCAACTCCAACAAGCACTCCAAAAACAAGCACTCAAAAAAACAAGCACCTCAAAAAGTGAGAGACCCCAAAAATAAAATAAGCAACCCCAAATCCTCACACAAATTGGAATAAATAGAAAAGAGGGAGAGAGAGGTGATGTGGCTCCATGTAGGATGCCACATCATTTCTCCTCCAATCCACATCACCAAGGTCAAACCCAAACCCCAAAGCATAATAAATTGGTGGTTGGGGAAATTACCACCCTCTTACACACTCAACCCAAACCCACACCCCTAAAGGACACAAATAAATACCCTTGTAAGAAAAGTGCAATTAATTGCTTTTTTCTCCATTAAAACACAAAATAGGGCCTAAAATAAGCCCCTCACATCATAGGCCTAGTGGGTGGGTGAATTTAAGAGGTGTGGGACAAGCTTAACTTGTCCCACAAGTCTCCAAAATTTCCTAGAAGGTAAAAATCCGAATTTCACTTGAAAGATTGAGTACACACTACTCCAAAAAAATTAAATTCATTGCAATCCAACACACATTAAGGCTACCAAATCACATTTAACCCCCTGCCCACCTCCCCCCTTCCCCCACCTTTTGTCACATCCTAATTAGCACTAGTTAAATAATTTTAATTAACTTAAGAGGGGTGCTAAACAAAATAATAAAAGTGACTCCACATACTTAAAAAAATACAATAACTCACAATTAAATAAAATCAACAAGACAAAGTCACAAACTTACCCAAGGTCACATTTGAGGTCACCCCCAATGGGGACCTCCTAACATCAAACATACACACAAGTTGCCAAGGTGACCCATTGCCAATATTCCAAATTCCTTCATTGTTGGTCTCCTATCCCCCTTTGGTTTATTGTGTTGCAAACACCTACAAAAGTCAAGACAATACCTTTCTGGCCTCGTGGCCATATTAATGACATCAAAATAGTAAAAACACATGCA
The DNA here is from genome assembly GCA_018340775.1 of Taxus wallichiana var. yunnanensis. NCBI lineage: Eukaryota > Viridiplantae > Streptophyta > Pinopsida > Cupressales > Taxaceae > Taxus > Taxus wallichiana. Next base: position 147,777,130 of record CM031233.1, read on the forward strand.
TATACATATCATCAATTATCATAACTAAACCATCCCTAAACAAGTAATTCACCACTGTTAACGATTTCAATTATTTCAATTTTATCAATTTATCAACTAATAATAAAATCATAAAATCAGCTAAATCATCTAGCAAACACACACACACACACACACACACACACACACACACACACACACACACACACACACATCCAATCGAATGTGTCAAGACAACATAAGGTCAAGATCATTAAATTTTGATACGTCAAAACATGCATATAATTCATCATGTAAATCATGTCATAAGTCTAAACATCTATAATGTCTATCAAATAACTAATCAATATAACAATATCCATCTGTCAATGTCTAAAATGTGATAGGAATGTCCATAACTCTAATCTATAATAAGTAGAATCATAATAATATAAATGTTGAAGAGGAGTGGGCAATACAAATTTCTTGTATTAAATACCAACATTTACTGTAATTAAATGACATTCATACTTAATCTTATTTGTTTCTTAATGGTATCCATCGATTAGGAGAAAACTCTAGTTCATACACCTACCACCATGACATTGTTTCTCTTAAGGTTTTCCCTCAAGGTTGATGCTAAGAGCCGAAAGAGGATGAGTAAGAGGGATTTATGAGATTATGGTCAGTATTTATTTATAACTAATGTCATTTTATATGTCATTAGTTGTTCACTACTATGTATATTTTTATTAATAGATGGAGCTACAATCACCCCTTGAGTGTAGGAGGTCTAATCAATGGAAGGAACATCCCACTATTCATATTGGTTCTTTATTTTCTCAGCGAGAAAGAGAACCAAATTGTTTGATGATACCATATAGTTTTGATGTATATGCGAGTTTGTTATATGTCTTCATGGCATGTGGCATATGTTTGTATTTTCTTATGCTTACGCCTATGTGGATTTATTTAGACATTTATTTTTTTCAAATTTTGTATGTCATCATGACTTTCAAAACACAATATAATATATGAGATAAAAAAATTCTTTTAAACCACTATAGTCGATCAAAAACTCTTTATAGGTATCTAAGTGGACTAATATGTATTACTATTTTTTATTTTTTTATTTTTTTAACTAGGGTATTAGAATATATACAATTAATATACATTTTATCAAATATTATGATCATTCAATGCCAACACTTATAATCATATATAATTCCAACGCAAATGCCATGCACTTCCTCGAATCTCAATATCATTCTCATTGTACTATGTATAAGTGGTTTGTTAAAAGAGGTTCTCTACATTTTCTTTTCTAATAAAACCCCTATAAAGTATCTCACACTTTAATATAATGCATACCTTAATTTCCAAGTACAACATGAGAGAGAACATAATAGAAAGAGGAAGGAAGAGACAATGAGAGAGAGGGAGAATAGGGGAGGGAAGAGAGAGTGAAATAGAGAGACGAGGGAAGAGAAAGTACAAGTGAGAGCGAGAGGGAGAAGGATATAGAGAGGGAGAAAGAGCAAGAGATATTAGGGAAGAAAGAGAAAGAGAGGAGGGAAGATAAAGTGAGAGAGAGTAGGGAGGATACAATGATATAGAGAGGGAAGAGAAAGAAAAAGTGGGAGAGATAAGGGAAGAGAGAGGGAAAGTGAGAGAGAGGGTGTGTGTGTGTGAGTATGAGATAGAGAGAGAAAAGAGAAAGGGATAGATATGAAGGGAGGAGAAGTTAGAGAGAGAGAGAGAGAGGCCAATAATAAGGTATCAAAAATCATACTTCACCTACTTATACCTTCGTTTAATTATTCTCTAATACCAAAGTCTAGGTCGGTTATAATTGATAACCCAATTTCTTCCGCATATAGTTTTTGAGATAAAATGATATCATTGTGTGAGCACTAAGCAACAACATATTAAATCAATAGTGAGAAAATTCATTTATAATTTTTTTCATTTACTCATTTCATAAACTTGACATTTATACCCCCTCGAGAGTAAGTAATACTTTTAATTCTATAAAAACTATATATATTTTTATTAAATTGACACATTATCATTTACTAAGCCTACATTTGTGTCTAGGAGATATTTTGTAATTGGAACCATGTGGCACTAAATTGATAGCATCCACACATTTTGGTGGATGTTATGTAGTGTAAGATGTATTGTTCCATTTCCCAACCTTCCTAGTCCTTTCCAGCCTACATCGGTCTATTGATGTCTCTTAAGCGTCGTAAGAGTAAAAAGTAGTCAAAATTTGTGAGATGATTTATTGCAAATAGTGGCACCGAGAATGTATATTCTAAACCTGTAGCTAGGCATCTAGTTTTTCCTCATTTTCTCCCATCTCTTTCAAATTTTCTTGCATTAGAAGTGTAATGCCCGTTTTGTACCTTTCACCATGTTTTTTTATCATCGAATGAGTATTCGAGGTCCTTTTTATGATCGTTAGGTGCTTGTGATCTTGTTGCGAAGTAGTTTAGTAGCTCTTCTTTCCATCGTTCCTCTTGTGCCATTATTTTGTTTGCTCATTTTTGGGGTTCCCCATAGTGTCGACCGCTTTTGTACCTTTTTCCTGTTTGCTTATCGTCGAATGAGTATTTGAGTTCCCTTTTATGATCGTTAGGTGTTTGTGATCTTGTTGCGAAGTAGTTTAGTATCTCTTCTTTCCATCATTCCTCATGTGCCATCATTTTGTTTTCTCATTGTTGGGGGTGCCCCATAGTGTTGATTTGAGCACCCTCTCTTTTGGCATATCAATCTCTCAATTAGGTGGTTTGCGTAGTGACACTATTGCGTAAAGTTCTAAAGGAATATTTAAATTTGTTTTCAAGGGTGAATTGGGTTTTTTTAAGGGACCTAATTTTTTTAGCTAAGTTTACATCATTTCCCCTTAACTGACCAAGCTCCACGCATACATTGGATTTAATAGCTAATTAATAAGAAATGTATACTTGCACCCACCAATCTACCATTCTTTGTGTTTGGCGTGAGGGAGAAGCTTGTCCTTGGGATAGATTTAATTTTTTTGGTTGCTTGTTGGCGGGTGGGGGGTGGATCAACACCTGCCAGTTTTAAATGCCTTTATTGATGACACCTCAACATATACACCCTCCTTGTTGGCTGCCTACCTTTCAAGACTGTATTATGGTTGAATCTGCCTCATTTTATTTTTACCTTGCTCTTCCCTGGTTCGTCAGTTGTGTGGATTTGGTAGGTCTTGGAGTTAAGGCTTTGAAGCTTTCAAGAATTTTGTCAAACTCTCCTCTCTCTTGCATCGTGTTATTCTTCCATGTTTTCATTCTTAGCTTTCGGGTTCCTGTGACTCCATCCTTCAAATTTTTACCTAGTGCCTCGTTGGATGTCCATTCCTGTTCCAAAGCTTCTATTTTCTTTCTTGGTCCACGTGTATTCTCGACTAGATGATCGAGAGAAGATCATTTTGTTCTCTTTTTTTTTCCTTTTTGTGCTTATCCTGCAATTGTGGTGTCCCCATAGGACCACATATCTTTGAGGCATTCTTCTAATAGTTGCAGGCCTCATGTATACTTCCATATTTTACTTACTCAGCACGGAGGCACTTGCAACTCTGCATCGAAAAAAATATGTCCTTTGTGCTTTGATGGATGTCCATGTTCTTGCTCTAGCATCCCATTTTTGGTTTGGCCATGTGAGAGGGAGAGATCTGCAGATGGGGGTGAAGTGAAGAGGACGTTAAAAACACTCATTGTTGTGCATGTTGTTTGCTTTTTGGGTGCCTGCAATTGTAGCATTCGACTGAAGCTCCTTCCCTTGCGTGGGTGGTTGTCCAATCCTGTTTCAAAGCTTCTTTTGTCTCTTCTGGCATGGGATATTTGAGCTGACAGTGTTTTTTGCAGCCCCTCTTGTACATATCCTATTATCATGGTATCCCCTTGAGACCACATCTCCTTGAGGTATTTTGTCAAGCCATTTTCTTGCCTTGTGTTTTCTTACACATTTTGCATATGTGGCATGTTAGGCTCCTTCTTCCACAACTATTTTGAAAACTTGTTCCTTTGTGCTTCGTTGGATGTCCATACCTTGTTCCATCCATCCCATTTCAGATGCAGGATGTGAGGATGTTGCAAGGTTGTGGATTTTGGATTTATCCCTGTCTTTATCATGTTTTCCTGGGCCCTTTCAATAAACCCATTTTGTGTATACCGCAGTCATGGCAGTCCATGAGACCACTTTGTTCTTTCTGTTTGACGTTACTTATATAATGGAGCTCTCTTCCCATGCTAAACATGGACAGGAATGGAGTTGGAGTGCCCAACTAGTAGAAGAGGGGAGATTCAACTTGAAGATTGTTACTATTGGTCCGTGCGGTGTCCATGTGACTAATAGAAGCTAGAAACCAGGAAAGATAATTCTACTCATTGCTACATTTTCTAGATTTAAAAATATCATGAAATTGAACCACCCTTTCCCTAAAATTGGTTTTTCGATGCTACTTTTGTTGTGGGTTGGACACCTTGCGGAGAAATCCCTCCTTTCCTCTTGAAATCTTTGTGTTTTGTTATAATAGTTGTTAGTGTTAAGTGGACACTAAGATGTAATTTCCTCTCCTTTGGCTATTACATTTCCTTTCTCAAGTGATCAACCTTCGACCCTTTTATCTTCTTTTCTTCATTTAGGTATCAAGTTATTATGTTTTCTATAGCTAGTAATTTCTATTGGGAAAGCCATCCTGTGGTAACTATGAACATATTTCTTTTCACACGAGCTTATTGTCCTTATTGTTGCACTTTGTTAGCTCACTCTCAAGCCCCTTTGATAACCTTTTGATCCCAGGAAAGAAAGATTGTAGGATTGGAGTGATCAATACTAGGCTAAGCCGGGTTGGAGATTTTGGTTTAAAAACTTTTAGAATGTAGAAGTTTGAGGGAAACATATTCAGATCTTGCTTGTTTATAATCCATGTTGATCATCGACTTGTTCCTAGAATTTTAAAGTCTTCCTTATGAGATACCTTGACCGTCCTCATCAAGCTTGAACTGTAACCAATTTTGAATCACCTAAGTTCGATGTTACAATTGTGTAATTCCAATACCCAGTTATTACTAGAGTTTCTTTGGTCTATTTCCCTCTCGGGAAGATTGTTGGTGGCATATTCTATTGTCTATCTTGTTGTTTTCTCTTCTATAATGTTAATGTTGTTAATTAAGATTGGTTAGATTTCTATGCATATAAATACCTTAATGATTTGCGATGGAAATTGATATGATGGTTATTAACATTTGGGGTAAACTAAATATGCATCGATAATCTTATTGATTTATAATGGAAGGTGTTGTTTTGATAAAGGCACTTAGTAATATAGGTTAGTACCTATGTTAGAATGGCTCTTAAAGATTTTGTGTTGAGAAAGAGTTAATTTTTATTTATAATTAAACCGAACCTTAGACTTTTTGTGGAGGTTTGTGAATCCTTAGTGTTATAAAACTTGGATGATGTTTTGAATGCTCTTGTTTAATGGAACTCCTTTTTCTCTCGCTTGTCATTACTAGCCTATAAGGGCAGTGGCCTTTTCTTGAATGATTGTGAAATTCCTTGGAGTCAATGGCCGAAACTAGTATTAATTGCCTTCCCTTTTTAAACAATGTTGAGTGGTGGTCGTGTATTAGATTTCCATCCTATAATCTATATGATTACATGATTAAAATTTTAATACACTCGACCCTTCATTTTTATTAGATAAGGTAAAAATAGGGATCGGCTCCCAGGGGCCATTACAAAACAAGGAACAAAAACCCACGAACAAGAAGGAAATGAAAAGTCCAAGAAAGGAGTTAAACATGTTTAACTCTTACATTGAAGAACATGACTTTGTACTAAAGAGAGAGAAACATAGAGAAAGAGAAATAGTCTCCAAAACTACAAAATAAAGAAGTTCACCAAAATTCTGCCAAAGAATCAGAAATAGTAGCTAATTTTTGGAGATCCTTCACTACTACCATCGTGACTATCTTTGATCTCGACACCCTCAGCACCCTTGACATTTATATCTTCCTCCAGCTCATCCTCGGAGCTACTGATGTGCAAGTTAAAGTTCCTTCTTTTAGTGCCCTCCTCCATCCCTTCCAACCTATCACTCAACTTTTTGACCTGGTACTCTAGTTCCAGAAACTTCTGCTTGGACTTCACCTGAGCAGAGACAATTTTCTTAGAAGTGTTAATGACATCCAACATAGTTTCCCTTTGACCAACATTGGTTTCCTCCATCACCTGAAGCACCCCTCTAAGTACTGAACCTTTCTACTCGAAACCCTTTAAATTACCATCCCAATTTATTTTTCTCGAGGTGCTCGCTTCCCCATGACCTTCCTCACCCATATCTTTACCTGAATCCTCCCCCACATTTTTACATTTCCCAGCCTTCATCTTAGTAAGGCATTCTGCGAGAGTGAGGTCATCCTCTTCCACCTTATCTTTCAAAGAAGAGGACAAAACATGTTTCCCATTTTCAAATAGTAGAAGGATGAGCCCTTCATGTAAAGGCATCTCATCTTTCTCCTACTAGAAATCCATCAAAGAGTTAGTCAAAGACATAAACAGGAAGAAAGGGATGCTCACCATGACCTTTTAGCGAGAATATGTTTATAAGGGTCATATGGTGGGTATAGATTTTTCGATATTTTCCTTTTATAGTGATATACTTCATGATTTAAAGGCACACATCTCTCCATATTCCTGGAATACATGACTTGGCGATACCATCCGTAAAGAAAGAGCACCTTTCCTTACCCATGAAGAACAACTCAATTTCATGTTCTTTGTTCTATTCTTAAATTTTTAAGCTGTCCATTTTCATGTTCATCGTCAGGGAAATGGTGGACTCAAAAACCTCAATTTCCATACCTTTGACCTCAAACTTACCCTCTTTCCAAGATTTTTCAAAATCCTTTGACAGGGAGGGGTCGTGACCATGTAATTTGGCTATGAAATTACTGAAACCCCCAATATTAAGCTTATTCCACAGATGCTGATTAAAAGCTTCAATGCTCTGGCTAGTAAGTTTAACTCTAATCCTATCACCCCCATCTTCATGAGTTTGAACTTCCTATATTTTATACTACTTCTAAAAACAAACCCCCTTTTAAACTAACAGAAATCATGGAAAACAAGATATTAAGTAAGCTATCGCAGCCCCGGAGCTCACTCGTGCCAACATCATCAAACTTAGTGCCCTCTATCTCTACTAATGGTTTCATTAATGTCTATGGGTAATTCATCATATTTACACCAGATCTTGTAATCATTACTAATGACTTTGTAATTAGCCATCTTGTTTGCATATTTTTTCACTTGACATAAGGTATGATTATAAGAAACCCTTACAAAAAATTTTTGAAGTTTCCTGAACATCATAGAGAAAATTTCTTATGGCCCAATTAATGGAACCTTGATTATTGAGGGCATTAATTATGAGGAGAGAATCACCTTCAATCTAGATGTCCTTGAATCCTTTTTCTTTAGCCAACAAAACCCCCAAAGAAGAGCTCTAGCTTCCGCCATGTTGTTGGTTTTCTAACCTAACGGACCCGCATAAGAAAACAACCAATCTCCTTCATTGTTTCTTAAAATTCCCCCTCCCCCAGCAAGACCCAGATTCCCTTTTGAAGCTCCATCAAAATTTAACTTAACAACATTTTCCATAGGCCTAATCCATATGGAATTATTTTTTGGTTTGTGTAATTCCACGGTTCAAGGGTGAACTTATCAAGAACTTTCTGCTCACTTTTCGGGCAAGGTTTCTTGACTTTGCCTTTAAATATTTTAATTTTTGAAGCTCCATCAAAATTTAACTTCACAACATTTTCCATAGGCCTAATCCATATGGAATTATTTTTGGTTTGTGTAACTCCACCGATTCAAGGGCGAACTTATCAAGAAATTTCTGCTCACTTTTCGGGAAGGGTTTCTTGATTTGCCTTTAAAGATTTTAATGTTTTCCTTAATGGAAGCCAAAATTTTTCTTCTAACTTTCAAGAGAAGAGCTTTCTGATCCGGAAGATACCATCATTCCTGGCCTTCCATAAACCCCCAAAAATGAGGGAGGGCAATATTCCAAGCCCAGATCAAAATGGGAAAATAGAAGGGACTCTCCCATTGAAAACAACAGTCTTCAATCATCAAGGGAAAGGTCCATTGGATATTGAATAGATCCAGAATGGAAGCAAAGACATCATGGGAGAAGGAGCAATGAAGGAGGAGATGGTTGACATTTTCCTCCTCCTTCCTACAAAGAGAACATCTATTGGGAATCTTCATTCCCCTTTTCCTGAGATTGTCCACAGTCAAGATTTTATTTTGGGCAGCTAGCTAGAAAAATATATTAACCTTTGGGGTAAGATCCTTCACCTAGAGTTTACCCCAATAGTCCTTGTGCAAATTAGTCTTGAAATTTAACATGTAGGTAGATTTAACCGAGAAAATTCCAGATTCTTCTTCTTTCCATTTGATGGAATCCTCCTTGGTTTGGAACATGGGGATGTGGAACACTCGACCCTTCATCTTAACCTTTGAAGCCCGTGTTTCCTCCTGGAGTCAATGTTTAATTTTTTCGTTCTAGAATTTAGCATTGTAGCTTGTGCTTTTGGTACCTTTTGATGATTTTAGATTGTTGTTTTGAATATTAGTTCTCAATCTTATAACCTAATTATTTATTCGATGGAAACCTTGTTACACTAGACTATTGCTTCTAACTTATCAGGCCAATGGTCCCTTCTCAAATGATTGTTAAATTTTCATTGCTTTGAGACAATGTACATAACTGGAGTATAAGGCTTTCTTCTTGTATTGGCATGGTGGAAATTTTAATTAACTTAAGGGGTTGTTAATATTTAGAGCTTCAATCCAAACCTTGGAATAGAATGTTTCCTTTCTTGATATTGTTAGATAGTAGCTTATTGTTGCTTTGTGTAGTCTTATCTTGCTCAGTTCTCATGAACTGACTTAGGTTATTAATTATTGCAGATGGCTTATGCGAGTAGATGAGGGAAAGACTTGTAGAATTTTGCATCAAACTTGGTTGTGAAGTTATTTTGTATGAATACTTTTATGTTGTAAAACTTCTGGAATGGGCTATGTGGGGAATTTAGAAGAAAACTAGTGCCTTAGTGTTAGGTGTTGTGGAGTATTGTTGTCATAACTATTGAAACTTTGGCTTGTTTTGTTATCGTGGAAAATATTAAATTTGATTACCGCATGGTTATGGGAGATTCTAATGTATTATAGAAATTCTAAGAATAGTATAGTGTGGCATGACCAATGTTATTCTCTCTTATTCCCTAGTCATGGTTCCATAGAGTTGGTTTGTCCCTTTGGGTTGTGTGTTGTGTTGGAAAGAATTGATGTAACCATGTATAGTTTTCACAAATGAGTAATGGTAAACTTTTCTCTTGAGATAAAATGTTGAGTTGTAAACCCTTCTAAGACATAGTAACAATGTATTTATAAGCATAATAAAATGGGTTGGATAATCCTTATAAAAGTTAAACTAAAATATATATACGAATAAATTAATGTAGATGTGATCTACTTGATAACTTTGAGCCCCTAAGTGATCAAAGAGGAAACTATATTTGGTAATAAAAATATATATATACCTTGTTTTCCCCAAGCTAAACTAATCAACATTATCCTTTTATGGTGAATTCTTAAATGATCTTATGCTGAAATCAATGTTTAGTTTTGGAAGATAACGAGGTTAGTAGGGGGAAATTTATTAAGAAACCCTTCAATCTCTCTCAATCATTTGAAATGTAAATTGTTTTCCTTTGTCAAACTTAATCAAGCAAAGTCTAAATGAAAATTTTAACCAATCTTGATAAATTCTTAGCCTTAATAAAAGGTGGGTTGATAAGCAATGAGACCCTGAAACTGAATTATTTTTAACTGTTTCCCTTAACCCTTGCCTTGGTTCATTGTGATCTTTCTTAAGTAATGTTAAATTTTTATCCTTAAACAAAGAATATTATTGTTTTGAACCTAAAACAGTAATTTCCCTCAATCGGAGCTTGTGCTTGTCACCTGTGCAATAAAGGTGTGGAACAAGTTTTAGTGGCTTGAGTAAGATTAATTAACCTTGTGAGAAATGGAAAATGTTCTTAAATCAACGAATTAAGAAATTTATTGACATATTATAGAATGATTCTCCTTCAGAAAACTTGATCTTAAGCTAATCAGTCAATAGTATAAAAGAAAGAAGTTCACCTTGTAAGAAGAGTTTCTCGAATCATAACATGAATCTTCTAGATCGTAAAGTCAAGTTTGAAAGAATTTTTGTAAATACATAACCTTAAAAGATTTTACACTGTGGGATGGCTTAACTGTAACTGTGTAATGTGTTTGGACTTTTACGTTGTGCCTTGTCGAAGATAAAATTGAATTGTTCATGTTGGGTGTTGTATGTTTCCTTGTTGCCTATGTGGTCAACGTTGTGTCAAGCTTATTGAGAGTTGGTTGTAGCCCCTTCGATCACCTGTGTTGATGTGTAAACTCCAAGTAAGTCAAAAATGTTATCCGAGTTTTCAGTGTTGTATTTGTGTGTGTTTTAAGTGGGTATTACAAGAAACAAATGAAATGCAGGAAAATCCTTCAATTTACATTAGTGTTAAGGTGTCTAGACCGATATTTTGTGATTAACACCTCATCACACTAAACCTAGGGTTCCCACACAATTAAGTGAGCCATTACATGCTATCGGATTTGTTTTCCCGTTGCCCAACATCCACATCCTTCATGGCTACATCGATTCATCGATGTCTCTTAAGAACCCCGATAGTGAAGACTAATCAAACCGAAATGAGAAATTTCCCACAACCTCGTGACACCTAGGAGTGTCTATTCTAAATCTAGAGTTGGCCATCTAGTATTTCTACAAAACTTCTATTCGTTTTAACCATATTCCTCCAATTAGATCATTGTCATAGAAAATAAAATGCTTCAAAAATTTCAATTAGTGTTAGTGTTAAGATGTCTAAGGTAATTTTTTTGCGATCGACACCTTGTGGCACCAAAATGATGAATCCCACACATCCAAGTGGATTGTTAGATGTTATCCAAAGTTTCCTTTTGTTTCCTAACTATTCGGGTCCTTCTAGCTACATCGGTCCAATGATATCTCTTAAGTTCGCGAGAGCAAAAATTAGCAAAACTTTAACATATGATTTTGAAAACCTATGACACCTCATAATGTCACATATAAACATTATATTTTATCACGTAAACATCCCCTTACTCATATTGAAATACTAAATTTATTTTGAAGTTTAAAACTTATGAAAAACTCTATCCACAGCCATAAAATAGAGAGGAGTGCGATTTAGAATTTTAGAAAGCTTTGTGAAAATTGAAATATCTTAGACTTAATATAGCCTTTTTTTTTGGACTGAAAATTAATGCGATAAATTTGATTTTTCATATCATGAGTTATGTTTCTTTAGTATAAAATATTTGGATTAAAAAATTAATAGTGATATGATGAAAAACATCTTGAATAAACCATTATATTTGAGGATGAAATCTAAATGGAATTAAGATTATCTTATTTTTGCATGCTATAATGCCAGCTAAAACGACCACTCGAGACCTAAGAACAACCTATGTTTAGATAGAAAAATTATGGAATAATTTTTTTTGAAAAGCATGACCACTACCGTGCTTCAAGCAACAAATTGTCACAATAAAGATTCAAAGTCAATTATAATTTAATAAATGGAATTTTTCGTTGTAAAAAACATTAGATCCACATTACAAAATTAATGAGTATAATTAATCCAAATATAGTTAAATTTATCTTAGGTGTTAATTTAATAAATAATTAAATTAACACTATAGTTAAATATTCCTTAATTAATTTTAGAGGGTCAAAGGGGCAAAGCAATTAAATGCCCAAGGTTTTTAATTTCAAAGTAGGTCTAAACAATAACCAAGGTTCTTATTTACATGGGATAGAAAACATTCTCTTATCCCCTAGCGTGACCTTTAAAAAAGTCAACCCATGCTCTAGAGTTAAACATGTAAGTTAAAAAGGGGTAATTTCCCACTTATCCACTCTCAAACTCATCCTTACACTTCAACTTGATTTTTCACATATTTAACACACTTAAGGTTTCCAAAAATATTCCCATTAGATAGGAAATTTCTTCCCCTTTCTAATGATATAAAGAAGTCCTCCTAACTCCTCATATTTCTCAAGTTACGGGCCGACGGGCCTTGGGAGAAATTTTTCCCAAAAAGTGGGCTGCGGGCACTGGGAAGAATTTTTTCTCAAAGGTAGGCCTCGGGCTTGGGGAAGAAATTTTTCCCAAAGGCGGTCCTGCAGGCCTGGGGAAGAAAATTTTCCCTAAAGGTGGGCTTCGGGCCTAGGAAGAAAATATTCCCTAAAATGGGCCTATGGGCCCTTGGAAAAAATTTTCCGTAAAAGCGCACATACGGGCCCCAGGAAGAAAATTTTCCCTAAAGGCACAAGGGACATGTGGCACGTTGTTAAGCCCACATAGGAAGTTGGGTCGTCGGAGGTAATTTGGATTTTAAATATTTTTTTTTAAAAAGGGAAAAAGGTTTAAAACCCTCGCGCACCTTCGCTGATGCCTGGGACGCCACGTGTCATGCCCAAGATTTCCAGCTTGGGAGTGGAGTGGTAGGGAGACTTAAGATTTTTCACCCTTTTTCTAAAAGGTAATGTTTAAAAGTGTGGGCCCGTGAACCCATGGAGGTGTTTTTCCAAAAACAAAAGGGCGGCGCCACGGGCCGCGAAGGAATTTGTGACTTTTTACTTTTTTTGCAAAAAGTGCCCTAAGTAATTTTCTGGCCGACAGTCCGATTTACAAAAATTTCCCTTTTTTTTCAACTAAGCAAAGTAAAAACTTTGAAGGCCATAAATTTTGACTGGAAGCTCGAATTTGGGAAAATGAGGACTTTTTGAAAGGGATGGAACTCCACTTTGCATATGAAACATCAAAATTTATTTTTGACGAACTTAAGTGGGTGAATTTGACAAAAACATCTTTCTTGCCATTAAAATGTGAATTAAACCTTCTCAACAACCAGAATTGATTTGATCCACCATTCTTTCTTCTTCAACTTGCCAAACAGACATGGAGAGTTGCACTTGAAGGATTTCAAACCGATTGTAAGGATAAAATATCAATGGTTGGGTATTCAAAATGAATTTCCTTTCTTTTATGTGAATTTACAATATTTTGTCTCTTGCCCAATTAAAGATGAACTGTGTAAAGTGCATGGCCAATACAAAATATTTTAGAATATGTTTCAATCATCCTTAGTTTGTTTTAATATTTTATCTTGTTTTTCATTGTTGTAGGGTACTCTGTATGTTTTTTGATATTTATTTGCACTTTTACATTGAATCAAAAATAGAAATCATACTTAAACTTGAATTGATATATTTTCATTTACCATACTTTAAATATTTAATTTCATTCCATTCCAATTTACAATGTTTAACTTTACTTCAATCCATGCGTGAAAACCTAAAATGTGGTTCTACTTTCGAATCATGCACTTCGAATGAAACAAAGAAAACTAATATTTCTTCATACGTATTTCTTTTTCCAATTTTCAAATAGAGGTTTCACAATATATTTCAAACACATATTTCAAATGAAAACCATATCATTTGTGGTAACTAAAGCAACTTCTATTGAACTCCAATGATTCTTTTACAACTTCCTTTTTCATTCATCAAATACAACTTACATAATATACATCTCTCACGTTCAAATGTAGGTTCCATTTCCAAAACAAAGAAACTCTCCACCACAAATATTATTACAACGTCATCCACTTGAAGTGGGAAAATTTCACAAAGTAAGGAACCCAAGGAGAAACTGCAAGATTTTTCTTCATCCTCAACTCCATAACAACAACAAGAAGATCCACAACATATCTTTTGATCACAACAAAAAGGAGGAGAGGCAATGCTCTCCATCCAACCAAGAATTCCAATGAAGAGGAGAAGTTTTCCTCCTCATTAGCCCCCGAGCCCCAACTACAAAGCAATAAGAGATGTATTTCAACTCATGGCAACAAATAGGATTCCACAACACAAAAACAATTTTCACATATAAAACATAGTCCAAATACATACTATAGTTTGTAACCACAGGAAGAACAACAAATAATACTCAGGCTTCATCATGCACAATCCAAAGGAGCAAGACCTATGGGGGAAGCTGTTTATACCTCTCAAAGGGGAAATGGGTGTCCACCTTAAGATAAACCCACCAATATATATATATATATATATATATATATATATATATATATATATATATAATTTCAAAACCCCTACATGCCCTTATGCCTCCCCCAAGTACCCATCCTTAAACTCCTCATAATGAGTAAATAAATTACAAGGTGGAACCCAATCCAAAACTCCCTCCATAATAACACTTATACCTCCCCAAAACTCTTATGCCTCCCCATAGTCTTCTCCTACACCATACCTAGGAAATATACCCAACAAACCAACAACATACCAAAATATTCAAACATTCACATATGCATAAATAGAAGAAGAACATTTTAAAAGCCAAGCTCCTACCTCTCCTTGGTAGAGTTTGCTCTAAAAGTTCAACAACAAGATTTTTCCAATCCAAACAGTCCAAAAGCTCCAAAATCCACAAGCATTCCACAAATATCTCTAACTCTCTTCAAAATTACCAGAGCTCCAAACCAAAAAAATAACCAAAAAAATGAAGTCACCAAATAAAGTAACCTCGAAGTAACCCCAAAACGGAAAAAGAATTCAAATAAATAGAAGGGGAGAGAGGAGGATGAGATGGCTCCATGTGGGATGCCACATCACTCATCCTCAATTCCACCTCACAAATCAACTTCAAACTCCAAAGCACAATTAAAAAGGTGGGTGAATAAAATGACATATCACTTATACACACAATCCAAGTCCACACCCCAAGAACTAAAATTAATTTCATGTAAGATATTGCAATAAAAACTTACAACTTGCCTTCCCAAAATACATAAGAGGCTTAATTTTGACTCCCCAACCCATAGGTAGGGTTGGTATACAAATTTAAGAGGTGTGGGAAATGTTTAACTTGTCCCACAAGCCTCCAAAATCAGCCCCTAAGGATAGATCCGAATTTCAAAAGGAAGGTGGAGTGTTTCACACTCCAAGTTACTTACACATCTCTTACAACACATAAACCAAGAGCCATCAACTCTAATAAATAAATTATTTTGACCCATTATAATTAATTAGCAACATGATTACTCACCAAACTTGACACCAATTAAATAAATAATAAAAGGGAACATACATCACTAAATAAACACATACAAAAAAATTAAACAAAGGAACTAATCAAAAGAAAACACATAAACCCTTAGTAACATTTAAAGGTGATCCCCCCATGTGAACCCCTAACAAAACTAAACAAAAACACAAACAAATACAAGTCACCATGGTGACCCTTGTTGAATTCATCTAGAATTCCAATGTGGTTGGTCTGCAATCCCCGATGTTTGTTGTGACATGTTTACCTACAAAACAAAAATACCTCCTTTGGCCTTGTGGCCACATCAAAACATCCAAAAACAATACAAAATATAACTTCTAAAATCATCTATATATGAATCACAACACTGTTATCTCAAATTTTCCCCCAGAAAAATTAATCAAACACAACCCCGTATAAGAATAAATTCAAGAAACGGCTTCGTCGAATGAGCCCATGCTTCAAATCCAATAAACAGGTTACAGACGGGTTCTAAAATGGAGGAGCATGATCGGGGAGGGAAGAAAACAACGTCAAAGAAACCAAAGGCCCTAAGAAGTAAAACATGACCTGCGGGGAAGAATTGAAGGGCCATTTTAGTTGAATGGGCCTACCTTTCAAATATCGATAACAAAGGTTACATGGCGCAGACTCAGAAATGGAGAAACCAGGGGCGTAAAGAATCAAATGACATAAAAAGAGTCCAGGATGCACAAAAGGAAGAAGGCAAGGAAAGGCTCAAAGTATTTGGGCTTTACGAATGATTTAAATCGGGCCCAATTGGCTAAGTATGGAAGAGACAAGTGGAAGCTACCACGTGTCTCAACAATGCACCTCAGAGATAAGAGCCCCAAGCAGAGATTCAAATGAGCATGGAGCTTCCACGTGTCCTGGGTCCAACAAGGTCAACAAAAGGGATAGAGCGGGAACAAATGACTAAGTATAGAGGACTAGTGGAAGCCTCCATGTCCAAACAATGCACCTCCAAAGGTTAAATCCAAAAGGGAGACTCAAACAAGTGCCAAGCCCCCACGTGTCCAAAGCCCCAAAAGTTGCACCACCATTGAAAAGTATTCGACTTAGCGGAAGGTGCCAAGTTTCCAAATGGCACTACTTCAAAGATAAATCCAAAGAGCGGAGACCCAAATGAGCGCGGGCTCACCACGTAGTCCAAATTAAAAAAAGGGACAAGAGTCGGGGGTTGAATAGTCAAAGCAGAGACTTTGGAAAAATACAAAGGAGCCCAAGGAGCTCGTACAAAGGAAGCTAAGCCACATGTCATTCCGCATGATTTCAAGAGCATAAGGAAGGATCCGTATCTCCAAGATGCGTGAGGCCGCCACGTGGACCCTGTATGGACAA
Source organism: Taxus wallichiana var. yunnanensis (assembly GCA_018340775.1). Taxonomy (NCBI): domain Eukaryota; kingdom Viridiplantae; phylum Streptophyta; class Pinopsida; order Cupressales; family Taxaceae; genus Taxus; species Taxus wallichiana. The sequence continues at coordinate 147,793,758 of CM031233.1, forward strand.
ACTCTTTAAATATTGTGCTCCCATGACCCAAAACTTCAAATGGCCATATCTTTTGATTGGAAACTCATATTTGGGTGGGAGAAGAATTTTTGGAAATGTATCAACACCCTCTATGCCATGGAAACATAAAATATCATTCTTAATAGGATTTAGTAGGTGAAAATGGGAAAACATCTTCCAAGCCATTAATGCAGAATCTGATTTCTTCAACTACCAGACTAGATTTAATTTGATCCGCTAGGGAACTTAATCAACAGATTGTAGGCAGATTTGAAAGGGGAATTGATTGATGGTGGTTGAGCTTTCAAAGTAGGATTTAATGCATATCTCAAGGTGGTTGAAGCAAGATTCAAATTCTTCCTCCTCTCTCTCTCATTCTTCCTATATATTGTAATGAAGGGGCATATTCAAAGGGTTGGTCATTGTTTCTCCTCTTACCCCCTCTCTCTTTCTTCCTTAGGGTAGAATGTGGAGTCTAAGCCTCCTCCCATGGCTCTGTAATGGCATTTTCTCTTCTCTTCCCATTGATGATGTACTGTGTAACATTTTAGAGCAATAAAATTTATTTTCGTGATGCATTTGTCCATCCTTGGCTTATTTTGTTGTCTCTTCTTACCTCTCATCGTTGTAGGGTATATTGTGCATACTCTGATGTTTGTTGCAGGTTTTGGGAGCTATTCTTAATGGGTTTTGAAGTGGTGTTTCATGTGAAATCTATCTCTGGTCCATGGTGCATTCTTGTCCACCCTCTCTCTTGCTCACCTCTCCACTTCAAGCAGTCGGATATGTGATTCAACCACTTCCTTTTCTGGTGTATCATCGCTTAGTGTAGGATATTTCACCTCTCTCTCTCTGTCCCCTTGGAATGGTTAGATTAGGATAGAATAGGTTCTTCCTACACTGGAGTAGCTTGTGGCAAGGTAGATTAGGAAGCAAGAACCGACTTTCTCAGAGGTCCATCTCAAGTTCGTAAGTCCCACAGCTTGAGAGATGGTCCCATGTTGTGCAATCACATTGAATTCCCCACTTCACACCTAGGCCATTCGAGGGTGTTGTGATTCTGCACTAATATTTTTGGCACCCGGTGGGATAGGTATGAAGCACCTTACCACTTCATCTTAGCAGGTTGGTGTGTTCCTGTTAAGGTTCAACCTTTTGAGGCACATGCAAGCACATCTGGTGACTCCATCTGGTCAACCCCATCTGGTCAACAACCCCATCTCTGAAGTTGCAAACCTTTTCCATCCATTTCCACCCATCTTCATTCACTTCTCTTTCCATATCTCCCATTTTCTTCCATTTTATGAAGTTGTGCAATCATGACTTCATTCCCTTCATGGAACTCACACTTGCAGCAACAACAGTGAAATCCACCTCCAATGCATTTCCTAACTCCTCTCAGATCAGCATTATGATCAGACCCAGGATAATCATGCTTACCCATATGAGAATTGCCAAAAACAATTTGGCTATGGAGCTTATCAAGAACAAGGGTATGCATATAATGACAACAATCAAATGGAAGAAGTTAATCTGCTGGAGAAGATTCAAAAAATGGAGGTTGGCATGGTTTAGTCAAGGGCCATAGCAAAAATGAAGGCATTCAAGATTGGTTATAGGGCACCTTGTCCATGGGGAGGCCCTTTTCCAAGACATTACAGCCCTCAGGAGAAGATTGACTTCATGGTTGAAATGTTGTCCTCAACTTACATAATGGATTGAGGATATTGAGGCTTATGAGTGGACAAGACAACCTTGTCAATGGGTAAGTCCACCACCTCCTAGCTCTTCATTTTCTCTTTCTCAAACTTTATCATTTCAACATGATCAAGAGTCAAGCCCCTCATCTGCTGCCCCAAGTGTTAATTTATTTTCTCCATCTCCTGATCTCCCATCCCACCTTAGTTCCTCTACCATTTTCCCTTCCAAACAGTCATCCCCTCCAAACAAACAAGAAGTTCCACCTCCCTCCCCACCAAAAACAATTACAAATCTGGTTGAACCCCAACCTGCCACTCCTCTTGCCTTCCCAATTCCATATGGGGAAGAGATTCCAAAGACCAGTCAAGGAGAACAACAAGAGGAGAAACCCAATAGAGAAAAAATGATAGAGGATCTGAAGAGTTGGGTTGCAGATTTGGGTTTACAAAGATCCCCTTGATGGTCAAGCCAATAGAGGAGGTCAAGGTTGAAGAGCCAGTGGTGGCTGAGGCTGAGTTTGTAGCAAGAGAAGGAAAAAAACAACAAGAAGAAGATTAACAGTATGTTTGCTTTGAATACAGTGTCCCTAATGGCACTCTGTTTGAAGAGAATGTTGATCTAATCCAAGTTGCACAACCAGTTAAAGAGGAGGAACAATTAACTCCAAGTCCCATTGAAGAGGAGAATATGGGAGAGATCAAATTAGTGTTGAAGCCACTCAATGAAGAAAGCATCATTGGAGATTCTTTGCTTTCATTTCAAGGGCCTGATTTGATTGATGAACCCATGATGGAGGAGGACCATATAGTTCAGAGGCTCCAAGTGTGGAGCAGGCTACAAAAGAACCTTTAGTTCTTCCTCCCACTTCATCTCCTTCAATATCTAATGTTGAAGAGGAGTTTGAACTTTCAAACTTCATGTTGGAGGATGAAGGGAACCATGGTGAGCAAGTTGCAGATCAGGAGGACACCATGGAGGAGGTCGAGCACATGCAACAGGAAAACAAGGAGATAGATTATTTGTCTAACTTGGAGGATTGATTTGATGGAGAAGAGCCCATGGAGATTACATCATTTGATCCTCCATCATCCACCTTCCAAGCACATGAGCCTGCTACCATGAAGGAGGACATTCAAGGACAACAACCTACACTTCATAACAGCTCTCTGGGACCAAGGTTGGAAGATATGAGTCTTCCATGTTCTTCACAAGAGAAGGAAGGGAAAGAGCAAGAGGATGTCATCATCTCTCTCACACCATCCACCCAAGAAGGTCCACAAAAAGACTCCATTTTTGGAGTTAAATATCATAGATTAGTGGAGATTCAAGGGATCAAACCATGCCCAATCAGATACTTGGCTTCATTAGAGCCAAGGGAGAAGCCACAACAGTCATGCTTGCTTCTAAGCATGAGGAAGAGCCTCAAAGTGCCAAGGGTCACCATCAACACCTCTAGGAGTCCAATGCAAATCAGCTTGAGGAGGTATTTTCCATTGATGTTGATACCTTGATGATTTGGGTGGAGGACCGACTTATTGTCAGTTTTTCACTCATCCAGGCAGCCATATTCAGTGACAAACCATTTACATGGCTGCCCCTTTTTAGAAAAGGAAGCTATTTCTCCCTTCCTGATGGCAGGCTTTGTTTAAGCTTTTCTTTCTCTCTGGCTAGTGTAGGAGTAGGAGTAGACTTTGTTTTCAGTGAAGAAGTGCTTGTGCACACTCTGCATGTCTCATTTGAGGCATGTATGATTTTTTTTCTTTGTACATGAGTTTGTTCACATTTCTCTAGAGCTACCAAGGCCATGCCCTTTAGTATCCATGGAAAAAGACCCATAGTTTCCTATAATAGTTGCTAATTTAAAAATAAAACAAATGTAGAGCAACTAAAAATGTTTTGAGAAAATCTATTTCTGGGACAGGTTTAGGGTCAAGCAAGTGTAAGCAATCAGGGAGTCCATTTCAGAAAAGATCAGTACTAGGCTATCATTCATGACTCCATGCCCAATGGATGCTTTAAGGCCACTGGTCTCTTCATCTAGTAGAAGATGTCCTCGAGATTCACCAAATTGTTATCTCAATTTTACCCCAAAAAAATTGATCAAACACGACCCCGTGCAAGAAGAAATTCAAGAAAACGGCTCGTCGAATGAGCCCACGCTTCAAATCCAATAAATAGGTTGCAGATGGGTTCTAAAATGGAGGAGCATGATCGGGGAGGGAAGAAAACAACATCAAAGAAACCAAAGGCCTAAAGAAGTCAAACATGACCCTGCATAGGAAGAATCGAAGGGCCATTTCAGTCGAATGGGCCTACGTTTCAAATACCGATAGTCAAGTTGTAGGTGGACTCAGAAATGGAGAAACTAGAGGCCAAAGAATCAAATGGCATCAAAAGAGTCTAGGGCACACAAAAGGAAGAAGGCAAGGAAAGGCTCAAAGTCTTCGAGGCTTTATGAATGATTTAAATCGGGCCCAATTGGCTAAGTATGGAAGAGACAATGCAGAAGCTTCCACGTGTCTCAACAACGCACCTCAGAGATAAGAGCCCCAGGTAGAGACTCAAATGAGCACGGAGCTTCCACGTGTCCCAGGTCCAATAGGGTCAACAAAAGGGACAGAGCGGGCCCAAATGACTAAGTATAGAGGACCGGCGGAAGCCTCCGCATGTCCAAATGGCGCACCTCAAAGGTTAAATCCAAAAGGGAGACTCAAACAAGCACCAAGCCCCCACGTGTAGAGCCCCAAAAGTTACACCGGCCATTGAAAATTATTTGACTCAGTGAAAGGTGCCAAGTGTCCAAACGACACTACTTCAAAGATAAATCCAAAGAGCAGAGACCCAAATGAGTGTGGGCTCACCACGTAGTCCAAATTAAAAAAAAGGGACAGAGTCGGGGTTGAATAGTCAAAGCGGAGACTTTGAAAAATACAAAGGAGCCCAAGGAGCTCACGAAAGATGCCACATGTCATTCCAACATGATTTCAAGAGTATAAGGAAGGAGCTGTATCTCCAATATGTGTAAGGCTGCCACATAGACCCTATATGGATAGAATCTTTAAATATTGTGCTCCCATGACCCAAAACTTCAAATGGCCATATCTTTTGACTGGAAACTCATATTTGGGTGGGAGAAGAATTTTGAAAACATATTGACACCCTCTACACCATGGAAACATAAAATATCATTCTTAATAGGATTTAGTAGGTGAAAAATTGGAAAACATCTTCCAAGCCATTAATGCAGAATCTGATTTCTTCAACTACCAGACTAGATTTAATTTGATCCATTAGGGAACCAAAATCGATAGATTGTAGGCAGATTTGAAAGGGCATTGATTGATGGTGGTTGAGCTTTCAAAGTAGGATTCAATGCATATCTCAAGGTTCAAATTCTTCCTCTCCTCTGTGAAATTCTATCTCGGTTGTAATGAAGGGGCATATTCAAAGGGTTGGTCACCTTTCTCCTCCGCCTCCTCTCTCTGATGTGATTCAATCACTTAACATTTTGGTGTATCAAAATATGTTTTAGTGTAAGGTCTTTCATTGGCTTATTTTGTTCTCTCTCTCTCTCTATCCCTTGGAATGATTATATTAGGATGTAGGTTTTGGGAGTTGTGCTTAATGGGTTTTGAAGTGGTGTTTTGTGTGAAAGTATCTCTGGTCCATGGTGCATTTGCCACCCTCTCGTAGATTAGTGAAGATCAAGAACCGGTTTCACCGCTTAGTGAGGTCCATCTCTAATCCCCTTGGAATGATTAGATTAGGATAGAAAGTCCCATCTGCTGGAGTAGCTCGTGGCGAGAGATGAAAGTCCCATGATTGTCTCTTGAGGTCCATCTCGTTACGTAAGTGCCCACACTTGAGAGATGGTCCCATGTCACAATCACACCGAATGCCCCACTTCACACCGGGGGCCATTCGGGGGTGTGTGATTCGCACTAACAACACCATCTAGACAATTACAATTTCATCAATAACCATATGATCACAAGATTAGTTCAATTTTCTAGGTTTACTCAATAGAACAAAATATCACATGTAAAACACACACACACATATATATATATATATATATATATATATATATATATATATATATATATATATATACACACACACAACCACACACAATATATATAACCATGCCAAGCAAAGTGTATCAACCTCAATATAAAATGTCTCTAATAATCCACATGCATCATATATGAATTAAAATCAACCACAGTTCCCAATCTCTAATGTCTAACATCATACCAACTCAAAAACTACAATAATATCCATAAGTATACTCAATAATATCATAATCAATAAGAATAGGTGTCGAAGGGAAGTGGGAACTACACATGTCATGGAATTCTAATACATGATACATCCTAAAAACTATATGTACTTTTGAAATATATTTTGAAATTATTTTAAAATAGAAAACATATTATTATAATTTTTTGGCTGCATTTTATGTGTCTTTTGAGAATATTGGAAGAGTTTTAATATTTTGTATTAATTTATAGAAAATCTTGGAATTGATAATATATTAACATATTTATTTAGTGATTTTTAAACATTGAAAGTATTTGAGGTGAAAATAGTCTTTAGGAAATTAAATTTTATTTATTACTTGGATATATTATAATGATTTATTATTTATAATTTTGGTTTATAATAATTTTAAACATATTTTAAATTAAATTTCCTTTAAGCAAACAATCAAATATATAAAATAAACATAATTACATTTTTATTTTATTAACATCAATCTTGGTTTGTTTTTTACTATATTAATTTTGTATCATTTTTATATCAACTTTTCCTTCTTTTTCACATTAATTGTCTTAATTTTTCAATTTCTCAATCTTTGCTTGTCTTGGTCTACATCAATCTAATTATTTTGAATTTTTTTGTTGCAATTAATCCAATTTATCTTTAATCAAGTGTCTACATAAAACATAATTTATTAGCATTAATGTTAATATGTTTTGGTTGACATCAATCTTTCAAAGTTTTGGATGATATTAATCTTGAATTGTTTTGATCATTTTTAATTTGTTTGGATGACTTATATTTCTTAAATTTTTCAACATCAATTTTAACATGTTTTGATTGACATCAATTTTCATTGAATTCCATATTTGATATTTGGTTAATTTTAATGCAAACATATTAAGAAAAATAGAACATATAACAAATATATTTAAGAAATTTTATAAATCTATAAGAAATAATCAATTATTGTAATAAAATTATCTTTTAATTTTCCCCTTCCCATAACTTAATTGTATATATTTTATTTAAAATATATACTCTATCAAGTCTTTCAAAATAACTAGTTCAACTATTGGTATTTATTTATTTGTTTACTTTGTTTTAGGTCATCATTCATCATATTTTGTATTTAACTCTAAATATTAACACGATATAATATTAATTGCTTTTAAAAATGCATATTATTATGTAGATTGGTTATAACTATCTTACATATAATAATATAGCACTACCCTATCATTATGTATCCATAAGTTTCCATCCATACCATCCCGATTGTTGGTCTCTACTTATGCTTACCACTTTTATATTTATATGTTTTTAGATTTTATGATAAACATGTACATGCAACAAAAATATTATGAATCAAACCTACAATATTGCATTTATGAGTGAGTTTTTTAATCCATGGGCTTGCATAATATTATTCGAAATTACTTCTAAAATTTCATTGATATTTGAGTTCAAATTAAAAAACAAGTAAGCCCCACTTAAAAAAATGTCATATATGTAGAGGAATGCTAAAATGGTGTTATCTTATAAGATGGATAGCCATAAGTGTGTATATAGTTATTGAAGATAAATTACATTAACCAAAACCAAATAATATGTTTTTATTAAGGATAAAGTTTTTTTGGTTGGGGCCCTACCAGAACAAAAGCAGATGCTAAAGCCTAGATACTACATTGAAGAATAAAGAAACATGATCGAAGCAACTAATCGGTAACATCAAAAGTGCATGTCCTGATCACCATCCATAACAAAGAACTATTGTCAACCAACGACCAAAAAAATTATTTGTGTCATATGAGAAGGTGTAGAATGCAGTTTAGAAGAAATTATTTTGTTGTAACGTCCACTCCTCCTTGTTAAGATCTAAACTAGAATGGCACGGGAGAAGAACATGTAATGAACAAATAGGTCTAAGAGGAGATCTATCGGTAGAAGAAATAATCTTCGAGACCACCTCAATAATGACATGGGGAATATGATTATTTGATTCAGGATGAGGCAACCGAGAGGGGTTCACAATAGGTGGAGAAGTCACCCTAGAGGAGCTCAAAACAAAATAAAGGATAACATCAAGAATATAATGATGAGAGAGATTAATGGTAAAGTTTGAGGGTAGAGAATCCACCCACTAGGCAAAGGAGTAAAATTGATAATTGTTTTAGGAAGATAAACTACTATATGAAGTAATTGAAGAAAATTTATTAAAATATTTTTAATGGTAATTTGGTTGCTTTCTTTTATTGCAAATTTTTAATTTTCACTATATTTTAAAAAATTAATATATTTAATGGATAGATCATATGTTATATTACATTAGTAATTCTAAAGATTGTAACTCAAGGATTAAATGGTTGGAAGACCATAGAAATGAAGGCAATTATTATAAATTCAAGTTTGAATGATTAGAATATAATTTGATGTCCCTTTATGGTTCATTATTTTCACACTACACCTTTCTAATCTCGTCAAAACCTATGATTGATGGATATGTTATATTTTTGTTTGGTCACTTTTGATATGTATTAAGACTCATGGATGTGTGTTTGATGTATTTTACATTTTAATAAACCATATCTCTATGTATGTCATCATTATTATTTATATGATTCATATGCCTTACTTGAAAATGTTGATTTTTTAAAGAAAATTATATATTTTTGCGTGCAATTCCCAAGACATGTGTTGATGTAGTTTCATAACTCATATACTATATCATATTCCATAAAGTCCCAATGAAGGATTTTTATAGTGCCCATATTCACAGTCATAAGCTTCAGCTGAGCCATGATATAAATATTCCTAGTCTTGAGTGTGTCACATGTCACCTTCTATAAGGGACAAGGATAGAATATTCCAAATATTTATAACCCAAAAAGGACACAAAGGAACAAAGTAGAATAAAAAAATATGCTTTTACCGAGACTATGAGGCTACATATTAATGTATTTCATGTCATTTTTTTATATATTGTGTGAACATTGTGATGGGTGTAGTGAATGTGCATATCATAAGTATGAAAAGAAAAAGGGGAATAATGGGAATTAATAAGGCGCAATACTAATCCTAGCCTAGACATGACTTAGGAACCATGTTCTTAATTTTATTTTATCCTATCCCAAATACATGTCATTGTGGACCCTTTAACTCATGTAATTTTTAATATTGTAATTATTGAAATATTTTAACTTATTTTCATAACATGTATGTTTCCCCCCTCTTATAACCTATGAAATCGATTTTTTTGGAATTACAAAGTAAATGAGGGTGTTGAAAGGACCCACATCCTTGTACAATTGAGGATTTTTTGAGAGGATCCACAACCTAGGCTACTGATGAAGGGGACCACCATTAGGAACTCAATTGAAGAAACCACGAAGTCATAGTGAAGATGCAGTGACCAATGATAAGGACCATGAGTGGATTAGCTACCGGCGATGATAGCGAGAGGTGACGGCGGCGAGAGGAGAAATTACTAGTGTCAGTAGTGAGAGGGGTAGCCACCAATGTCGGCGGGGAGAGGAGTAGCCACCTGCAACGTCGGCAGCGAGAGGAGTATCCACTAGTGTCGAGAAGTGAGTGGAGCGACCACCAAAATCAATAGAAGAGGAGAAGCCACCCGCCAACAACGATACGAGAGGAGCATCCACTAGTGATAGTAGTGAGAGGATCAATCATGAAATGTCGAGTAGCGAGAGGAGAAACCACCGGCTTCAAAGCCACGAGAAGAGATGCCACAAAGGATGATTGTGCCTCATGGGGATTTGAACACGAGTGGAAAACACACAACCATGTGACTTGACCGCATAACTCCCACCCCATTGGCAACCTTTGAACTTGATTTTATACTAGAAGCCAAATCACTAATTTCACAAAGTTCTAATTTTTTATTTATTTTTCCAAAATAGAGGTGGCATGATAAATGTGTCATTGGGAATCTAAAGAGGGTTTACATGCCCAAAATGTTGTATTCCTAGGTTTCTTGGGAGTGTAAAGTGTTAGAATTAGATTTGATTCATGTACCTCACTAACTGGTAATGAATGTGTGATTAGGGTCCTTATTAAAGGGATCACATAGACCACGTAGGAAATAATTTGAGAGATAGGACTCATCGAAGGAAGATATGAAGCACTAATTTAACAATAAACAATCAAAACATCTTCTACTAGTATGAGAAAATATTATAGGATTGTGTTGGATGAATCTACACTTAATGAAATTCATTATTAGAAGAATATAGGAGAATTCACTAGAATTATAATCATATGAACTATCATAGCTATGTTTTTGAATCTAGTAAGCTTTACACACAACCATTATTTCCTCAATTTGATGATTGTGAAAATAAATATATCACCAATGTCTTATCTTCTATATGGGGTCCTGTGATGATGTAGGTGGGATAAAAATACACTTTCAAGTAAAGATAATTATTCGATTATTACTCAATATTCTTGAAATCTTTGTTGACATCCTTAACTGATTTATGGGTAGTTTCCTATGAGATTATCTCTTTTAGATAATGTTTTACTATGTATATGGTTTTTATTTAGGATAATTAATATGAAAATGCATACATTACATCTAAATGCTCAATTTTTTTGTAGGAATTACAATTTACTATATTTATGATCAATGGGTTTTTGCAATGCATGTCTTGAATAGTGTTCTCAAATATAATAATAAGTTATAATTATTAATTTTTTCATCAATTACAATACCCTTAACCAAATGTACATGTATAAGATCACAAATGACGAAAGAGTAATCATAATCATATTGATATACTCAAAAATACATGGAGATTGAATTGCCATAGTGAGGCCTTCATGTGCGATTTGAAATTATGGGCTGATGTATATCCTTGCGGATGTGGCACTAGGAAAATAAACTAATAAAATGTAAAATATAATGAACCTACCTACCTGACCTTAGAAAACAACATAGAGGTTTCTTGAGCTCATGAAAGTGGATGTTATTTGGATGACCTTCTTACATTATTATTGAAAGAAGCATACCAAATTAAGGAGATTATGTGGACACACTCCTCCACTCTAATGAGAATAACCTTTAAGAAGTAGATATTGTGTGTATGTGCTCCTTATAAGTGTTGTGCCTAATTCACCCACAAATCAGATGTAAAAATAACCTAATTTATAACCAATTCTAGTTCATTCCTCAAACGAAATAGTCATCACAACAAATATGGTGTGAAAAGAGTCTTTTTTCCTTATATCTTATCTTTTCTCATTTCTTTACCTTATAAGAGATTATTTAGTGCTATAAGGCCTTCTTGTTCAGCTTGAAAGAATCATAAAATATCAAGGAGATTATAAAGACATGTTCGGTCGAGTAGTGTTTACACCATCTATATAGACATGTTTGTTTTCCATGAAATCATCTATCAAGTAAGCTCAAGAAATCATACATCATCATTTTCTTAATTGAAGAAGAATACCCAAAGGAAGAAAATTTTACTTTTATTTTCTTCACATTCTTTAAGTATTGAGAAACGTGAGGAAACAAAATAAAAAATTGTAAGGACTTTAAAAAATAATATTGTACCTCGTATTTTTTTTTCCATATAAAGGGGTCACGAGTTTGCGCCATTAACTAATCTATGAGTTTTTAAGTGCCCACTCCTCTTGAAATTGATATTACTCTAATTTTTCTTATTTTGGATTGGAGCCATAGACATTATTATCATATTGATCTTTAGACATTGATAGATGGACATTGTTATATTTGATTAACTTATTTGATAGATAGTGTGGATGTTTTAGATTTATGACATGATGTGATTTATAGGATGGATTATATGCATGGATTGACATATCAGTATTTCATGATCTTGAGCTACTATTGTACTGACACATTGGATTTGATATATATATGTTGCTAGATGATTTAGTTAGTTTTATGATCTTATTGCTAATTGATAAAATCGAAATATTTAGAATTGTGAATAATTGGTGAATTAATTAATTTTAGCGATGGTTTAGTTATGATATTGATGATGTGAATTGATATGTATATGTGTGCATTTTATTATATCGATGTCGTTAATATGGCCATGAGGCCAGAAAGGTATTGTTTTGATTTTTGTAGGCATTTGCAACACAACAAAAAGGGGATAAGAGACCAACAGTGAAGGAATTTGGGGTATTGCCATGCAGTCACCTTGGCAACTAGTGTAAATGTATGATGTTATTATTGTTAGATTGTTAGGAGGTCCCCATTTGGGCTGGCCTCAAATGTGACCTTGAGTAAATTATGAGAGACAACCAGGGAAGGAGAAATAGAAGAGATAATTTATCTCATATTATTCTCGTATAACACAAAGCACACGTCTGATATGTATAGACATGAAATCTGTACTAGACTCCCTAACTAAATGGAGAAGATCCACAATAGAAGCGAGAGAATGATGGAAGAAGAGATAATGTGATAAGATAGACACCTAATAACCAACGTATGCTAACATTCCCCCTTATTACATTGTTTCTTGCAAATGTGACCTCTCAGAAAGATTCAAATTTCACTTTTCCAAGAGATTTAGTGAGAATGTCGGCAACTTGTGCTTGATGGAGGCGATCTTTGGAGCTGAATTTGATGGTTCAAGGCGTGCGCCATTAACTAATCTATGAGTTTTTTGTAGTGCCCACTCCTCTTGAAATTGATATTACTCAAATTTTACTTATTTTGGATTGGAGCCATAGACATTATTATCATATTGATCTTTAGACATTGATAGATGGACATTGTTATATTTGATTAGCTTATTTGAGAGATAGTATGGATGTTTTAGATTTATGACATGATTTGATTTACAGGATGGATTATATGAAGGGATTGACATATCAATATTTCATGATCTTGAGCCATTGTTCTCTTGACACATTGGATTTGATATATATATGTTCTTTAGATGATTTAGTTAGTTTTATGATCTTATTGCCAATTGATAAAATTGAAATATTTAGAATTGTGAACAATTGGTGAATTAATTAATTTTAGCGATGGTTTAGTTATGATATCGATGATGTGAATTGATATGTATATGTGTGCATCTTATTATATCGATGTCGTTAATATGTCCATGAGGCTAGAAAGGTATTGTTTTAATTTTTGTAGGCATTTGCAACACAACAAACAAAAGGGGATAGGAGACCAACAGTGAAGGAATTTGGGGTATTGGCAATATGTCACCTTGGCAACTAGTGTAAATGTATGATGTTATTATTGTTAGATTGTTAGGAGGTCCCCATTTGGGCTGGCCTCAAATGTGACTTTGAGTAAATTATGAGAGACAACCAGGGAAGGAGAAATAGAAGAGATAATTTATCTCATATTATTCTGTATAACACAAAGCACACGTACAATATTTATAGGACAGAAATCTGTACTAGACTCCCTAACTAAATGGAGAAGATCCACAATAGAAGCAGAGAATGATGGAAGAAGAGATAATGTGATAAGATAGACACCTAATAACCAACGTATGCTAACATTCCCCCCCTTATTACATTGTTCTTGCAAATGTGACCTCTGAAAGATTCAAATTTCACTTTTCCAAGAGATTTAGTGAGAATGTCAAAGCAACTTGTGCTTCAAGAGGGACAATGATCTTGGAGCTGAATTTGATGGTTGAGGCGTGCGCCATTAACTAATCTATGAGTTTTGTAGTGCCCACTCCTCTTGAAATTGATATTACTCAAATTTTTCTTATTTTGGATTGGAGCCATAGACATTATTATCATATTGATCTTTAGACATTGATAGATGGACATTGTTATATTTGATTAGCTTATTTGATAGATAGTATGGATGTTTTAGATTTATGACATGATGTGATTTACAGGATGGATTATATGCATGGATTGACATATTAATATTTTATGATCTTGAGCCAACTTTGTTCTCTTGACACATTGGATTTGATATATAGATGTTGCTAGATGATTTAGTTGGTTTTGTGATCTTATTGCTAATTGATAAAATCGAAATATTTAGAATTGTGAACAATTGGTGAATTACTTAATTTTAGCGATGGTTTAGTTATGATATTGATGATGTGAATTGATATGTATATGTGTGCATTTTATTATATCGATGTCGTTAATATTACATGAGGCCCAGAAAGGTATTGTTTTGATTTTTGTAGGCATTTGCAACACAACAAAAAGGGGATAAGAGACCAACAAATGGTGAAGGAATTTGGGGTATTGCCCGTGTCGCAATTATGCAGCGACTAGTGTAAATGTATGATGTTGTTATTGTTAGATTGTTAGGAGGTCCCCATTTGGGCTGGCCTCAAATGTGACTTTGAGTAAATTATGAGAGACAACCGGGGGAAGGAGAAATAGAAGAGATAATTTATCTCATATTATTACTGTATAACACAAAGCACACGTCTGATATGTATGGGACCCAATCTGTACTTAGACTCCCTAACTAAATGGAGAAGATCCACAATAGAAGCAGAGAGAATGATGGAAGAAGAGATAATGTGATAAGATAGACACCTAATAACCAACGTATGCTAACATTCCCCCTTATTACATTGTTCTTGCAAATGTGACCTCTGAAAGATTCAAATTTCACTTTTCCAAGAGATTTAGTGAGAATGTCAAGCAACTTGTGCTTGATAGGACGATCTTGGAGCTGAATTTGATGGTTCAAGCGTGCGCCATTAACTAATCTATGAGTTTTGTAGTGCCCACTCCTCTTCGACATTGATATTACTCTGATTTTGCTTATTTTGGATTGGAGCCATAGACATTATTATCATATTGATCTTTAGACATTGATAGATGGACATTGTTATATTTGATTAGCTTATTTGATAGATAGTATGGATGTTTTAGATTTATGACATGATGTGATTTACAGGATGGATTATATGCATGGATTGACATATTAGTATTTGATGATCTTGAGCTACAACATTGTTCTATTGACACATTGGATTTGATATATAGATGTTGTTAGATGATTTAGTTGGTTTTGTGATCTTATTGCTAATTGATAAAATCGAAATATTTAGAATTGTGAACAATTGGTGAATTACTTAATTTTAGCGATGGTTTAGTTATGATATTGATGATGTGAATTGATATGTATATGTGTGCATTTTATTATCTCGATGTCGTTAATATGGCCATGATGCTAGAAAGGTATTGTTTTGATTTTTGTAGGCATTTGCAACACAACAAAAAGGGGATAAGAGACCAACGAGTGAAGGAATTTGGGGTATTGCCAGCAGTCGCCTTGGACTAGTGTAAATGTATGATGTTGTTATTGTTAGATTGTTAGGAGGTCCCCATTTGGGCTGGCCTCAAATGTGACTTTGAGTAAATTATGAGAGACAACCAGGGAAGGAGAAATAGAAGAGATAATTTATCTCATATTATTCTCGTATAACACAAAGCACACGTACAATATGTATAGGACAGAAATCTGCACTAGACTCCTAACTAAATGGAGAAGATCCACAATAGAAGCGAGAGAATGATGGAAGAAGAGATAATGTGATAAGATAGACACCTAATAACCAACGTATGCTAACATTCCCCCTTATTACATTGTTCTTGCAAATGTGACCTCGAAAGATTCAAATTTCACTTTTCCAAGAGATTTAGTGAGAATGTCAGCAACTTGTGCTTGGTGGGACAAGATCTTTGGAGCTGAATTTGATGGTTCAAGAGGCGTGCGCCATTAACTAATCTATGAGTTTTGTAGTGCCCACTCCTCTTGAAATTGATATTACTCAAATTTTTCTTATTTTGGATTGGAGCCATAGACATTATTATCATATTGATCTTTAGACATTGATAGATGGACATTGTTATATTTGATTAACTTATTTGATAGACAGTATGGATGTTTTAGATTTATGACATGATGTGATTTACAGGATGGATTATATGAAGGGATTGACATATCAATATTTCATGATCTTGAGCCACCATTCTCTTGACACATTGGATTTGATATATATATGTTCTTTAGATGATTTAGTTAGTTTTATGATCTTATTGCTAATTGATAAAATCGAAATATTTAGAATTGTGAACAATTGGTGAATTACTTAATTTTAGCGATGGTTTAGTTATGATATTGATGATGTGAATTGATATGTATATGTGTGCATTTTATTATATCGATGTCGTTAATATTCCATGAGGCCGAGAAAGGTATTGTTTTGATTTTTGTAGGCATTTGCAACACAACAAACAAAAGGGGATAGGAGACCAACAGTGAAGGAATTTGGGGTATTGCCAACAGGTCGCCTTGGCAACTAGTGTAAATGTATGATGTTGTTATTGTTAGATTGTTAGGAGGTCCCCATTTGGGCTGGCCTCAAATGTGACTTTGAGTAAATTATGAGAGACAACCGGGGAAGGAGAAATAGAAGAGATAATTTATCTCATATTATTCTGTATAACACAAAGCACACGTACAGTATTTATAGGACAGAAATCTGTACTAGACTCCCTAACTAAATGGAGAAGATCCACAATAGAAGCAGAGAATGATGGAAGAAGAGATAATGTGATAAGATAGACACCTAATAACCAACGTATGCTAACATTCCCCCCCTTATTACATTATTCTTGCAAATGTGACCTCTGAAAGATTCAAATTTCACTTTTCCAAGAGATTTAGTGAGAATGTCAGCAACTTGTGCTTCAGTAGGACAGTACTGGAGCTGAATTTGATGGTTCAAGACGTGCTCTTGAATGAAATGGCAGTCAATTTCAATATGCTTTGTTCGTTCATGAAAGACTAGATTATGCACGAGCTTCAACACACTCTAATTGTCGCAATAGAGAATAGGTGACTGTTTTTTAGGAATTCCTAGGTCATCCATAATGCGACGTATCCATATCACTTCGCACACAGCTCCTCGTGCGGCGCGATATTCTGCCTCTGTGGATGAGATAGAAACAACATTCTGCTTCTTGCTTATCCACGAGATAGGCCCGAAATCGAGATGAAATATGTATCCCGTAGTTGACTTCCTATCATCACGAGATCCAAAGCATAGTGCAGTCGACATATCCACGGAGGAAGAATTGATCATTCTTTTTATATTCCGCACCATAATTAGTTAGTTGTTCCTCGGACATATCTCAAAACATGCTTTCTTTGCATTCAAAGTGACATTTCTTTGGCTCCTGCGCATGAACACGAAAAGATAAATGACAAAGCATAGCAGAGATGCAGTGGTGTATGTCAAATAGATGAGCCCTCCAACCAATTGCACTGTAGAGAGTAGCATCTACTTGAGGTGAGTCTGGAATCTTGAAAGTTGCAAGCCTTTTTCCATGGGAGTGGATATAGGTTTACAGTCGGACATTCTATACTTTTCTAGGAGTGTC
Source organism: Taxus wallichiana var. yunnanensis (assembly GCA_018340775.1). Lineage (NCBI taxonomy): Eukaryota > Viridiplantae > Streptophyta > Pinopsida > Cupressales > Taxaceae > Taxus > Taxus wallichiana. The sequence goes on from CM031233.1 coordinate 147,811,119, forward strand.
TTGGCATACTTTGTCTGGGAAACAAAGATGTGATGCTCCTTTTGCCATATTTCCAAGCCAAGACAGTAATGTAGTAGCCCCAAATCTGTCATGTCGAAGGTTCTTTTGAGATCATTCTTTACAATATCAACTCTGATCTTCGAACTACCAGTGATCACAAGATCATCTACATAAACAACCAGAATGACAATTTCTTTGCCTACCTTCTTTATATACAAATTTGAATCTGAGGGGCTACGAATGAACCCATGCTACAAAAGGTGATCGTTGATCTTGATATACCATGCCACAGGAGCTTGTTTGATCCGTAAATAGATTTGATGAGACGACATACCTTTTAGGCTGATTTTCATCAACAAATCCTTGGGTGGGTCATGTATATACTTTTTTCAGATCACCATTTAGGAAAGCACTCTTGATGTCCATCTGCTGAAATATCCATCCTTTCTGTGCTGCAAGTGCGCAAACTACTCTGATGGTCTTCATCTTCGCAGTGGGTGCAAAGGTTTCTTCATAGTCGATGCCTTCTTTCTGAGCATATCCTTTGGCTACAAGTCATGCTTTATGTTTGTCGATGGATCCATCTGCCTTATATTTTGTCTTGAAGACCCATTTGCAGCCTATGGGTTTCTTTCTGTAGGCAGATCAACAAGTTCCCATGTCTAATTTTTCATGAGCGAGTCATATTCTGTTTCCATAGCTTCCTTCCACTTGAGTTTGAGTGAGTGCTTCATGAACATTATCTGGCTCGGAGCTATTCATCAGTGAACTCATAAGTGCAAAGTTTACCTCATTTCTTGTTTGACTCCTTATTTTGACTCCGGATGATGTATATCGGGAGTTGTTTGAAATTTGAGTCCTTGATAGTTCTTTGTACCCACTTCGGATGAGAACTTGACCGCTTTTGAGAAGAAGCTGTGTCATTGCGTGAGGATTTATGTGGAGTCACATTCTGCAGTAGTTCTCAAGGTCAACAAATAGTTCTCCTGGTAGCATTTCTTTTCTATGAGTAGTCTCCTCCGGCTCATCATCGATTCGAGACTAATCGGTGAGATGTGTTTGGAAGTGGATCTTCTATTGATACTATTGAGTTAAAGGATGACTCGTCACAAACCACATCCCGACTCTCGTATATTTTCTTTGTCTCAGGATCCATGAGACAATACGCCTTCGAGGTAGTACTGTAGCCAAGAAGGATACGGGAGTGTTTTGGCTCTGGATTCTTACTACAATGGGCTCCTTCTGATGTCTCCTCATCAGAGTCATCATCTTCTTGTTGGGCTGCAAGATGTCCTTTTGCTTTCTCCAGTGGGGACGTCATTTGGACTTTTGAAAATCTTCGTGCCCGGATGTGCTTGTATGGCTTGAAGGCCCTTGTTTCAGGCTATTGTGCCAGCAGTGATTAGTGTCGTGAGTATTGGTTCTGCAAATGTGACACCATCTCTTTGACTTTTGATCTTTCTGTTTGGATTGCGTTGGATTTGGCTTCTCTGGGGGACCTTTCCGATTCTTCTGGCCACGATTAGGCTTTGAGAACAAGGTTCTCAAAGCTTTGTCCTGAGACTCCCCATTCGATGAAGTGATAGCTTCTTCGCTGAGAAAATTCACAAGCTCTTCGAATGTCACTTTGTTTGTTTAGACACATTTAGTGTTGTAACAAACACTTGAAATTAAGAAGGAGTGCTCTCAAGGTGATTGGGACAAGTAGTTTATCGTCTCACCGTTTCACCGAGCGCCAATAACTCGATCTCAACTCATGCACGTGACGCAGAATTCCTCCACTTTCTCGTTAGACCCATAGAGAGGGTGTGCACGGCTTATTTGAAGATGAAGAATCTGTCGATTTTTGGCTTCATAAATGGTTACCAACTTGTCCCAGCCTCCTTGGGTTTCTTCGCATTCAGAACATGTGGTTGCACATCATCACCCGATCTTGATCATTATCAGCATCAAGGCTTTAGCACTAGCCATGTCATATTTTATTATTTCATCGGGGGGCGTGGGAGCAGGCACAGACCCTGTGACAATTCCCCATAATCCTTCAAACTGAAGGATTGTCTTCATTTTTGTCTTCCAGGCCGCAAAATTAGACCCTTTGAGAAGCTCGAAAGGCGTCGATAGAAGTAACTTCGGAGCAGACATTGTAATAAAAAAATATTTATTTATTTGAAAAAGTTATTACAATTTGGACTCACTGTCGAGAATGCTGGCTCGTAGATGCTCGCGATATTCGTGTGTCTTTGTGAGACGGCGGCGCTGCTTTGCGGGCGTTCTTCTTCGTCGCCACTGATCGGCGTCGTATCCAGCTTCTAATTCTTCCCGTACTCGCTTTGCTTGGCAGCTGACGTCGAAAAGAAAGTACTCAAGGAGTCCTTCTCGAACTAGTTTGTCGAATGCAAGATTGCCGCAATTTCGAAGCTCGTTCAGCAAAGCAAAGTAGAACCCGGAGCTCTCAGGAGCTTCTCCATGGTGTTCTCTGGCTGGCGAGTTGATATTGTGGCTTTCAGCTGTGGCGACCGTGTTGTTGACGCTTTCAATCGAGTTGTCTACACTCGACATTCGATGTAGTGTAGAAGAGACTGTTGTAGACTCAAAACTACCTCGACAGCGTTTGAAGGTCTCCGCGCACAGAAATAAGTTCTCTCTCCGGCGAGATCTCCACGTCCAAGCTTGTGTTTGATCCTTAGATTGTTTCCACATCCAGCAGTAGCAGCAGTAGTCTTCAACACGCTCAGGTAGAGAAAATAGAAGACTAAACGCTGAAGTCTTCACGCAGCAGCAGCAGTAGAAAAGAAAAAAAAAAAAAAAAAGTTTCTCCTTGTCTTCAAAGGAGTCGGCGGAAGGTGGATCTGGACTCGGTTCACACATTTGGGAACGCCTTTCTGCCTTCTGCTCCGCTCAATTACTCCAGACACCTCCCGCCTCTCTCCGACCCAATTCTTTCATATAAGTATCGATCATGGACACGCCAATCAATTTATTCAAACAACTATCTGGTCGCGTATCAATATTTTCTGCTGTTTTTTTTTCTTGATCTCGGGTGCCACAGTGATCTTTACCGGTGGGCGTTTCTCACGTCACGTTCGGAACAAGATTATTTTCCTCCGCTTAGTGATATACAAAAACTCAGCGGGTACTCACGCCTGTCCTGGAGCCGCGTGGTCGCGCAGGGTCCTTTTCTTCTGCTCAGTGGCACAAGGCTCGGCTAGTGGCCCTCTTAAACACCAGCCCGATGCACTCCTGTCCAACGCCTCCCAGATCTCTGCCACGCTCTGATACCACACTGAGAGACAGCCAGGGAAGGAGAAATAGAAGAGATAATTTATCTCATATTATTCTGTATAACACAAAGCACACGTACTGATATTTATAGGACAAAAATCTGTACTAGACTCCTAACTAAATGGAGAAGATCCACAATAGATGTAACGCCACAAAAAAAAATGACGCCATTACTTGACAACAAACAACCGAAAATGTGAAATTTTTTTTTGTTGTTAACTAAACAAGGTAGTGGTTCTTGTTTGATTTATTTCATCCGCAAGTTTTGTGACCTGCTTGATATTGGGAACAGATAAGCTTCAATCCTTTACTTTGTATTCCGATCGCAAATCTAGAACTATGTGGTTGTCGCAATTCCATTCACTCGAGCTTTACTTCAATATTTGTTGTATTCGTCTCTATCCTTAGCGGATAAACTTCGAGTTTCAAGAATGGTGATACAAGACTGCATAGGGGTAATTGACCGCTGACCCCGTTTTCACTTTATGATCCAATTTATAAAAGGATGAAGGTGACCAGGGTAATGTATGTATTATAATTTTATTGATGTTTTTTTTTATATATTTTAATATATATATTTGCAGAGATATGTTGCAAAGATAACACATATATGGCTATCTTGATGACTTTTAGAAATCTTTTAATATATATGTTCTTAGATATCTCTTTAGATACTTTTAATTTAAATGATAAATATATATGTATAGATGTATTATCCAAGTTTATACTCAATACGCCTATATTCCTATACATGCATTGAATTTTGAATTTAAAGGAATAAAAGTCAATTCCATGAAAAACGTTTCAAATTATATTTAATTCTTTTGGTTGGGGATGGGTTTCATCTACCAACTGTCACGATTTAGTAGCTTCCCACCTGGCATGAAAAACCACTCCTACAGGCCACATAAACATCTACTCACCAAGATTTCACCAATCAAGATGTCCCAGGACAGGTTCGCCATTTCTTTCCTACATTTGTCCTACCAGCGGCGCATTAAAAGTGGTAGCTGAGGGTGAAGTTTTAGACCAGGCAGTAAGCGAAAACACTGGTAAATTCACCCAAACCGCGTGGAGGTAGATGAGGTGCGCCAAAACAGATTTCAGGTGATTAAGGCAGGTATAAGGTCTTTTTCTACTCGTACTGGCCTTGTGAACCGACAATATTGTTATCTATGCAGCATCTGGTGCAACTACGAACTCGGGGCTCACCCACAAGGTAATCCGCGTCGAAACGTTTCCAGGGACAGAGAGGCATTTGCAACAATGATCTGTCAAAACGTGTTGTTATCTTGTTCAGTATTGAATGTACCCACTCAGGGCACACAACCCTGTTCCATATTAAGTTATGGAAGCCCATCTACAGATCATCTAGAAGACTCAACATTCCTTGTTTAAGGATTTACTGAAAATCTAGTCTTATTACATTTATATAGGATATTAAAGAATTTTTATTCCTTGATTAATTCCTTCCATAAATTATTGGCAAATCCAAATTAGGAATACCTCTGTTCCATATAAACTTATGGAAGCACATCTACAGATCATTTAGAGTCTTAGACGTATTGACAGGCACAAGGTACTTCGTTTATAGATTATGAAAAAGTACACAGTCCATAAATTATGAATCTTACTTAATCTTATTATGGACATTCTCCATGTTGCTTACAAACATTTTGTGGACAGATTCAGACTCTTTTTAGGGAAGAACAATTTCTAGTGCAAATCATTTTTAAAAAAAGATGCTAGATGCACATACAGTAAATAATATTGTTGTGTCCATGAATGGGATCAATATTATAAACATATTGAAGTTACAGGCATTTATAGTGGATAAAATGTACAACACAGTCCATAAATTATGAATCTTACAGAATCTTATGATGGACATTCTCCGTGGTGCTTCAAACGCGAATGAGAGAGGCAGTGGAGGCGTTATTTTAAAAAGAAAGAGAGCGACCTGCCCATCTATGCCGCTAATTATTTGAGTCATTTTTGCAAGCACTGACAATTTAAATATTCTCTGTGGCGATCGGTGCTTTGTGTATCAAGTTGTCTATCAGGCATATCTACTCAAACGTATCATCTTTTTTTTTTATATTAGCAGTTATTCTCTTAGACACAATATAAGGGTGATTGACTGGTCTTGATTTTGAGACTAACTTTACATTTTTTCGGAGGTAGTTGCGAGGCCGCCATGCGCACTTGATATTTGTGAAGCTAAGACCACTCGCAGTGTCCTAATCTGTAAAAAAAAAACGTTTAAAATATTTGTAATGGTCTAATATAGTTTTGGAGAGGGAAAAATATGATTCATTTAAGGAAGTATTATTGTTGAGTGTTAATTAATGCTTGTTGCAATTCAAGTATTAAGGATGTTCTAATGGAAAACATTTGGAATAACATTAAAACCATATTTCGACTTTAGTGGTGCTTTCTTCCTTTTGGAAAAGATACATAATTGTGCCTTATTGTTAAAAAGTTTTAAATGGATCAAACTCCTCTCTATTTTGAGCCCATTGATAAAATTGTTTATAAAATATTTCCTTTTACACTAACATTCCACTTTTAATACATCTCCTTTTAAGCAACAAAATGAGATCTAACATGTATATTCTTTTGTAATTTCTTCCCAACATTCCACAAAAGAATTCAACCACATTCCCAATAAAATTTAGAGTAAGAAATAATTATCATTTCAATGCAACTTTTCCTTCCAAATCCTTTTACAACATATCCTACTTCATGTGGAAACAAATTTGCAATAATGAAAGCTAAAGAAATTAAAGCAATATTACATTTTTCCTCCACCCAAGGTGGTAAGTACATGATGTTTTTACATTGTCAACAACAAGGTTCTTGTGTTCCAAGGTGTTCTTCATCCATGCTCCAAGTTCCAAGTATTTCAAATCACAACCAAGATAGGGGGAGAGGCAACACTCTCCTCCCAACCAAAACTCAATGGAGAAGAGAAGCAATCTCCTCCATTGACCCCCGAGCCCCAAACACAACACAATGAAGGGTGGTCTCCAACTCAAGGCAACAACACTTGCTTCCACAATACAATTTTCTTCACAACATTCAAGGTTTAAAAGAAGAAACAAAAAGGAAACACAAACAACACAATACTTTTCACAACAAGGCTTTCATCCAAGCCAACAAGAGAAGGAACTATGGGAATGTTTTCCTTATGCCTCCCAATTGAGATGAGATGCCCATCCAAAACCCTCCACAATAAAACTCAAGCCCCTATGACTCTTATGCCTCCCTCAAGTACCCCTTTTTCCTCCCATACTCTTATGCCTCCCTCCTCTTATGGCTCCCTCAAGAACAAGGTAAGAATGTGAACATTCTTACCCAAGATGGGCATCCCTCTCAAACTCCCTCCACAATATCCTATTCTACTCTTATGCCTCCCTCATGAGTTTTCCCATAGACCTCTCCTACACTACACATTAAGCACTCTATCCATTTTCACAATACACAAAAGTAACATACATTATTCACAATTTTAGCATAGAAGCAATAACAATAAGAAAGCAAAAAGGGAGAAGGTTTCCTACCTCTCCATTGGAGAAGCCTAAACCAAGAAGCTTTGTCCAAGCTCCCTCCAAAACAATCCAAGCATGCAAGTCCAAGCTCCTTCTTTTCTCTTTCTCCCAATTCTTTCCTCTCCCAAAAGAAAATAAAAGAAAAGAACTCCTCAACAAAAACCTCCAACCCCCTCAACAAGAGAGGAAGTTTCTATAAATAGACAAAAAGAAAGAGTGAGGGTGATGTGGCTCCTTGTAGGATGCCACATCACACATCCTCAAGACCACCTCCCTTAGTCAACTCAAATCCCAAAACACCATAAATGGGTGGTTGGGTTGAATGACATCTCTCTTCCACATCCATCCCTTCCCATGTGTCTTAAGGCACAAATAAATACAAAAATGAAGACAAGTGCACTCCAAAGTCACATTTCCCTTCCCAAAACAATAAATAATCCCCTTTTTGGCTTCCCAACCCATAGATATGGTTGGTAAGGGGTTTTGGGAAGTGTGGGACAAGTTCAACTTGTCCCACAAGTCCCCCAAAATTGCCCTAAATCTCAAATTCGAGATTCAAAGGATTTGGAGTGGTCAACACTCAAAACCAAGCATTCAATACATGAGGAAACACAAGGCTCAAGGAGCCAACCATCAAAATTAATTACATCCACTAGACTTCCCTCCAAAACTTAAAATTTAAAACAAGGTGTTAAATTAATTCTAAACATACTTAGCAAAAGAAATTTTAAAAAGATATCACAAATAAAATCACCTACTAAAGTAAGTTAAAACAAGTAAATAAAATTCTTACCCCCTTGGTCACATTAGAAAATTTCCCCCTCATGGAAATTTTTCTTAACACATAGAAGAATAAAGGTAACACAATACAATTTACTAGTTGCCTTGACGACCAAATGTTGTAACCACCCGACATCCTGTTGTGTTTGGTTCCCAATCCCCCTCATGGTTGTGATCATGTTGTGTTTCCTGCAAAATACAAAATACCTCCTTCGGCCTTGCGGCCATGTCAAAATATCCAAAATAACCATATGCATGAAATTTATTAACATCTATACGTAATTCAATCAATCATTATTTCTAGGTCTAAATCACAACTTAATTATGCATTTCGTCATTATCTAAAATTATAGTAATGTAAATTCAACAACTACATTCTACTTATCATGGCGAAGAAATTCAATGTTAGAACACATGCAATATATCCATATAAAAATCATATCGGTATCCAATAGTCTGTCCATGAGTCAGTGTAGATCATACCGAAAGCAAAATCCAATCAATCTAGTCACAAAACATCATGCTAATCAACATAAATATAAGTCATGTCCATATCCAAAGTCTCGCATAACTCAAAATGATAATCAACTAAGTGTCGTAGGGAAGTGGGCATTACTGATAGAAGCGAGAGAATGATGGAAGAAGAGATAATGTGATAAGATAGACACCTAATAACCAACGTATGCTAACAAATTACGGTTTTCCTTTTTGGTTTTATTTATTTGTGAGTAATTGTATTTTTGTTAGTATTGTGAGTCACTTTTATTATTGTTATTAAGTACTCCATTTAAGCTAATTAGTGTAATTTAGGATGTGAAAAAAGGGGGTAATTAATGTGAGTAGGTAGTTCTTGGTTGTGTTGGATTTGAAAGAATTTAATTACTTTTGAGTGTTGTGCACTCAACCTTACATGCAAATTTCGGATTTTGACTTTCAAGCCAATTTTGGAGGCTTTTGGGACAAGTTAATCTTGTCCCACACCCCTTAAATTCACCCACCCACTATGCTTATGATGTGAGGAGCTTATTTAGGCCTTTTTGTGTGTTTTAATGGATAAAAAGAACAATTAATTGCAATTTTCTTACAAGAGTCTTTAATTGTGTCCTTTAGGGGTGTGGGTTTGGGTTTGAGTGTGTAAGAGGGTTGTCATTCCCTCAACCACCAATTTATTGTGCTTTGGAGATTGGGTTTGACCTTGTGATGTGGAATGGAGGAGAAATGATGTGGCATCCTACATGGAGCCACATCACCTCTCTCTCCTCTCTTTTCTATTTATTTTAATTTGTTTGAGGATTTGGGGGTTACTTGTTTTGTTTTTGGGCTTTTTCTTTTTGGAGGAGCTTACTTTTGAGAGTGTTGTTTGGAGCTTGGAGTTGGATTGTGCTTGCTTGGACTTGGAAAAAGGCTTGGAGCTTGCTTGTGGATTGGATACTCTTGCTATGGAAAGGTAGGGTCTTCACCCATGTTTTCTTTTGCTAATTTGTTGTGCATATGTTTATGAATGAATGGTTGTTACATGTGTGATTTTGGGAAGTAGAATGACCCTTAGGTTGTGTAGGAGAAAATGGAAATGGGGATATTTTGAGGGAGGCATAAGAGTTTTTATTGGGCATTTTAGGAGGGAGTTGGGTTGGGGTGTCCCACCTTGTGATAAGTAAAATTTGTGCTTATCTTGTTGTCTTATTGTGGGAGGCATAAGAGTGAGGGAGGCATAAGATTTGTTTTTCTTGGAGGGAGGCATAAGATTTTTGTGGGTTGTGATTGAGTTCTTGGAGGTTTTAAGGTGGGAACCCAAACCCTTAGGAGGCATAAGTAGATTCCCCATGTTCCTTTCTCTTTCTTGGCTTTAGTATGGAGCCTTTGTGCTTGGGAATTTTCTTGTTTTGTTGTTATCTTGGTTTTGTGTTTATTGTGTGAATGTCTTGATTGAGTGTAATTGTGGAAGCCTTGTTAAGTTGTCAATGGTTTTCTTATACCCCTCATTGCTTCATTGTTGGGGCTCGGGGCCAATGAGGAAGAAGACTTATCTTCCTCATTGGATTATTGGTTGGGTGGAGAGTGTTGCCTACTCCCTATTTTGGTTGTTGTGTTTGAACTTTGGGAAGAAGGTGGATATAGTGCCCACTCCTCTTCGACACTATTTCATTTTGATATTGATACCATTGGACTGATACTCAGACATTTTGATTATGATACATTGATCAGTAGATGATAGATTATACTGATATTTGGACTATGGAAATTTTGAGGTTTACGTTTTATTATGATGCACTAGATGGTGATGTTGTTAGATAGTTCGATATATGTTGATTTACATGATGTGGATTTTATACTGACACGTTATACTCTGGATGTTTTGAGTAGAATTATAATCTCATGGATGTTAGGTTTAGAATTTTGATATATTGATGGATAATAGAATTGCTAATGTTGAATGATGATTATTGATCTTATATGTATATTGTCTCGATGTTGTTAATACGACCAAAAGGCCAGAGAGGTATTTTGTTATGTGTAGGAATTTGATCACATACATCGAAGGGGATAGGGGACCAACCAGGAAAGGATGTTGGGTGTTTTATAGTGTGGTGTTTTTTCTTTCCTAGTTAGGATATTTCCCATGGAGGTGACTTCACATGTGTGGCCATGGGGTGAGTTGTGTTTAATTTTTGTATGTGCTTTATTTGTGTTTTATGCTTTTAAAATTTAGAATTTTTGTCACTTTATTAGCATGTTGTAATGTGTCTTAATTAAGCTAAATCATTCTTATTTGGTTAACTAAATTTGGGATGTGACAAATAGTTAATTATGAGGTTAGGTGGTCCTTGTTGTAAGTGAAATTTATGTTGATTTGTGATTTGGGAAGATTATTTTTGACTTTTTATCCCTTTTGAGTGTAAAAAAGAGAAAATAATTACACTTTCCTTCTACCTCAATTTATTGTGTCCTTTGAAAGCATGGTGTGCAAGTTTGTGAGCCATGTGGGTTTGTCATAGTTCTTACAAGTGCATTGATTATCTTGGACTTGGTGTGTTGACTTGAGTGCGGGGATGTTTGAATGATGAAATGGCATCCTACATGGAGCCACCTCATCATCATCACATTTCATTTCTATTTATTGATGGTTTTTGGTTGGAATGGAGATTACTTGTTTTTTTTCTTGTGCACTTTTGGATTTGGAGCTTGTTGGAGTGCTTTTGGGATTGCTTGGCTTGGAATTAAAAGAGGATTGTGAATTTTTCTTGGAGCTTGATGGAGAGGTAGGCTCTCCACCTTGTTATTTTTATTATGTTTGTTTATATGAAATGTTGTGCTTGTTAAATTGTTTAAGTCTTGTGAATGCGCTTGTGTGTTGGTTGGGTAGCAGACCTTAAGTTAGGTGTGGGAGAAGAGATTATGGGACCATTAGGGAGGAAAAGAGAGTTTTGTGAGGCATGGATTTGGTGTGAGAGTGGGTGGGAGTCTCACTTATGGGGAGTGAAAAGGAAATCATGGTTATTTTGTTGCATACTTGCAAGGGAGAGATAAAGAATTTGTGTTGATTGTTTTGTGCACTTGGAGGCTTAGGGTGAGACTCCCACTCCACTTGGGAGGCATAAGGAGGTGGTTTCCCATAGCCCTTGCTCTATTTGGTTTGAGTTCAAACATTTGTGTTGTTTTCATGAGGTTGGAAACTTATTGGTTATTCTTTCTTTGTTGTGTAGAATGTCTTGAATGTATGTTGTTGTGAAGCCATTTTGTTGAAGGTTGTCTTTTGTTGCTCAAGACCCCTCATAGTTCTTTGGTTGGGGATCGGGGGCCATTAAGGGGATGGATTCTCCTCTTAATGGATTTAAGGTTGGGTGGAGAGTGTTGCCTACTCCCCCTTCCTTGTTTTGTGATCCTTGTGGTGAAAATTTGAAGAAAGCAAGATTTGGAGCTACCTTGGAGGAGTTATGCAATGAAAGACTTGTATTTTGGCCTTATTGAAAGCATTTTGTTGTAAATTGTTTCTCTTAATATTTCCACTTTGAGTGGATGATTTGTAAAATTGTAAGCTTGAAAGAAAGTTGCATCTTTATTTTAAAAACTTCTTAGATTGTAAGATTTTCTGAGAGTGTATTTAGGAGAAATGTGTGTTTTAAAATATGATAGTTTTGGTGAAAGGAAATTTGCTAAGTTTACATTGTTTTTGGTGAAGTGGAAATTTTGAAATAATTGAAATGATAATGCATCTCTCTTAATGGAAGTTATTCTATTATTGCAAATTTTGATAGGCTTCATTTTAAAATAAATAGTATCTTGTTGGATTGCACTTGCTTTGTGAAATGGAATGGCTATTCTTGTTTTCCTTAAATGAAAGTAAATTGAAGCTTTTAAACTACAAATGTATTATTAGATTTGTTGAAGGGAAGTAAGTAGTGTATTAATTATCTTGTTTAGATTTTTTTAAAAAAGAATCTCTTCTTTGCAAATTGTTTGAAATGATTAAGCAACCCTATTACTTTGTTCAATTATTCATTCTTCTATGTATAGTTAGAAATTTTCATAGTCCTCACTTTGCTCTACCATGCTCCAAATGACTTGTTTGATTAATTAAATAAATCAAATTTTAAGAATGTATGTACCCATTTATAATTTAAATTGTATTTACTTTATGAATTTGTTACTAAACTTATACCTATTTAGTTTATTATTAATATTTATACAAAAGAGAGGAATTCAAATAAATTTGACTATCTCATTATTATTATTATATTAATATTTTAAGATATTAATATATCAATATTATTACCATTTAATAAAATAATAGCGAAATTGAAATATTACTTATATATATATAATTAATATTAATAAATATTAGTATTATTAATATTAAACTTTGAATTAATATACATATTAACACAAGTTGTTAATAAACCAAATTTTTAAAAAAGGTTTTGTTTTGTTAGCAGCTTAACCGCATTGTTGGTTATATAAGTGGAATGGGATGGGAGGAGTCACCACCCCACCCCATTAATTAAATGGGATGGGAGGTGAGGTCGGAGACCCCTCCCCCCTTATTATTGTTACCAATGTTAATAAAAACCCTGTGTGTGGAAATTTTTAACCTACGGCCGAACTTTGCTAAACACGGGCCCGTGTTAATCCCCATCCGTGACCATTAACGTTTAAGCTATTTCATAGGTACATATATATACACTTTGTGTGTGTGTGTGTCTATGCGCACGCGCCATCCATATATATATATATATATATATATATATATATATATATATATATATATATATATATATATATATATATATATATATATATATATATATATATATTCAAAATAAGTGTAGAAAAAGAAGAAGAGAGTATTATTTTTTAAAAAGGGGATGATATAGATCTATTGGGAAAATGCCCATATACCCAAACGGGTATTTCCTTTAAAATATTTTTTTCTACAAATAGAAGTTTCTATCAAACCCTAGGAGAGGGTAGTATAGGAATGGAAAACAAAATAACTTAAATAATATTGGGGGATGTGTGTATCCATCCCAACCTTCATCTCCCTCTTCCATGGCTTCCTTCCCTTCCTCCTCTTCCTCTTTCCCTTAACTCTGCGAAACAAAAATGAGCAAATAAGTCAAATGAAAAGAATAAAAGAAAATATCCATAGAGATTAGGGTTGGTTGAAACCTAATAGATCCAATGGCCTAGATTGGATTCATCCAATGGAAAATATTGTTCCCTACATATATTAGGGGGTAGGTGAGATCATCATTTGATCACATGGGTCTTTTTTTGAATGGGGCCACTTGAGTGGTATAGGAATTTAATTTGTTTTATAACAATTTTAATTAGATGGTGCTCTTTTTTATAATAACCCTTGACCCTTGTTATTTATCAATTCAAATTACCCCTTTTGATAGCTAGGAAACTTTTATCATAGGAATTTAAATTTAATTGTAGTAATCAATGGGAGGGTGTTTTAGACCTAGCCCTATCTTAATAAATTAGTTAAAATGACCCTTGAAACATGTTTTGAAATTAATTAAGGATTATGGGAATGAAAATTTAAACCTAACCGAAGATGAAATATTATTATTTAACTAATTTTTGATGATCATCTGTTAACCATGGGGTTTAGCTTATCGTCGCTTTTGTCTTTTATACAAAAATAAATATAACCTTTATTTTGTTTTGGGTTTTGTGGGTAAAATTTGTGAGTGTTATAGTGGAGCTCAAGTGAAGAATGGTCTTAGTAGCACTTGGAGAAAAGAAGCAAGATCCCTCTTTGTAAAAATTTTACCATGTTGTCTCCATTTGAATGGAGGGCTTGTAACTTGCATTTTTAAGAATTTCAATCTCTTGTAAATATGTTGAGAAATAGTTGATTTGTATTGAGATCTCAAAATGTATGTGTGTTGGAAAGTAAGAAAAATAATTTGTATTTGCTACTATGAATATTACTTCATTTTGTAAACTTTACTAAGAATGTATTGAATGAAAACTTGTATTTTAAATATGTTGTTTCTTGTAAAATGAAAGGCTTGTATTAGTAAGATGAAATAAGAACTTTGAAATGGCTTGGAAATGCAAATGAAGTTTTCTCCATCCAAGCTTGCATACAACTTAAATATTTTCCTTAAAAGTGTGATAAAATCATTCTAAGAGGATTGGTAGTCTTGTTGAAAATACACTTGTATTGAAAATGGTTGTCATTTACTTATTATGTTGAAGAAAGGAAATAGTTTCTTATTCCTTATTGAAAAGAAAGTATATTGGGAAATATGGAAGTTTTTGTTACATTTCTTGTTATATTGAAGGAAAGAATAGAGAATGAGTTGATGTTATGTAATTTGAGTATGAAACTAGAAATTTTATCAATCTAGCAACCAATGAATGGAAGACACCTTAGTTCAATTTATTATTGCTTTAAAAACCAACTTAAGTTGAAAAATGTTAAAAATGCATTGTTTGAAGGTTTTGTTTTCAGGGAACAGAACCCATTGCCTTGTGTAGAGTGGCGGTTTAGAATCGCCACCCAACACAAAGTGACGGTCAATGAACCACCCCGGGTAGGGCGGCGTTTCTTCACATTTGATGGAAAAATAAAATCCATCTATAAAAATAACTCAGATTTAAAATTAAATGAAATATAAGCTTAAGACCATTAAAAGGAAACCTCCAACAACTAGAAATGAATTGAATTTAAGTGTTTAAGCTCTCCAATCTCTTTATGGCACCCACATGTGTAAAATTTGTAGATTTAATGAAAATGGGGTTTTCCCAATTGTTGAACTCATAAAAATACAAGAAAATGTTTCCATTAAATAACAAAACAGATCCATTGTAGGATCTCTACATTAAACAAATGAGCAATATTACAATAGTAAAATATTTTCAACTAAAACAAAGAAATTTTTTCCATGGTTGCACTTCTTGCTCTCATGGATCCCCTCCTTCTTCTCCCAAAACATGCAAAACAAAAATGAGAAAATAAGCCAAAGGAAAAGAATAAGAACACTCCATAAAGATGATTAGGGTTAGTTTGAAATCCCTAAGATCCAAGGGCCCACATTGAATCCATCTAAGGGTTGTGATTCAACCCTACAAAAGTTAGGTGGAAATTAGGTGGGAATATAATGTTTTAAATGAAATGCATGTATAACTTGTGAATGGGGCCTCTTAAGGGTGTTAGGAGGTAAGTTAATTTGTGACCTTAATGTTTAGTTGGTGAATTTTAAAATAAAAATCCCTTGACTCTTGTAATTAATTAAATCAAATTTACTCAAGGGTAACTAGACAATATTTAATTTAGGGATTAAATTTATTTGTATTTAACTTAATGGGAGGGTAAGTTTAGACTTAGCCCTAGAATAATAAATTAATAAATGACATTAGAACTATGTTACTAAATTAAATAAAGATTGTAATAAGGGGATTTTAAGCCCGATTTGGGGAATTAAATAATATTAATTAAATGTTAATTAAAATGAATAAAATATTAACCAAGAAATAAAATAAACCTAGTTTAAGGTTACCTTGTTGCAAACGGTTTTAATGAAAACAAATTATTCCATAAATTTTCAAATCTAACTATTGGGTTGTCTTGGGTTTTGTGTGGGAATTTTGTGGGTTCTACAAGTTCTATGGTTTTGAGATATAAACACAGATTAGAGAGACCCATATAAAAATATTGACCAAGGAAATTATCATAACTATTCATGTGGGGTAATGAGTTTATGACACCCACATCAATATCACTTAAATACAACACTTTGTTGGTTATGAAGTTGATGAAAAATATCTAGTCCATTCGACACATTAATTTTCATATAATGGTAACAATGATGAGGGTTTGTATCAGATTTGAGACATAAAGGTCATAAATAATAGATTCTTTTCTTATGTAATGTCAAATGGCCAAGTCATGAGGTCCTAAAATATCTTACTTCCTAGAATTTTTTTATGAAAATGGACAAATTGGGAATCAGAATAATATATTTAAACATTTCTAGCAATACAATTACTTAACCTAACAAATTTCAAATATTAAATATTCATGATCTATATACACATGTCGAATAAGTAGAAACATTATTTACAATATCGAATAACTAGGAAAATTATTTAATCATCATCATCAAATGACCCCATCAAAAAAACCATTTACCAATAATAAAAATAAATTTAAAAAATAAATCATCAAATGATATTATAAGAAAGAGTGGGAAAAAATAACTACAAATCATATCGAATGAAAACAAAAATAATATTCGGTAAACATGTTCTCAAATAACTATAAATCTAGTATAACTCTCCATTAAAGTCACATAGATTCAACATCATATGAATACAATAGATAGACATATCAATGTCTTAGTGATGGATTATCCACTACTATCTATAGAATGGCCACATGATCTTACAAGACTTTGACAAACTATTACTTTGCGATTGATAAAATAACCTCACTTTTCATGGGGATCAATACAACCTATAAAATAGTGGCACTCCTCCCCTATTTGTGGTCCTCCCTACATCGAGACTATTGTATCAGATGTGATAGGGTAGAAAGCAAGGGCCATGGGGTTGGATAAAAGTAATAACACACAAGATGGAGGAGGCCAACATAAATCTCGCCCACTTCCAATGATTTATTTCTGAGATATCAATAGCTAAAGGATCTACATGCAGGAGCACCTCTCTAACGGTGGAAAGGGAACTCGAATGTGCTTGGTGGAGATAGGAATCCACAACAATCTACAGAAGCAAACTTCTCTTGGATCATTCTTGCCTTTGCTGCAAATCAGAACAAAAGTGGAGGCTCTACCAAACTAGAGATCGCTGATGGTAAGGGAAATGGCGGGGTTGGTAAGGGTGCCTTTACCAAGGCTTTACCTTCTTTTAAAGATGCATTAAATGGAAAAGGTTCCCCCATGAAACCCCATGCATTACATTTGGGGAAGAGGTCATCTCCTCTGAAAACTACTACAAGGACACACATTAATCTACAGATTTGGGGACTATGGCCCAACCTTCCTACTCTTCATGCTTGGATCTCCAAGCACTAGACTCCGATTATGGAAGGAAGGTTAGATTTGTATCCTTGTGCTAAAGGTATTTTCATTGTGGATTTTTCTTCAATAGCGAGATAGAAACACCATTGCTTCCAAGCTTTGGGTTTGCCAATCTAAGTACTTGATCATTAAACCTTGGTTCCCATCCTTTAACCCACTCACTAAATCATTTTCCTGCAAACCCGTATGGATCAGGCTACCCCATTTACCCTTGCAATTTTGGAGTCATGATTGTTTGATATCTATTGGCAACACCTTAGGAACCATAATTTATATAGATTCTCAAACTACTGATTACACCCACACTACTTATGCCAGGATCTTGGTGGAACTTGACACCTCTAAAAACCTTCCCGCAACCATTGATCTCAGAGTGCAAAGCAAAACTTGGTCACAACCTTTAGACTATGAAGGCCTACCATTTAGGTGTAGGAGATGTTTCTGTTTAGGTCACACCTCCACTGATTGTGGGATGGCAAAGCACCAACATGAGAGACACAACTGGTGGAAAGATGCCCTCCTAGAACACCTAGTTTTGAAGCCAAAGAGGATCTTGATTCAAATGCAGATTTAAAAGCTGAATCCAAATCTATTCGGAAACCCCTCTATCTAAAATTTTTGTTGTTGGTAGCAAAGAAAATGTAGAAGTTTTATACGAAACTAATAAAAATATTATCCCGGTTGGAGTCATCGTGGCTAAGAGAAAATATTTATCTGAGGCTAACATCATTGTTGTCCCAGCTGGAGTAAATATAGATAAGGAAAATACTCCTCCTTCTATTCCAATCAAGGAGGATTCAACAGGTTGGGTAACGGTGCGGAAACAGAAAAAATATATTTCTAAGAATAACACTACTCCACCTGGTTGATTCTGTTCTCTTCTATTGTTTGGTTGTTCCTTCTACCTCATTTTTATTTTCTGAACAACAACCTGTTTTTCTACTTTGGCATTGTTGTGTCGATGCAGTTTGGTCATTGTACATCAGTTGTGTTTGTTTTGATAGGTTACTATTTTTGGTTTTATTTGAAAGTGATTGTTTTTTTGTTGTTGGGCTTTCTTGCTTTATCTTGATTTTGATCATTTTTGCTATGTTATAATTGTTAAATCTGGCTTTTGAGCCTTCTTGTACAAGGGTATAGTCCCTTTCAAAAACTATTTTACTAATAATAAAAAAATATAGCCTATAAAACACACAAGATTATGTATTAGTGATAAATTTTATGTACAAATTTCAATACTTAAAAAATTATTATCATATTTATCATATTATAATCATTTACTTACCACATCTACCTCTTGAATTTGTGTATGTTGATCATATCCAATGATGTAACTCAGATGTGTTTGCTCCACCATGAGGTCTAATAAATTTATTTCTATGTGGATGTCAAGTGAATCATCACGATAGAAATATTTAAAAATTAAATTTATTTTTTCTAAATTCCTATAAATGATTATATTTTAAAATAAATCAATCTTTTATATATAAACTTACTGATAGACATTGTGGTCAAAATGGGACTAATAAAATAGGCTCCATCTACACTAACACTACCCGTAACAAGACCACCTGCCATAAAAACAACTTCCACTTGACCGAACCCCTAACAAATCACCTCAAAGTAAAATCATGAACCGACCAACAACAAGAATGGTCATAGTAAATTGTGTCTTCACAAGTGGTACAAAAATGATGCAGATTTATACTTATAATTCTATCTTTTTGTCACTTGATATACTTTTTTACATTTATAATTTATTTAAAACATACCTCGAACCCTATAGATCCCAAACTATGATGAATTTCAAAACATACATGAATAAAATATGTTAATGAACCATATGCAGAATGTTTATCAATGTCAAGTTTCTTCCCAGGCCCATGTATCCACACATTAATCCTCTAATTTACAAACTATGGCACATTAGGGATAGGAACATCAAACTCCCTACTAAAAATAACTTTTTCATCAAAAGGTTCTAATGTAACTTGTGAGAAACATCTTGAAGTAATGAAATATGTGAAACACAATCTAAATCATCTAGGTGTAAAGAGAAACAATATGTAAATTTTTGTATCAAAGTATCATCAATCAATGAAAATCCATGTGAAGTGAGATATAGCCTCGGTGTGATGGTACTCCAAACAACACTCAACGTGATCAAAAGAATAATTCTCAACCTGAGTGACCACATTTGCCATACTTTATAACAACTCAATATTACCCACAAAAAGATAAGGTCTAGCTTCCTCCTCAAAATTTTTGGTAAATACCTCTAAATATTTTCCTACCCTTCGCCTCTTATTAATTCAATTAGATATATTTGCTGCTCTAAAATGATCATGTAATTGGCCCTTGCCATGAGAACCAAAATGAGGAATACTTGTATAATCAACATCAATGCCTAAATAGATCTCAACATATATACTTTTAATAAAATATAAAGAAAGCGCATCCTTTAGAAGTCACCTCTTATGCACAAATATATATTGAGGATATATAATAGGATTCATTAATGCATCCTCACATGAAGTCACATATTTATTACAATGTTTTGAATCTCTTATTTGTTACAATGGCTTAGAAAAAATGGTTTAATTTTAGTTATTTCAAGTAATTTTGTAACCCATTCCCAAATTGTTGCACCTTTCATAATAGTAGAGAATGAAACATATAGAAAGTTCAAATTGATTTTGTAATATGGATTGTCGATTTAATGTGATTAATCATTTCGTCCAAATCTTTATTAATATTCAATAAATTTTGATGATGAAGCACTATAGTAGAAGATGTCGGTGTAGTTTCTAATTTTGCAATCGCATATTTGAAAAAACTCAACAAAACCTCCTAGAACTTCTATCGCAGTCTCCAATCTATTTAAAAACCAAATTTGTGAAGGTTAAATATTTATTATAGCTTAAACTTGTATTGTGTAACTTATATTTATAAATTTTGAATACAACAACCAATATGTCATTAAATTAATTCTTAAATATCAATTAATTTAATTTAATATTTTAAAATATTCCTTAACATAATGATAAATATACAAAAAGAATTTAATCATTGCAAAAAAATACATTGATATAATAAAATATATATTTCACTACAAAATGACAAGTTAACATTTTTGAAGACAAAATAACATTTGCATTAAATTACATAAGTTAAATATTCCAAAAGCTTCCATATGACACCTCAACCACTACTCAAACACTACCATCTAAACTCTAAATTATCATTAATTTAATATAGACATAATTATTAATGAGCCAAATTGTTGATGTATGTTTTATAATGTTATAGTTTCTATATTCTTATATATATGTACATACACATACATGTGTACACACACACACACACACACACACAAAACAAACAAATATGATGAAATCGACTAGTAAAAATTTGTTCCAGATATTTAAAAA
Source organism: Taxus wallichiana var. yunnanensis (assembly GCA_018340775.1). Classification (NCBI taxonomy): domain Eukaryota; kingdom Viridiplantae; phylum Streptophyta; class Pinopsida; order Cupressales; family Taxaceae; genus Taxus; species Taxus wallichiana. The sequence continues at coordinate 147,831,717 of CM031233.1, forward strand.
TAAATACACTCAAAATTAATTAAATACAAATTACACACTACCATAGTAAATATTATCATTTATGTATTTGAAAATCAATAATGTATGATTGTAATTGATGTAAAAGTGATGATTGCATATAATCTTAAATATGGTGTGAATAATAAAACTTATATAAGAAAATGTTTCTTATAAAATTTCTAGTAATGCATGGATGGTTACAACTTTAGGATTGATTAGACTAAAGGAATAAACAATTGAAATTAAACCATAAGACATATTTCAACTTTGTAATAAATTAGACTATGAACCAAATATTAAACCATACATGGTCACATAATATAAGGTTAAAAGAAACAAAAATTTAAGAGTAAATTCGATTTCAATGTCATGTTTAAGTTCTTGTTTAGCATTATGTTTGGTGTATTCTTTTTAATTTCAATTCAATTTGATATCCTTAGTTGTCAAAACACACACACACACACACACACACACACACACACACACACACACACACACACACACACACACACACACACACACACACACACACACACACATGTTCATGTATGTATGTATGTAACGACCGTAAAACGATGTTTTAGGAACACTTTAAAACCTAACACTTATCCTGGAAATTGTGACTATTTTTTTTATATAAGTAAAAATGTTACATGGGTGTTAACCCCTAGGGTACATTAAATTAATTTACACCAATAATCTCAACTTTACAAGGGATGGACCAAGTCTAAATTAAATGATTAAATATTTAATTTAATTTATCTCTAAGGTTGTTTAATTAAAAGTCATTTAGTAAGGTGCCCTAATTTAATTTACTTGGTTAAGTGTTTTCTCCTCTTTCATTAATGTTCAATCCCAAAATGGTTAACCTTATGCTTAATTATTTTAGTTTCATTATCCTAATAGCTTAAAGTCATTTTTATTAATTTCCTAAACATACCAAGAACTAATAAAGACTTTACACCCCAAGGCAATTAAATGGCCCCATTCACCCATCTACACATACCTTTAAAATTTATTTAAAACATTTAAAAATACATTCCTACCAAACAAAAGTAGGGTTGATCCTCCACCCTTAGATCAATTCAATTGTGGCCACTAGATCCTAGGGTTCAAACTAGCCCTAAAATTCCTTATGAATTCTTATTAAAACCTTTCCTTTATTCTATTCTCCTCATTTGGTCTATTTTATCTTGTTTGATTTGTAGGTTGGAGCAAAGAAAGCCATGGGAACAAGGAAGTATCCATAGTCACATGTATCTGTCTACTCAGGGCATCTACAACCACATTCTCCTTCCCTTTCACATGCTTTATCTCCATATCATACTCACAAAGCAACTCCATCCAACACCACTGACAAGCATTGAGATTGGGTTGCGTGAAGAGGTGGTGAAGACTCAAGTGATAAGTCCTGAGTGTAAATCTGCGGCCAAGAAGGAAGTGTCTCCACCGCACCAAGGCGTGCACAACTACTGCAAGCTCAAGATCATGATTTAGAAAATTAAGCTCATAATCCTTGAGTTTTAGAGACTCAAAAGTAACTACTCTACCCTCTTGCATCAACACACCTCCAAGTCTACCAAATAATCATATGTGCAAATGAAGAAATCACCCTAAGGATTTGGCACTACAAGAATAGGTGTTTTCGTCAGGCATTCCTTCAGTGTTCTGAAGGCCTTCTCACATCTATATGACCAAACAAACTTCTTCTCTTTCCTCTGAAGGGAAGTGATGGGGTGTGCAATCCCGTAAACGTCCTTAACAAATCTCCTGTAGTATCTTGCCAAACCCATGAAGCTACGCACCTCGGTCACACCTGGGTGTTGCCCAATCCATGATAGCTCAAATCTTGGAAGGATGGACTACGATACCTTCCCCAAAATGATGTGGCCCAAATACGCACATTTGTCTGAAAGAACGCACACTTCTCTAGGTTCTCGTGAAGATGTTGCTCATAAAGATGTTAAAGAACCTAGCGAAGGTGATCCTCATGCTCCTCACACGTACGTGAGTAAATAAGAATGTTTTTCAAGGAATATGAGCACGAAGTGATCCAAAAATGTCTTGAATACCCCATTCATCAAGCTCATGAACACTGTAGGGGCATTCATCAGACCAAAAGGTACCACTGTGAACTCATAGTGGCCATATCTCATACGGAAGGTAGTTATGAATATCGTCCTCCATTATCCTCAATGATGATATCCCGACTTAAGGATCTATCTTGGAGAAAATTGTAGCCCCCTTCATCTAATCAAATAAATCATCAATGCATGGAAGGGGGTAATGATTCTTGATCGTTACTTTGTTCAACTAGCGAAGAATAACACACAACCACGAGATCTGTCCTTCTTCTTCACGAAAATCACCGGTGCACCCCAAGGGGATACACTAGGATGGATTAGGCATTTCTCTAGAAGGCCCTCAAGCTGCAACTTGAGCTCACAGAGCTCAAGGGTAGTCATCCGATAAGGTGCTCGTGAGATAGGATTTGCACCAGGAACCAAATCTATATGAAAATCTATCTCATGTGGGGAAGGTAACCCTGTAGCTCCCCTAGAAAAACATCAAAAACTCTCTCAAAATGTGATGGTCATCAAGGGATGGTTCATAGATTTCACTAACCATCAGCATACGTCGACAATTTCACTCAACCACTTAAGTTGCATAGCAGAGATGGTGCGAATGGAAACATGCCTCCTAACTCCCGCTATCACTGACTCAACTCCTAGATCATCTATACAAGCAATAGTCTTATGGTAATAATCCACTCTAGCTCTGTGTGTAGACAACCAATCCATGCCCAAGATGACTCCATATGAACCCAATGGAAGGATACAAAGATCTGAGGTATTGGTGAAGGTTCCCAAATCCACCACACACTCCTTAACTAAGGAGTCTACAAAATTTTTGGCTCTAAAATCCATCTCAACATCCCAACTATGACCATTCCTAACTGTCACTAGTACAACACTCTACTAAGGATGGTGTAATAAAAGAATAAGATGAACCAGAATCAAACAATATAGAGGTGGAAATACCACCAATACTACCTATCGTCTCTATCATGGTACTCTGGTGCTAGTGACAAGATTCTCGATTTGAAAGATCTAATGGCTTTGTCCCATGTCACCAACAATAGGCTCTAAAATCTACATCTTACCCTTGTTATTAGGGTTATGTGGGCACTCTCTCCAATGATTTCTAGTAATGCCACAACCATAACAAATTTATCTGGTCCTCTCCGGTGAGAGGCATTTGCCCAGCCCATACTCTAGAGGTCTCGTGTTGTGGATCCCGATGACCCGACTATGAACTGTTGCATTCTCTACTAATGAGCTCTGCTTGAATGAGCTCTCGATGCACCTTATGTCCTAATGGGACCCTAGGAAGAGGCTCCATACTCCGCCCCCTCGTGCGTCGAATCTCGAAGGAGGTGCAGTAAAGTGGGTGGGTCTCTGCTACATTGAGGTGGCTCTTTGTGGTGGCTGAATGAAGACTATCTGTAGAACCCTGTCCACCATGAGGAGGAGGAATCTGACACCCTCGATCTGTAATCTTACATCTACTAGATGTATCTCTCGAACTCTATCTCTAGCCTCGTGTCTTTCCTCGTGCCTCCTCTGCAATATAGGCCTTCTCCATGGCCTCTGCTAATGTCTCGTCGGGCAAGTGAATGTGCACCACACCACCCAAATCTAATTTTAGGCCCTTGATAAACCTGTGAATCCATACCTACTCATCCTACATATAGTTGACATACTGGAGTAGGTCTAGAAATTGACTCTCATACTTAGCTATAGTCATAGATGTTTGTGAGAGGTGGGTGGAACTCATCTATCCACCGCCGAATGAAACTCCTGGGTAATTATCCGATCCTGAATCACTCCTCATATAGCTCCCAAGTAGTTGTCTTTGAGTCAACATGGAGCTTCTACTCCTTGGTCCTCCACCATATTTCTACTCCATCCCTCAGAAGATGGATCGCAATAGAAGATTTCGTGTTGCTAGTATAAGGGCAAATCTTGAAGCATCCGCTCAAGCTCACCAACCAGGCCTCTTTCTAAAAACCACCTATATCTCCAAAATAGTGAGATGGTTGTAGCTTCAGGATTTCCCTAATATGGTCTACAACTAATGACTAATGACCCCTAGGTCTCTCTACATGCTCCTCTCTCTGCCTAGGGCTCCGAGATCTATCCCTATATCTTGAAATCTTGTCTCCATGTACCCTCTTTGGTGACTCTTCCCTAGCCGACTCCACGTGAGAGTTCTCTGCCCTATTCTCCTCACTATGTCAAGGAGGTGCACGAGCCTCCACTAATGACTCCCTATCCTATCTATCAAGTCATCCTCCTAAGGACCCTCTCGCATATATCGACATTGACGTCTTGAAGCATCTGTAAAATATGAGGTAGAATGGCTGCTATAGCCTCGACTCGCGGCAATGGTAAATCTAGATCTACATGTAAGAACCCCTCATCTGGTTCACACCTCCTGCATAGACCAAGGCGAGAGTTAGTTCATCATCTAGGTCTTTTCTAGGTTTCTACATTATACAATTATCAGATAGTGTGGTTTTCTAGGTTTAAAAGAAAATAAATTTGTGCTAGGTTAAGTGTTCATGTCTCATGTTTTCTAGTGTTCCCAAGGGTCCAAGATTTGAACCCATGTCTCTGATACCAAATATAACACCCGTAAAAATGACGTTTTAAGAACATGTTAACACCTAACACTTATCTCAAAAATTGTGACTTTTTTGTTGTTGTAAGTACAAAGGTTGCATGGGTGTTAACCCCTAGGGTACATTAAATTAATTTACACCAATAATTTCAACTTTACAAGGGATGGACCAAGTCTAAATTAAATGATTAAATATTTAATTTACTTTATCTCTAAGGTCGATTAATTAAAATTCATTTAGTAAGGTGCCCTAATTTAATTTACTTGGTTAAGTGTTTTCTCCTCTTTAGTTAATGTTCAATCCCAAAATGGTTAACCTTATGCTTAATTATTTTAGTTTCATTATCCTAATAGCTTAAAGTCCTTTTTATTAATTTCCTAAACATACTAAGAACTAATAAAGACTTTTCACCGCAAGGTAATTAAATGGCCCCATTCACCCATCTACACATACCTTTAAAATTTTATTTAAAGCATGTAAAAAAATACATTCCTACCAAACAAAAGTAGGGTTGATCCTCCACCCTTAGATCAATTCAATTGTGGCCACTAGATCCTAGGGTTCCAAACTAGCCCTAAAATTCCTTATGAATTCTTATTAAAACCTTTCCTTTATTTCATTCTCCTCATTTGGTCTATTTTATGTTGTTTGATTTGCAGAGGTTGAGTAAAGAAATCCATGGGAACAAGGAAGGAGAAACTATGGAGAAATTCTTTAAGATCAAGCTTAGGGTAGTTTTGTTTAGATTGTAGGTTTATTATTGTAATGTCTTTCATTCAAGGATTAAAGGGATTTCCTTTTCAAATCTAATTTTATTACCAACTATTTGTATTTGGATTTCTCCATTTGGGGCAAACCCTACTCCCATTTATAAATACAAGTTTGAGTACTTTGAATCCACCATTTTAAGATTTTATTACTTTAAACAATGAGATTTAGCCATTATTTGATTCTTTGGAGGTTTCCTTGTAAATTTTACATGCTTAAAATTTAGTTATTACAAGTTAGAATTTGCACAAGCGTGGATCCATGGATTCTTCCATTTGTAAATGACAGAACCACTAGGCCGGAGTCACTGGGACCAGCGCCCCCTCGGATGACGATTCACCGCCGCCACCTAGATGACGATTTGAGACTGCCACCTTTCTTGAGCGATGGTTACAAAACCACCGCTTTGCACAAGGTGGCGGTCTTGTTTCTTAGAAAAAAAACCTTCATTTCCGAGATTTCTCAAAAATTAAAAGTCACTAAAATGTTTAAAAATACATTCTAAACTGATTTTATATGCCTAGAGTTTCCAGTTGTAGGATTTGATTCCATCTATTCATTTCATAGTTAAAATTACTCATTTTAAAGCATTTCTTGTTTCAATAGTAACAACAATGAATCATTTTAACAAAATAATCTACTTAACATTTACCACAACTATATAGTTCAATTTTGTGGTTTATTTTCATTTCCACTACAACTTATTAGTTCAAACAACTACTAACAACTTGGTTCTACATTCAAGTTTTCCAAGCATACACCATACTCATTTTTACAATTTCTAGATTCTTTCTTTTCTCTTCACAATACTAAAACTTCAAATAAATATAATAAACTTTCTTTTCTATTTCACAAGACTAGCTTTACAACACAAATATTTCTTTCTCTTTTTCAATATACAATACAACTTTCATATCCAATAATTGAATGCAACTTTTCTTCACAAGATTATTACAATGTCTTCCACTTAAAGTGGGAAATAATACAAGAATGTAAGCTAAAATAAATACAATGTTACAAGTTCCTCCACCCTAAGTGTGAACAACAATAAGACTTCTCACAAGAAGGGATTTCTTAAGGACTCCAACAAAAGCTCCAAGCTTCACATCACCAAAAAGAGAGCTCCTTCATGATTTGTTTGATCCAAAAAAAAGGGGGAGAGGCAACACTCTCCACCCAACCAAAATATCCAATGAGGAGGAGAAGCCATCCTCCTCATTAGCCCCCGAGCCCCAACCACATTGCAATGAAAGGTGGATCCAACACATGGCAACAAACAAGCTTCCACAACACAAAACCAAGTATTTCACAACCATTCAAAAACACAACCAACTCAAACTACAAACACAATGAGGAAAACAAAACAAAAATATACAAGGCTTCAAAATGAAAATCCAAAGGAGCAAGAACCTATGGGGAGGTCACTTATGCCTCCCAATGGGAAATGGGTGCCCACCTTAAAACCTCCAACACATATCTCAAAACCCCTACACACTCTTATGCCTCCCTCAAGTACCTCTTATGCCTCCCACATACTCTTATGCCTCCCTCATTCTCTTATGCCTCCCTCATAAAAGAAACAAGTAAGAAATGCAAGCATTCCTTGTCCAAGGTGGGGCACCCAACCCAAACTCCCTCCAAAACATGAAATAAACTCTTATGCCTCCCTACATGAAATCTCCCCATAGTCCCCTCCTACACCACACTTAGGCAATCTACCCAAGCACCCAACAATCATTCCAAAACACTCAAAAACAAGCACATATACACAAAATAAAAGAAGAACATTAAGCAAGAGTAAAGCTCCTACCTTTCCATGGTAGAGATTTTCTAAAATTCAATCTTCAATATTCTTCAAACCCAAGCAATCATCATCAAGCTCCAAAAGACCGTAAGCACTCCAAAATTCTTTAACTCCCAAAAATGCAAGAGCACAAAAGAATGAAGTAACCCCCAAACAAGCAAAATAATGTGAATAAATAGAAAAGGGGGAGAGGAGGGTGAGGTGGCTCCATGTAGGATGACACATCACTCATCTTCAACTTCACCTCACAAGTCAAACTCCAACCCCAATGCACCAAAAATTATTGGGTGAGAGGAATGACAATTTACTTACACACACAAACCAAGCCCACACCCCCTAAGGACAAACTTAAAGACCCATGTAAGAAAAGTGCAATAAATGCCACTTTTTGGCTTACAAAACACATAATGGGGTTTATTTTTGACCCCCAACCCATAGGTAGGGTTGACATAGCAATTTAATAGGTGTGGGACAAGTTTAACTTGTCCCACAAGCTTTTAAAATTGGCCCTTAAGGCCAAATTTGAATTTCCATGAAGGGGTAGAGTGTACAACACTCAAGATCCCAAGCACTCAACTTACAACACAAAACCCAAGAGCCATCTAGTCTAATAAATGAAAACATTTGTCCCATCCATGATTAGTTTAGAACAAGATTAATTACTTAAAAGAGACACTTAAACCCATTAATGATAAAGGGGAAAAAATACACCAAATTCTAAATAATTAATACAATAAATTACATCACTAAAAATCACATACTAACATTAAATAAAGGAAACTAAATAAAAGACAACACATAACCCCTTGGTCACAATTAGAGGTAATCCCCCCATGGGAACCCCTAACAACAATTCAAACACACACACACACACACACACACAAAATACATGTTGCCATGGTGATCCTTGTTGAATTCACCTAGCATTCCAATGTGGTTGGTCTTCAATCCCCGTTGTTTGTTGTGAATATATTTACCTACAAAACACATAATACCACCTTTGGATTTGTGACCGCATCAAAACATATAAAATAAAATATGCAATATAAATCCACAATCATCTACATATGCATCAAATCATCATCTAGGCAATTGTGATATCATTTATAATTTCTAACAACATCTTGATTCTACATTTCATCAATATCAATAGGATCACAAAATTAGTTCAATTATCAAGGTCTACTCAATGTGACAAAATAACGCATGTCGAAATATATATAACCATGTCAACAACATATCATCATCAATATAAAAATGTCTTTAAAATTTCACACACATCCTACTAAGAATGAAAACCAAAAATAGTCCAGTCTCTCTAACATCTAACATCATGCTAAGTCAAAAACAACAATAATATCCATAAGTATAATGATGAATATCAGAAACCAATAATAAAAAGTGTCAAAGGAACTGGGCACTACATTGTATATATGTACAATTGTAATGAATTAGGCTATATGAGCCAAATAAAAAGTATACATGGTCAAGACATAAATATATGAAAATTTAGAGTAAATTCAAATCTCATTTTATATATATATATATATATATATATATATATATATATATATATATATATATAATGAATTCAGCTATAGGAATCAAATATCAACGTTTCCATGGTCAAATAATATATATATATATATATATATATATATCATTGTATAGGCATGCGGCTTTCAAACATTTTTCACAAGCCACAAGGATTTGCATTGTATTGGGTCGAATAAAAGAAAATGCACAGGTTTTGAGACCGTGTAGTCCGCATTAAACAATGTGGGGCGGTTTAAAATTTTGGGGGGTGGGGAGGGGTCGGCGACCCCAACCCCACCCCACCCCAAATCTGTACTACTAATCACAAGTATTGTAGCTCTTTAGGGCTTAAATTTGAATTTCAATCCCTTTTTTAATTTAAAATACAGATCATTATATATATATATATGTAATATTATAATTAATAAAAATAAGAATATTAATTTAAAATTAATAATATAATGCCACTAATAACACATTAATATTAATAGATTTATTAACATCAATAATAGTTAATATAATTAAGGATCTAAAATATTAGCACACTATTAATAAGTGGTGATGAATCCATTAATATTAAATTTAGTAAGTTAAATTTTGCACAAAGTTTTCTTCCAAAACAAATTAACAAATATTGTAAGGAGTGTAGAAAGAGATAGACTCCACTTCCTTTAACATCTATATAAAGTAAATTAGAAAGAGATAGACTCCACTTCCTTTAACATCTAATAGTAAATTTGCAATGATTTTTAATTGAGGATTACCCATTAGAATTAGCAATAAGACTACTTCATTGATTCAAAGGAAAACAATTTTAATATGAGCTCTTTTCCTTCAACAATACAAGAACAAGTATGAATAGTCTATCTTTTCCAATGCATGTTTTTCAAGTGCACAATGAAAAGTAACATCACTTAACACAAAAATTTCAACCCTCCAAAAGGAGTTTACAACAATATATCCAATAATATATTTTACAACAAGATCAACACCCTTTTTATGGGAATAACTCAACTACAATGGAATGATATTTATTCTTTTTAACTTCTTTTCTACTTCAACAAACTAACTTTTCAAACACAATTCTTCCCTTTCTTTTTTATATACAAAACAACTTTGAAATTCAATAATCAACACAACTTTTCTCACAAGGATTAATACAATGTCTTTCACTTAAAGTGGGAAGTAATACAAGAATGAAGGCTAAAATGAAATGCAAGTTGTCTTCTAATATAGCTCCAAAAATTCAAGTCTTCCACCAAGCTCCATCTTCTCATCAATAAAAGAGAGGTCCGCCATGCTTCATTGGGTCACAACAAAAAGGGGGGAGAGGCAACACTCTCCACCCAACCAAGAATTCTAATGAGGAAAATCCATCCTCCTCCTTGTCCCCCGAGCCCCAACCACATTACAATGAAAAAATGGATTCAACTCATGGCAAAAAAACAAGCTTCCACATCACAATACATGATTTTTACAACCATACCAAAATCCAAACAATACAACTACAATCACAAGAAGAAAAACAACAAAATACACAAGGCTTCAACATGCAAAAGCCAAAGGAGTAAGATCTATGGGGAAGTCACTTATGTCTCCCAATGGGAAATGGGTGCCCACCTAAAAACCCTCCAATAAACATCTCAAATCCCTACACACTCTTATGCCTCCCTCAAGTACCTCTTATACCTCCCACATTCTTTTATGCCTCCCTACAAATCTCTTATGGCTCCCTCAAAAAATAGACCAAGTAAGAAATATAACTATTTCTTATCCAAGGTGGGGCACCTAACCCAACTCCATCCAAAACATGAAATGGACTCTTATGCCTCCCACATGCAAGATCCCCATAGTCCCCTCCTACACCACACTTAAACAATCTACCCAAACAACCAACAAGCACACAAAAGAACTCAAAACATGCACATATACACAATATAAAAGGAAACATTTTACAAGAGTAAAGCTCCTACCTTTCCATGGTAGAGCTTGATCCAAGAGTTCCACAACAAGCTTCTTCAAGTCCAAACAATCACCAAAAGCTCCAAAAAATCCACAAGCATTCCAAAATCCTCTAACTCTCCAAAAATGCAAGAGCACAAAGAAATGAAGTAACCCCCAAACAAGCAAAAGAACTTGAATAAATAGAAAAGGGAGAGAGGAGGGTGAGGTGGCTCCATGTAGGATGCCACATCACTCATCCTCAACTCCACCTCACAAGTCAAACTTCAAACTCCAAAGCACAATTAATAAGTGGTTGAAGAAATGACATTTTACTTACACACACAATCTAAACCCACACCCCTTAAGGACTAAAATAAATACATGTAAGAAAGTGCAATAAAAACTTACAATTTGTCTTCCCAAAACAAATAATGGGGTCTAATTTTGACCCCCAACCCATAGGTAGGGTTGGTATAGTAATTTAAGATGTGTGGGACAAGTTTAACTTGTCCCACAAGCCTCCAAAATTTTCCCTTAAGGACAAATCTGAATTTCAAAGGGGAGGTGGAGTGTACAACACTCAAGATCTTAAGAACTCAACTTAAACACATAAACCAAAGAGCTATCAAATCCAATAAATGAATTATTTTGACCCATTCTTAATTAATTTAGTAAACTAATTAATTTACTAATCTAGACATAAATCAAGTGATTAACAAAAGGGGAATACATCACTAAAATATCACATACAAAAATTAAATAAAGGAAGCTAAATGAAAGAAAACACATAACCCCTTGGTCACAATTTCCCCAAACAACAATTCAAACACATACACATAAAAAATACATGTTGCCATGGTGACCCTTGTTGAATTCATCTAGAATTCCAATGTGGTTGGTCTCCAATCCCCCGATGTTTGTTGTGACATGTTTACCTGCAAAACACATAACACCTCCTTCGGCCTCATGGCCGCATCAAAAACATCTAGGATAAAATATACAATATAAATCCACAATTATCTATATACGAATAAAATATCATCTAGGAAAATACGATATCATTTATAATTTCTAGCAACATTTCTATTCTATATTTCATCCATGTCAAAATGATCACAACATTAGTTCAATTATCAAAGCCTACTCAGTGTGACAAAAATATCACATGTCAATATATATATATATATATATATATATATATATATATATATATATATAACCATGCTAATAGCATATCATCCTCAATATCCAAATGTCTCTAGAAGTCCACACACATAATATATAAATCAAAATCAATAATGAGTCCATGATCTCTAACATCTAACATCATGCCAAATCAAAAGGTACAATAATATCCATAAGTATAGTCGACAATATCATAATCAATAACAAAAAGGTGTCGAAGGGAAGTGGGAACTACACTTCACACTCCCAATAGTTACAGATAGTAGGTAAAAATCATAGTCAACATGATCACAAAGAGAAATCGGTTACGTAACAAGGCCAAAAATAATCTTAGACATAAAAATCATGATGGACAAAACTACCCAATACGAGACAGGGAATGGTGGTTGCTAGTGTCGCATCTGGGCAATCTTGTCCTAGTGTAAAAATAGTTAAAGAGTATTTTGTCACCAGTTGCACAGCTTACCATCTTCTCTAGTTTTAGTAGTTACACAATTAATTTTAGATTGCAATCGATTACTAACAAGAATGATCCGTCCTTCTTCTTCACAAAGATCATCGGTGCACCCCAAAGGGATACACTAGGATGGATTAAGGCTTTCTCGAGTAAGGCCCTCAAGCTGCAACTTGAGCTCACAAAGCTTAGGGGTAGTCATCCGATAAGGTGCTCGTGAGATAGGCTTTGTGCCTGGAACCAGATCTATGTGAAAATCTATCTCACGTGGGGAGGTAACCTGGTAGCTCCCTGGAAAAACATCAAGCAAACTCTCTCAAAATGAGATGGTCATCAAGGGATGGTCCACTAGACTCATCCTCAGATCTGTCACTAACCGTAATAGCATACATCTGACAACCTCATCGCACACACCACTTAAGATGCATAGCGGAGATGGTGTGAATAAAAACGGGCCTCCTAACCCCGATATCACTGAATCCACTCCTAGATCATATGTACAAGCAATAGTCTTATGGTAACAGTCCACTCTAGCTCTGTGTGTAAATAACCAGTCCATGCCCAAGATGACACCATAAGAACTCAATGGAAGGATTCAAAGATCGAAGTAGTGGTGAAGGGTCCCAAATCCACTACACACTCCTTAACTAAAGAGTCTACAAAAATTTTGGCTCCAGAAGCCATCTCAACGTCCCAACTATGACCCCCCTAACTATCATTATCCTACAATTTTCTACTAAGGATGGTGCAATAAAAGAAGAAAAGGAACTAGAATCAAACAATATAGAGGTGGAAACACCACCAATATGACCTATCGTCTCTATCACGGTACTCTGGTGCTCAGCCTGGTGGTTCTTGACTGCTGCGTAGATCCGATGACTCGTGCCATATCTCCAACAGTAGGATTTGAGATCTACATCTTACCCTTGTTGCTAGGGTTTTGTGGGCACTCTCTCCAATGATGTCTAACAATGCCACAACCATAACAGTTTCTGGTTCTCTTCAGTGGGATGTAGCTACAACCAGTACTCTAGATGTATGTGTTGTGGATCTTGATGACCCGACTATGGATTGTGGGGTTTTCTTGACGAGCTCTTGTTGATCGATGAGCTCTTTGTGCACTGGTGTCCTAATGGGACCCCTAGGAGGATGCCCCATACTCTGCCCCCTTTATGTGTCGAATCTCTAAGGAGGTCTGTAAGGTGGGTGGGTTGTTGCTTTTCCCGAGGTGGCTGCTGAGGTGGCCTGAAGGAAGACTATCCTAAACTGTATCCACCACGAGGAGGAGGAACTAACACCCTAGATCTTCTATCCGCATCTGTTGGATGTGAATACAAACTCTTTCTCTAGCCTCTTTGCATCTTCCCCCGTGTCTCCTCTTCAATATAGGCCTTCTCCACGGCCTCTCCTAATGTCTGTGGGCAGTGAATGCACACCGCACCACCCAAATCTAAATTCAAGCCCCAAGATAAACTGTGAATCCATACCTTCTCATCCTATATGTAATCAACATACTGGAGTAGATCTAGAAATTGAATCTCATACTCGGCTACGGTCATAGATGTCCGCGAAGGTCGTGAAACTCATCTATCCGTTATTGAATAAACCTCCTGGGAAAATACCTACTCCTAAAACACTCATAAAAACCTCCCAGGTAATTGTCTCTCGAGTCAACATGGAGCTTCTACTCCTCGGTCCTCCACCAGAATCCTACTCCATCCCTCAGAAGATGGATCACAACACGATCTTTCATGTTGCTAGTACAAGGGCAGAGCTTGAAGCATCCGCTCAAGCTCACCAACCAGGCCTCTTCCTGAAAACCTCATGTATCTCTAGAATAATGAGATGTCCGTAGCTTTAGGATCTCCCTAATATGGTTTGCATCCACTAACTGATGAGTCCTAAGTCTCTCTACATGCTCCTCCCTCTATCTAGGGCTCCGAGATTTGTCCCTATGTCCTGAAATCCTATCCCCATACCTCTCCCTAGGTGACTCTCGCCTGGCTGAATCCACGCAGAATTCTCTATGCCCCATGCTCCTTATTGTATCGAGGAGATGCCCTAGCCTCAACTGATGGCTCTATATCCTTCCTAACAATTCATCCTCTTAGGGACCCTCCATTTATAACGACATTGACGTCTGAAGCATCTATAAAATTTGAGGAAGGATGGCCGCTACAACCTGATTTGGTGGTGGTATACCTAGGTCTATATGAAAAGACCCCTTGTCTGGTCCATGCCTCCTGCACAGACCAAGGCGAGAGTTAGTTCATCATTTTGGTTTTTTTTAGTTTTCTAAAATTTTACAATTTATCAGATAGTGTGGTTTTCTATATTTAAAAGAACAATTTTGCACTAGGTTAAAAGTTCATGTCTCATGTTTTCTATGTGTGCCCAACGGTCCAAGCTTTGAACCCACAACTCTGATACCAAATGTAACGCCCATCAAAATGATGTTCTAAAAACACGCTAACTCCTAACACTTAACCCGAAAATTGCGACTAATTTTTTTGTTACAAGAACAAGGTAAGAGGATAAAACAAGTTACAAGGATGTTAATCCCCTAGGGTACAACAACTAACTTACACCACTAACCTCAATTCTCGATTAAAGAACCGGTCTAGATAAAAGGTTAACATAATCTCAATTTATCTCTAAGGTCCATAAATCAATTATTCATTAGGAAGGTACCATAGATTAATTTACATAGTTAGGTGTTTTCTTCTCTTTAGTTAATGTTCAATCCTAGAAAGGTTAACCTTATGTTAATTTAATTAAATTCATTATCTTATTAACTTAGAGGCCTTTCTAATAACTACCTAAAGCTTTCTAAGAACTAACCATGGCTTAGCACTCTATGGCAATTAAATGGCCTCATTCCCCATTTACACATACTAAAGGTTTTTAAAACAACATTTATAAAAATCATTCTCACCTAACAAAAGTAGGGTGAAACCTCCACCCTTAGATCAAGTCATCTTGGCCACTAGATCCTAGGGTTCCCATCTAGCCCTAAATTTCCTTATGAGTTTTTATTAAAGCCTTTCCTTTGTTCATTTCCCTCATTTGGTATATTTGTTTTGTTAAAAAATATAGGTTGGAGAAGAGGAAGACATGGGAGCAAAGGAGGAAGAACTATGGAGGATTCTACAAGGAGATATAGTTTAGATTAGTTTAGTTGTAGTTTTATTTTTGTTATTACTTCCATTCAAGGATTGGGAGGGTTATTCCTTTTACCAATCTGGTTTTGTTTCAACACTAAGTGTATTTGGGTTTTTTTAATTTTGGGGCAAACCCTACCCCATTGTTGTAAATGAAAGGAATGTTTTTAATCCACCATTTTATATTTTTTTGCTCAAAACCATGGTATTACATTCATTTTTGCATGTTGGTAGTCATTAGTTAAATTTTACAACTTATAAATTAGTAAAAACCAGTTAAAGTTTTCACATACAGCGCGGATCAAGAGTTTTGTCGTAAGTGATAGATCGCCACCAGAGGAGGCGGCGGTCCTGGGACCACCGCCTTGCCTCGGTGACAAACCATAGACCACCGCCCCCCTACCGAGTGACGGTTTTGAGACCGTTGCTTAGCCTCGAGTGGAGGTTATGGGACCGCCACTCGACTGTGGTGGCGGTCCTATTTCGAAAAATAGAACCTTAAATCCGAGGTTTTCTCAAAAGCTAAAAGTTACTACAATGTTCCAAAACACATTCTGAACTTAATTTTATGCACCTAAAGTTTCAGTTTTGAAATTTCATTCCATTTGATCATTTCTTAGTTAAAATTACTCATTTAAAGCATTTGAAATCTAATATTAACAATAATAACTACTAGATCTATTCCATTTTGTTCAACTAAATTTACCTTCTATTTCAAGAGTAAAAAGGGATCTAAATCTATTGTTTTACATTGTTATTCTCTTACTACAAAATCAACATTTCCAATAACAATAAACTTCAAATTTGTTCTCATGTTCTTATTTTCTCTACAACACACACACACACACACACACACACACACACACACACACACATACACACACACACATATATATATATATATATTCAAAACAACTATAACAACTTTATTTTCCTTTCAAGTTTACTATGCATACAAGTTCAACTTCTTACAACTTCTATATTTCCTTCTTTCTCATTTACAACATTACAACTTCACAATGAAAGTAACTTTCCTTTTTTTTTCACAATGCAACTTCCAACTAACTTTTACACAATATATCCATTTTGATTCTTTCTCTTACACAATATACAAATATTGGATGCAAATTTTTTCCATGAACTTATTACAAAGTATTCCACTCAAGGTGGGAAATAATACAAGAATGTAAGCAAAAGAAAATACATTAATACAAGTTTCTCCACTCTAAGTGGGAACAACACAAAGGAAGTTTCACAAGGTCTCCAACAAAAATCCAAGATTCACAACTCCAACAAAATAGCTTCTCCAAAAAATTTTTTGATTCACAACAAAATGGGGGAGAGGCAACGATTTCCACCCAACCAAGATATCCAATGAAGAGGAGAAGCCATCCTCTCCATTGGCCCCCGAGCCCCAACCACATTACAATGGGAGATAATTCCAACACATGGCAACAACAAGCTTCCACAACACAAAAAAATATTTCACAACCATTTCAACCACATTCAACTCAACAACAACACAAGAAATAAGAACAACAAACAACAAAAACAAGGCTTAAAAGTGAAATCCAAAGGAGCAAGACCTATGG
The DNA here is from genome assembly GCA_018340775.1 of Taxus wallichiana var. yunnanensis. Classification (NCBI taxonomy): domain Eukaryota; kingdom Viridiplantae; phylum Streptophyta; class Pinopsida; order Cupressales; family Taxaceae; genus Taxus; species Taxus wallichiana. Next base: position 147,848,845 of record CM031233.1, read on the forward strand.
GGAGGCCACTTATGCCTCCCAATGGGAATGGGTGCACACCTTAAAGCCTCCAATGCATATCTCAAATCCCCTACATACTATTATGCCTCCCTCAAGTACCCCTTATACCTCCCACATACTCTTATGCCTCCCTCATAAAAGAAACAAGAAAGAAATGCAAGCATTCCTTGTACAAGATGGGGAACCCAACCAAACTCCCTCCAAACAAAAAAAGTAAACTCTTATGCCTCCTACATGAAATATCCCCATAGTCTCCTCCCACTCCAAACTTAGGCAATCTACCCACACCCAACAAACATTCCAAAGGAAACAATACTCAACACAAACACATAACACAAAATAAAGCATAACATAAGCAATGTAAAGATCCTACCTTTCCATAGTAGAGCTTGTTCCAAGAGTAAGTCTCCAAGCTCCTCAAAACCAAGCATACATCCACAAGCTCCAACAATCAACAAGCACTCCCAAAAATCCTCTAACTCTCCAAAAAGCAAGAGCACAAAATTATCAAGTAACCCCCAAACAAGCAAAAGAGCTTCAATAAATAGAAAAGGAGAGAGGAGGATGAGGTGCCTCCATGTAGGATGCCACATCACTCATCCTCAACTCCACCTAAGAAGTCAAACCTCAACCCCAATGCACCATAATTTGGTGGGTGAGAGGAATGACAAGTTACTTACACACACATGAAAGCCCACACCCCCTAAGGACAAAATTAATTACTTGAAAGAAATGAAATAAACATTTCACCTTTTTATCTTCTCAAAACACCTAATGGGGTATAATTTTGACCCCCAAACCCATAGGTAGGGTTGGTATGGAAATTTAAGAGGTGTGGGACAAGTTTAACTTGTCCCACAAGCCTTCAAAATTGGCCCTTAAGGCCAAATTAGAGTTTCCATGAAGGGTAGAGTGTACAACACTCAAAATCTCAAGCATTCAACACACAACACAAAATCTAAGAGAAAATCAAGTCTAATAAATTAAATTATTTTTAGTCACATATTTCATTAGTTTAGGACAATATTTATTAACTTTAATAAGACACTTAGACCCACTAAGATAAAGGGGAAAAACATACATCAAAATCTAAATAATTAAAACAAGTAATTTACATCACTCAAAGGAACACATAATAACATTAATAAAAGGGAAACTAAAACCAAAAGACACACATGACCCCCCTTGGTCACAATTTTTCCCCTAACAAATAATTCTAATACACACACACAATTACATGTTGCCATGGTGACCCTTGTTGAATTCATCTATAATTTCAATGTGGTTGGTCTCACAATCCCCCGATGTTTGTTGTATATATATATATATATATATATATATATATGTATGTATGTATGTATGTAAATGTATGTATAATACCTCCTTCGGCCTGTATGTATGTGGTCGCATTAAAACATCCATGCCAAAATATGCAATATAAATATAAAATCATCTATATCGAATATACGAATTAATATCATCTAGGAAATTACGAATCATTTACAAATTTCTAGCAACATTTCTATCAAATTTCATCCATGTCAAAATGATCACAACATTAATTCAATTATCAAAGCCTACTCATGGTGATGAAAGTATATCGCATGTCATATATATAAATATATATATATATATATAACCATGTCCACAACATATCAACATCAATATAAAATGTCTCTAACAATCCACATGCATCATATATGAATCGAAGTCAACAACAGTCCAATATCTCTAACATCTAGTATCATGCTAAATCAAAAGCTACAACAATGTCCATAAGTGTAGTTGACAGTATCATAAATCAAAAAAAAAAGGTGTCAAAGGGAAGTGGGCACTACATCCCCCTCCCCTTAGACTCGAATTCCTCCTGGAAGTCATTGGAACATGTGTGGGAACTGAACTCGTAGCAATGTAACATCCTCCCATGTAGTTGTAGTCTCATCATACCTATCCCACTGCACTCGAACTTGGTCAATCTCTCTACCATGAAGGCCCAAGGTCCTACGCTCTATAATATGGATGGTCTTCACCATCACCTACCCCTAATCATGCACTTGTAATGCGGTCCAATTTAGCATGTGAGAAAGATCAAAAATATATCTCCTAAGAAAATAAATGTGAAACACATCATGGATGCGAGACAAGCTAGATGGCAATGCTAGATAATAGGCTAAGGGACCAATGCACTCCAAGATCTCAAAGGGACCCAAAAACCTAGGAGCAAGCTTAGAACCTTTTCCATAACAGATAGGGCTCTTATGTGGTCTGACACAAAGGAACACCTTTGTGGCCACCTCATAACTACGATCTGTCCTATGCTGGTCCACATACTTCTTCGCGCTCCAAGATCTCACGGGGACCCAAAAACCTAGGAGCAAGCTTAGAACCTTTTCCGTAACAAATAGGGCTCTTATGCAGTCTAACACAAAGGAACACCTTCATGGCCACCTCATAACTACGATCTGTCCTATCTGGTCCACATACTTCTTTCTACCTGTCATGTGCCTCCTATAATTTTTTTCTCGATCAAAACAACCTGTAACTCCATGTCTGCAATAAGGCATGCCCAAGAGAAACCCTATCCTCTAACCTGTCCCAACTAAGAGGTGTCCTACACTCTCTGCCATACAATGCCTAAAAAGGAGCCATGCCTATCGAACTCTAGAAACTATTATTATAGGAAAACTTAACCAAGTACATATACTCCTCCCATCTCGATCGGTGATCAATAACATAAATCCTAAGCATGTCCTCTAGGATCGGATTTACCCACTCTGATCATCGATCTGTCTTAGGGTGATATGTTGTGCTGAAATTGATCCTTGTCCCAAGAGCATGCTACAAGTTGGTCAAGAAAGGGGAATTGTAAAAAGGATCATGGTCACAAATGATATTCCACGGAATCCGTGTAACCTGACAATCTCATCAAGATATACCCATGCCACTGCACTAGCTAGGTAGGTTGTTTTCACCAAAGAAAAATGAGCCACTTTTGTCAATTTATCCACCATGACCATGATGGTGTCGTAGTGGTATCTCGATGTCGGTAACCCAACAATGATGTCCATAGAAATGGTGTCCTACTTCCACTCTGGTATGGCATGAGGAAAGAGAAGGAAGTTGGATTCTGATGCTCATCCTTCACCCTCTGACACTCTAAACAATGTGACACAAACTGAGCCACATCTCTCCAAAGGCATCTCAAATGGTACAACTATCACAAAGTGGTGTGCATATTATTCATCCGGGGATGGATGAATAAGGTGCACGATGAGCCTCTATCAAAATATCATGTCTCAAGCCTCCATCTCTAGGAACATATATCGACCTTTGTGTCTAAGAAGACCATCTTCCTCTAATGAAAATCCATAAAATCTCCCCTCAAGGGGTCTGGGACTTAATCTTTGCTCTGGTTGCAGTTTTAAGGTAGAATTTTTCATGAGGAAGCCATTGCAAAATCCTGCTCCAAAATCAGTAACTCTTGAAGTAGCCATAGCCACATGTCTCCATCGCTCAAAGTGTCTTGACCACCACATTCTCCTTCCCCTTCACATGCTCTATCTCCATATCATACTCACAAAGCAACTCCATCCAATGCCACTAGTAAGCATTTAGATTGGGCTGCATGAAGAGGTGGCGAAGGCTCAAGTGATCAGTCATGAGTGTAAATCTTTGGCCAAGAAGGAAACGCTCCACCACACTAAGGTGTGCACTTCCGCTACAAGCTCAAGATCATGATTCGGATAATTGAGCTCATAATCCTTGAGTTTGCGAGACTTAAAAACAACTACTCTTCCCCCCCGCATCAACACACCTCTAATTCCTACCAAAGAAGAATCTATGTAAATGTAGAAATCAACTCGAGGATCTGACACTACTAGAATAGGTGTTGTCGTAAGGCATTCCTTGATGTCTGAAGGCATACTCACATATATCTGACCAAACAAAATTATTCCCTTTCCTCCGAAGGGAATTGATGGGGTGTGCAATCCGAGAAAAGTCCTGGACAAATATCTTGTAATATCCTGACAAACCCTTGAAGCTACACACCTTGGTCACACCTTTGGGTGGTGCTTTGGCCAATCCATAATAGCTCAAATCTTGGAAGGATTGACTGCGATGCCTTCCCTAGAAATGATGTGGCCCAAATACTACACCTCTTTATGAAAGAATGCACACTTCTCCAAGTTCCGTAAAGATGCTTTTCACGAAGACACTAAAGAACATGGCAAAGGTTCTCCTCATGCTCCTCACATGTACGTGAGTAAATTATCATTTTGTTAAGGAAAATGAGCATGAAGTGAACTAGAAAATTCCTTAATACCGCATTCATCAAGCTCATGAACACTACGGGGGCATTCATCAAACCAAAAGGTACCACTGTGAACTCATAGTGGCCATATCTCATACGGAAGGCGGTCTTATGAATATCTGCCTCCGTAATCCTGAGCTGATGATACCATGACTTAAGATCTATCTTAGAGAAAACTATGGCCCCCTTCATCTGATCAAACAATTCATCAATGCACAGAACGGGGTAACGATTCTTGATCGTTACTTTGTTAAGCTAGCGGTAATCAATATACAATTACAGAGATCTGTCCTTCTTCTTCACAAAGATCACTAGTGCACCCCAAGGGGATACACTAGGATGGATTAGGCCTTTCTCTAGAAGGCCCTCAAGCTGCAACTCAAGCTCACAAAACTCGGGGTACTCATTTGATAAGGTGCTCATGAGATACCCTGTAAAACACATAATACCTCCTTCGGCCTTGTGGCCGTATTAAAACATCCATGTCAAAATATGCAATATAAATCTAAACTCGTCTATATACAAATCAATATCATCTAGACAATTATGAATCATTTACAAATTTCTAGCAACATTTCTATCCAATGTTTCATCCATGTCAAAATGATCACAACATTAATTCAATTATCAAAGCCTACTCATGGTTAAAAAATAATGTCATATATATATATATATATATATATATATATATATATATAACCATGTCGACATCATATCAACATCAATATAAAATGCCTCTCATAATCCACATGCATCATATATGAATTGAAGTCAACAACAATCAAGTATATCTAACATCTAGTATCATGCTAAATCAAAAGCTACAACCATGTCCATAAGTGTAGTCGACGATGTATCATAATAAAGAAAAAGGTTTCGAAGGGAAGTGGGCACTACAGAAATGATGATACAAATTGTCTCAAGTGGTGTAAGGTTTCTTAGAAATAGGAAGTATGAAGCACAAAGTGTAAGAGTGGAAATGGTAGACACTCAATGATGTTAGAAGGGGGAGAAGTATACATGATGCCCCCAAGTGTATGATGATGAGCGAGATATCCAATGAAAGTGAAGGGAAAGGATCATCCACTCAATGTTAGAGGAGATAAAGGTGTGTGACCATGATCTAATATCTATAGTATATGAGACTTTGATGTATATGTGAAGGAAGCCTAGGTGGTGAACATCTATGTGAAGGAAACCTAGGAGGTGAAAGAGGTGGTGAACTCCTATGTGAAGGGGCTACCCGAGTAGGGGAGTTAGTATGAGAATATTTACTAGTAGATCGATGAGAACTAGTAGGTCATGTGTGCATATGAGAGCTAGGTACAAAATATACATTATATATGAGAGGCCCAAGGGGCCTAGATTCTCTAACTTGTAAAAGGACATCCTCAAGAGGAGGATGAGGCAACGATGGGGATAGTGGAACACATTTGAGAGCGACAACTTTCTTATTTCAAGAATGAGTTTTAGACACAAGTGGTTCATGGAAAATGTAGATCGAGAGGCACAGAGCCAAGGAAGACCTACGAGCATATCATAGGCTTTGATTGAAGGTGTCATGGAGAGTGGCACAAACATGGTGAGAGGCTTAAAAGAATCGGAATTGGATGTAGCCATAAAAGTTTGGAATTGGATATTAAATTTGGGAGAGTGTTTAGTTGATAGTGAAAAGGATTGCAATAAAGCACACATCAATAGGACCCGATGGATCGTGTAACATTAGCCATCTTAGCTAAGTTTTTCTTATATCGTAACACATAGTCTACTAGATGCTCATTGGATCGTGTTTGATTTGTGAAATTTGAGAATAGGATAACTTAGAACTAATATTGATAGAAAAATGTGCAATAAAAGCATCACCAAGTATGTTAATGATGTTACCAAGTGAACAGGTAGATTGTAAAACTAGCGCATGACATAATTTTGGAGACTCTTGGGAAATAGCTTGGCTATAAAAGTATGATCATCCACATAATCGATAGATGCCACATGAAAATATCTAAGATGCTCTTGAGGGTCACCATGGCCATTAAAGGTGGGCAGCTTAGGAGTGACTAAGTTTGGAGGAGTGCATAAGTGGAAATGGTGTGTGCAAAATAAGTATGAAAGAGTAATTTGGAATCAAGAGATAAAGGTACATGAGAAGTAGTTATCTGAATTTGATGAACTTGAGTCTATAAATCTTGATATAAAGAATCTAAATCAAGATTATTTGAAGAAGAGTCAAGTTGTGTATTAGAATTATTATGTTGAATTATTAGAGCGGTAGAAGTATAAATGGAGGTAGGAATGGGAAGGGGTTGAGTAGAGGGGGTTGAGTAGAGGCAATGGTAGCTAAGGAGGAACCTACAAGAGGTATTGAAGGAGTATATCAAGAGTTTATAGTAGTCGATAGAAACATGGAGGATATGTGGAATATGTGTATGATTGTCGCATAAAGCTTGACAAAAATTAGTAAGCTTGTCCCAATAATACTTAGAAATATATTGAATTTCATTCCTTCATTTAAGCTTGAAAGAAATTTTATTGAAAAATTATACTTGTAGTTATTTTCCTTTATATGCCAATGAAATAGAAAATCTATGTAATTAGTCCTTTAAGTCATGGAATGAACAAATGTTGTTAACCTATCAACTAGTGACTTTAGGAATCTAAATTTAAACCAAGGTTAAACAATAAACCACCCTAGTAAAATGTATTATTGGAAAAATTGATGAAATGATGGTTATGTTTTGAAGAACAAGATCGCCGTCCTGTGCAGAGCGGCGGTCTTGTTATCTTGTAAAATTGACAAGGGCAATTTTGTAGGTAACCTTACCAAAATTCCATTTTGGTCCCTTGAAAAGGTCTATCAATGTTCTGAATGGCTTAAAACTCCCTTTTGGAAAATCAAGTTTTAAAGAACTTAGCCATTTTCAAACCTTTTGACTGGGCACAAGTAATGTAGTGTCAACACTCTCAAAACTGCGCCCTTTTGGTCCCTAGGCGCACTCATGCTTATTGCAACATCATTAAATGATGTGCCCTCTTTAAGTGTGCTCGGCGCATCCGTAAGCATGTTAACACCTTTTTGGGTGCGCCTTAGGCACATGTAACATGATGTCAACATATTAAACTCGTGCCATGGTGTAACCTTCCCCATGTCGACACTCTGTAAAGTGCGCCAAAGGAAAAGTTGGTGGTGCAATAAATGTGCATTTTTCTATATATAGGCGCACCCGACTGTCATTTTCACAATTGAAAAAAACATGAAAATTTATTCCTCTCGCGCCGCTGTCGGTTGCTCTGTCATCCCGCGCATGCCATTTGTCGTGATCGTGGACCCCACTTCTTTCCTTCATCATTATTTATACCGGGTAAGTGGTTTCTACCATCCTTGTTGTTTTTATGGATGTTGGGCTAGGTGATTAGGATTGTTGAATAATAACAATGAATCTAGAAGGAAAGGATAACACCATTTGCAAACCCAAGTACCCACCTGCAAACCCTCCTTTCCCTTTCCTTCTAGATCTACAAATCTGGAAGGCTCGGCCTCAAAAATAACTCATGCCCATTTGTCCTTCACTCCTTGCCTTGCTAGGTTTTCCCTCCTGGACATCAAAATCTGAGCCAAAAGAGTAAAAATCAAGAAAAAGGGAAATCGGCCCACATAGTGAAACTATTTTCACTATGGCGCATTGCAAACTCCTGTTACACTAAACGTAGTCGCGCCCCTTTGGCGCACTATTTCGTTATGTTGCATCAAAAACAGTCACGCCATTGGCACATTAAAGGACCGCGCAACATAAGCCCTTCTCGCGCCCTATAAACTACAAAATTCCTAAGGTGCAAGCGCTGGTGCCAAAGCAACTATGACAACACTGCGTGTTGTGCAAACCCTACCCGCGCCATGCAAGCCAAGTCTTTGGCGCACTTAACCAACTTGCAACACCTTAAAAATATGCACCTGGGTGCACCCGGAGAGTGTGTAACATAAGAATTTATGCGCCCCTCCAAAGCACTTCCTATGACACAAGTGCATATTCCTTGACATCAACATCTAAATGTTGTGTGTAGCCAGACCATGCCCCGTGCCCCTTTTGGTGCTGCTTTCCCCCATACAACACTCCCTAAAAGTGTGCCTTGATTTTCAAAACCCCGCAGCCTGCAGTAAGGATGTGCCTTGCACCTAGAGGCTCATAAGTTGATAATTTTTCATTCTGCAAATCTTTTATGGACAACTTGATGGCTAACATGGCCCTTCTACGTTGAAACTCTATGATTCCTCTTGCAGAGAAACATCAATCCTCGAGTGCACTTATGTCTTCATCGAGTAAGAAGCCAACCAAGTCTAAAGGTAAAGCCAAGTTGATGAGAGCAAGAAATGAAGTATAAATACCAAAAGGTTAGGATGCCTGACTCACTTGCAGAGTGTGATCTCAATATCAGAGATTCAGAACTTGGGCATATAGACATGGATGACTTTTGGACCAGAACCAAGAAGGTCATAGGAAGCTCATGGATGGATAAATTGGTTGAAAGTGGTCTGAACTTTGCTGCAGGGCTCCCAGTGAGTGCAATTAATAATGAATTCATCATGTTGGTGGGCCGTTGTTACAACAAGGACACAAGATGTGTCAAAAATGAGGACGGAAAAGTGATAATCAACCTCACATCCCGACACTTTGAGATTATCTTGGGCATCCCCCACCATAGAAATTTTATGGCAGTAAGTCAAGAAGACTGCATGAAGACTTGGACCAATAATGAGGACAAGTGCATGCAGATGATGAATGAGGTGTACCTCAAGAATAAAAAGGTGATGAGTAGGTGGCCCCAAGTCATTCATCCCCTGTGATTTTTCGAAGAGCTAAGTGACACGATCACCTTCTAAGTAGAGTACATGGGCTCCCTGATGCCCATTACTTTCACAAGTGGATGCTCAGGTATTTGGAAACAATGAATAAGAATGTGCCCGATCAGCATTTTGGCTGGGGCAAGATTATTAGTGATACAATCTCGGAACAACTTCAACAACTTTCAACAACTGGGAGGTTCTATATGAACTCCTATGTAGTATATGTAGCTACCTCAAAGAGAGACTACCTAGGGTTGAATTAGTATGGGGTATGGCCCCAGGTCAAAATATACGAATACTATCTAGAGTTGAGGCTCGAGAATAGCATAGCTCAGTTCAACAAGATCAATGATGTCTTCTTCTATGGCATCATCTACCTCTTGAGGCCCAACATGACTCATGGTCAGACAAGAAAAAGCGTGATCACCGCCACAATGAAGTGGGGAGCGTTGTTTACGCAATTCCCCACCTTTACCTATCTCAGAGCTGCCAACTTCTTGGGAGAACCCACAAGATTTCCGAGATATGCGGGGCCTAAACTAATCCTTCTAGAGCTGTCAAGGTAGCTTATCACCTATCATGAGAAGTGTATGAAGAGGAAGAAGGGAGGAACTCCATTCCCCCTCACAGTAGGTAGGTACACGTGCCCCTCACAAAGTAAAGCTCGGGAGATGTATGCAGAGCTTGAATTGCTCAATTTGAAGCATAATTTCCTAGAAAGGCCAACCTTTGATCCTCGTGGTTGCCTTCCAAGGGAAAAGATTGATCCTATTGACGTTCCTCAGATCGAGGATATCTACATCGACTTAAATCATGAAGTTGAATTCAAATGAAAGGATCACTCCCAGTTGGCCCTGGCATAGATCATTCAATATGGCGTGGCCATCATCCCAAAGGATTTCCTAGAAACTGATCAAGAAATTGATCAAGTTTACCTAGACACGGATGGGGATGATTGGCTATTCACAAATATTGATAGGAACAAAGCACCCCAGACCATCCAAGAAAGGGTTCAACCTACTCTACAACGCACCGAGCATTGGTGTAAGAAAAATGGTATCATCTATCTTGGGGTAGATTTTACCACATCTCCCCTGGGCAATGCACCCACAAGGCCAAAACACTTGCCTAAAGGAAAAGGGAAAGATAAAGTGGGAGAGGCAAGCACTGCTCAAGAGAAATCTCCTGAAATCCCTCCTACTACCGCAGAAGAGCAAGTTGTGGACTTAGTGTCCTCGAGAAAAGAAGAAGCGGTAAGTGCTCCAACAGACACATCCACTCAGGATGTTGTCACAACTACAACTAGCGAGGTACCAACCATTCCCTCTCCCACTCCTCCTTCCCCTCCTCATGTCGCTCAAACAACCGCTCCTTTGGTTGTGTCTTCTCCTCCGTCTTCTTCCTTTCCCTCTCCCTCTTCCTCCATCTTCTCTTCCCTTACGGATCTGTCCCCCAACATTTCTTCCCTCATCTTGTAGATCCCTTCCGCCCCATGGCCTCCTCTCTTGTAGTGACTCCTAATCCGTGAGTGTTGGTGTGTCGGACCCTTTCTCCATGTGGCCACCAAGTTTCTCGACACACTTCCCCGTCTCCACTTTGCAGTTGTTCTTCCTTCCCCCCCTGTTTCTTCTTCGTCCTCTGGTCCCACTCCCATAAGTCCAAGTGGATCTCATACCACCTAAGCCAACACAAGAGGAAAGTCCCCATTGCACCCATGGACTTCTCCGTCATCCTAACTAAAGGAACAAATAAGCAAAAAGCTATAACTCGCTTCTCAAAAAGTGCTTCAGGAGAAAGGGTTATGGAGATAGCCTACCTGGATCCCATAAAGAAGAAAGAAGATCTGTCTCCTACAGATTTTACAATGACCCAGGTCATAATGGGAACATCATCAGAGAGCTTGCAAGGAGAAGCCTTGTCATGCCATGGATGCCCTTTGCAAGAAACTACAAGAAGCAAAGGAGAAGAAGAGAATGTTAAAGGAACAAAACAAACATCTTCTCCAAGCTCTGCAAAGAATGGGCAATGCACCTCCTATAGCTACCACCTGAAACTCTTGAAGTCCTTAGTCAGGAGAAGATAAGTGAATATGCTAAGATTGGCAAACAAGGTGTAGCAGTGTCCTCCTGGAGAGAGCAGATCCTCAGAGACAGTGAGGAAGTAATCACGAAGTTCATAGGCCTCTACCAAAGTATAGATAAGGAAAAAAATGAACTCCAAGCAATAGCAGGACCCGTCTCTGAAGAGTTGGACCATGCCAGGTTGCAACATGAGACATTCCAGAAAATGGTCGACTGCCCGACCGATGACTTGTTAAAATTTGGCATCATTGATCACCTGCGAGCACACAACAAAGTGCTTGTTGCTTTAGACTATCGGGTTGATCAAATGGAGTTTGTCCTAGAAAAGATAGACAAAATCAAGGAGGAAGCCCTAGACGTGAAACATCAAATGGAGTAGATTGTCTTGAGGATGTCTCCAGGGTTGCTTAGTGCATCATTCACCTTGAGAGAAGAAAACGATACTATTCATATTTTCAAGGGAATTACATCACAAGGTTTGATGCCAGAGGTCACTTTTGACTAAGAATCTATTAACAACCTTCTGGCTTGCTGCAATTTCATCGGGTACTTGATAGAGGTAGGAAATGAATACTTCAAGCTCCCTGATAGGCTCAGAGATGAACGAGAAACTTGTGAAGTTATCGGAGATCACACAAAGGGTCCCGATCATGATCAACTTCAGAAGATGATCAGCAAGTTCATGGAGTATCGAGCTCAGTATCATATCGCCTCTCCAGAGCAGAAGCAAGACACTCCATTCAAGCAAAGGGATGATGATGAATAGGCTTCCTCCTCTGGGATAAATCCCATTTTTGTAAAAGTATTTAAAAGTATGTTGGCACACGTGATGACATCATCCATGTTGCACCATGGGATGTTGTCATCCACAAAATTGCCCCAAAGTCAACATTTGACTTTTAGATATTTTGTAAATAAGTTGTTGGCTCCTTTTTGTCTTCTTTCTCCTTCTCCTTCTATAAATACTTGGATACTTGTAGTATTCAAAGGTGGACAATCTTGTATGAAAAATAGAAGTGAGGAGAGAAAGACTTTGAGCTTTCTTGTAATGAAGAAAACATTAATACAAATATTGAGACTTTGTGCTGAATTCATGTGTTATATGCATTAGATCTTTCTTACGTCAGATCTGTGTGTTTATTCTGTTAGATTCATATCTACTTTTGTCATTTTGTTTATCAGTATTGCTTTATTTGTTTATGTGAGTAAGTTTGGCTCTGTTTACTACTGGCCCAAAACATAAACCCTCTGACCTTTCTACTTTGGAATTCATTTCTTTTCTCCCTTCAGATCCATCTTTCTTCCATTCCTTCCTTCATTCCTTTATGTTCTTCGTCGGAACTAACTCTACTGGGATGAGATCCCAAACCCCCCTGAAGGTAGAATAATATAGGACTTTGCATGAGTTCCTTTGGTAGAATAGCAATAAACTAGTTTCATTTCTCTGTCTCTAAGAGGGGCTATGCCCTGCACTTTGTTGGCTTGTCTATCCATAGATCTACCCACCCACCATGATTTTGGAACAACAAGTCTCCGGATGCCGGCTGATTAGAGTGGTGGTCTCGAATAGCCACCTACGCAAGGTGGAGGTTTCGAATCCTCACCGGAGTAAGGCGGTGGTCACAGGATCTCGGCCTACTCAAGGGCTAGTTTCATCACTTTCGGTGGAAAAGTAAAATCCGTAACTATGTAAATTTGAACTTGATTTAATTAAAATCTGAGCCTATAAAATGTAAAAAGGAAACCACCAACAAACCATAAGGGAATAAACTCATTGTTTTAAGCATGTAAATCCTTGAATGGGCATTTAAATGTATTAAATCTCATAGATTAAATGGAAATAGGGTTTTCCCAAATAAAGAACTGAAGAATGGAAATAACTAGATAACTACTCCATATTTAGGGTGGAAACCTCTACAATCAACAAATATAAGATATTACAATCACAAATCCAAGAATACGCTAAACTAACCTAGATCTAAATAAATCCCTCCATGGCTTCCCTCCTTGTTTCCATGGCTTCCACTCCTCCAAACTGCAAATTAAAGAAAAGAAAAGAGACCAAATGAGGAGGCTAGGGCAAGGAAAAAGGTTTAATAAAATTTCATAAGGATGATTAGGGTTAGTTGGGAAATCTAAGATCTAGTGGTCACAATTGATTTGATCCAAGGGTTAAGAATCAACCCTACTAATTGTTAGGTGAGAATATATATTATGGAATTTTAAATAATTTAAATGTATGTGAAAATGGGTGAATGGGGCCACTTAGTGCCCTAGTGTGTTAAGTTAAATATGTAACTCTCCTAGTATGTTTTAGTAAATGATTCAATGGACATTAAGGCTAATAATTTAAGGGGACTAAGGTAACTAAGGATAAGGGTTTAATAAATGTGGGTTTGAATGTTTATTTGAGAGGGGGAAACTATTTAACCAAGTAAAAGAATATTTAATTATTAATCTAGATCTAATCCATCCATCTAGTGTAATGTAGCAGACTATTGGTATAAATTTAATTAAACATATTATAGGGTTGACACCCTTCGCAATCTTAAAAAAAAAATTCCGTAACTTTCTAGATAATTATTTAAGGTTTAATGTGCTTTTAGAACGTCGAGTAATTGTGGACGTTACAAAAATTTAATATAACAAAGTTATTCTACATATTTATACAATTTTTTTAAAAAGTGCAAGCTATGCAATAGTGTGTTTTAGCTTATTGTTTTCTTTTTATAATTCATACACTTTACATTATTTATATCCTCTGTCATTCTTTGATTCTTTTGTGGGTTGATTTATACGATTCACGATATACATAGTGTATGTGTTTCACGACTTTTAGTACGTGCCTTAAACAAATCCAATCTATATACAAAAAAATATAATGTAATTCACAACGTGACTTGACTTTGACGAGAAAATGATAGAGAGCATATCGATTTATATAAACATTTTTTCGTGTGAGAAATAAATGTCATATTTCAAATACATGATATCAAGATTCTAAAACCTGTGCACAAGGGGTTTCGATGAATAAATTTAACGAGAAACAAACACATGCTTACAAGAATTTGCAAATAAGTAAATAAAATGTAAATTTTTAACCTTTGTATGTATTTAAACCTCCATTTTAATAATTAAACCAAAGAAAATGTCTCCTCTTTAATTATTTCAACCTATATCTTCACAATAACAACATTCAAATACTTAGAAATGATCAAATCCTTCAATATATTATCCTAGTAAAATAATCACAATCAGGACATCAAGGTTACAAACCCTAAAAGTGGTTTCACTCAAAAATTTCGCATAAATAAACAAACATTGTCCTCTTTTCATATAAAGTATCCAAAACACTCAATCTAAATTTTATATGTGCATTAAAACCTGTATTTTGATAATTAAAGCTACCACAACCTTTTAAAAGTGGTCCTCTGCGTATTTAGCATTTATATTCGTAACAAAAGTAAGGGAAATTTCACATCTTTAATTTTCTATGTATTTGAACCTCTTTACTCGAATAAAGGTCTATGACTTTCAACGATCATCGTAATAAAACTAAAGCATGCAAATCCTATCACGACATTTATTTAGACAATAAAAATAAAGAATTTAATAGAATTTTTCATGTTTCGTATTTTAACCTCGTTTTAGACAATAAAAGCAACCAAATGGTCAAAAATACCTTAATGATGAACAATCGGCCATTTGGCGATTGAACAAATATTAGCTTATAACACATTCTTAAGATTTCTAAGTCTTGCTTACACTCAAATGTTTGATGACATAATAAATATTTTTGAATCTAGATTTTGCATAAATGTTAAATCACATACACTCGAATCTTTAACAAATCTTGACTATCATATCATCTGTAAATCTTAGCCATCATCTCTTTATTATGTGTTAGGAATGAACATATGCATTTCAACTTTCCATTTAAAATTATTTTATGTTGTTTGTTTTCTTTATCATGTTCAATCGACAATTATTTACTTCTCGCATGTTTGTTTCCAACTTTCCATTGATTCCTTTTTTATCGCCAAATCACAACACCCTACAATTTGCACAAGTATGTGTGCTTTAGCTCACGGTGTGACTTGCTAACATGGGTACTTGTCTCCAAGTTGTGGGACTTGTTACTTGAGATAGACCTCCGTGAGAAAGTTGGTTCTTGCTCCTAAACTACCCGCCACAATCTACTCTAATGCACGAAACACTATCTTGTCCTAATCTAACTTTCCAGGTCCCAATTATCTGGTTGAACTTGTGCGGCTTGGGACAAAAACTTCCGCATTTTCCTCCGCAATACATCTCTGTTTCCTTTGCATTTCAGCAATTTCGCCTTTTGAGCCCAACTATCCGGTTGAACTTGTGCGGCCTAGGACAAAAACTTATGAATTTTCTAAAATACATTGTAATAAGAAATAAGAAATTAGTCCAAAAATCATATCTTAAATGGGGTATGTATGAAACCTTAGACTACAAAACTAAAGGTGTAAAATTAAGTTCACAATGAGAAAGATCTATAGGTGGATTCTAAGGTAAGGAAATGGTACATGGAGAAACTAATAATTAATAGTCGGTCCAAAATAAGATCCATAAATTAAAATATATACATAAATATGATACCTTGCAATAAAAAATTAGTGGTATGTGTTGGTGCTCAATTTAATCTCACCTTGTTTGTTCAAAATTTCTCAGTCCGCATGGTTTGAAGTTTTCTCTATTTCCTATATGGATGCGTAAAAGCTTTCTCCTTCATTTGGTTTCCATTGTCATTCCTTTCCTTGGGTCATGGATCATATTGAGTCTTGGTTTTACTTACAATCTTCATCTCCACGGAGAAAAAATTTGTTGTTGGGCATCTTCCACGACTATGTCTCCTTTGTAAATCATGTCCCAACATCCAAGGATACATGGTCCTTTATGATTAGACACGGCCGATGGAGTCTTTTTGGTGAAACTTGTCACTTTTGTTACATTTGTAAAAATGCCAAATTGGTCCCATAGCCTCGATAGTATATGATTGGCTATTCAACAATATGAAGTGGCAGGGAAAATTTCTTACTTTAATCCCGAAGAAGGACACGTGCCATTTGTTTGAAAGGTTGAAGGAGAGAGGTGGATTGTCTAAGCATTTTGAAGAATTTTTCCTTTTTGTGAAAGGGACAAAGTTATAAAATGATCTGCAACTCTGAGGGGAAAAATTAATGTCACATGTTTGAGTCAGCATTGAAAAGTCAAAGGGGAGGCAGGTGGTGGAGCACTTTGGAGTTTTTAAGCTCTATTTTGAAATGAAGAAAAAGTATAAAAGTGAGCTACGACTCCACTGGGCCCACATCAAAAGTTAGAAGCGGAGAGTAGGTCACCGGAGCATTTTGAAGATTTTGACCCGCCTCAACTCAAATATTTTCCACGTGGAGGGCCTATGCTCATTTGAGGATTTACCTCTTGGTCTGACCTTTGGAGTTACGCCAAGGAGACACGTGGAGGTTTTCGTTGGCTCTTCTCATACTTAGACTTTTCAAACACCCGATGCAACTTTATTAAGCCCGGGGCACATGGCACCTTCGCTAGTTCTTAAAATTTTCAATGTTCGGGACACGTGGAAGGACCACACTTGTTTGGGAGTCCTTATTTTGAGCTTCATACCAAAAAGTGCCGAAGAGACATGTGGAAGATTCTGTTGGCTCTACTCATACTTAGACTTTTCAACGGCCGAGGAAACTTTCTCGGACCCTAGGCACGTGGCACCTTCCGCTGGTCCTTAAACTCTTTCAACAACTTTGTCGGATGAGACACGTGGTGAGCTTGTGCTTGTTTGGGGTCTCCACTTTTGGGCACCATATCAAAAGTGCGCTAAAGAGACACGTGGAGGCTTCTATTGGCTCCTCTTTATATACCGAGACTTTTTCAATGGCCGAGGGCACGTGGAGAGCTTGTGCTCGTTTGAAGTCCCACCTCTAGACTCCATCTTTGAAGTTATGTTGAATAGACACGTGGAAGCTTCCGTTGGACCTTCCCATACTTTGACTTTTCAGCAACTAGTGTAACTCTCTAGGGTTCTAAACATGTGGAGGGCCCACGCTCATTTGGGAACCTACCTCTAGACTTCACCTTTGTAGTTGCACCAAGGAAACACGTGGAGGTTTCCATTGGCTCCTCTTTATACTTAGCCGACTCGGACTCACAACGCAGATATATGATATAATCCATGCGAGGGCACTCATTTCTGAGGGGCACAAATGTAGGTATCCATGTGAGGGCACTCATTTCTCAAGGTGTATTCTCGAGGTAAAAAGGATTGCTTATCGATACAACCATATGGAGCCACCTGAAAATTATTAAAAATAAGGGATTTCTTGCATGACAAAGAATAAAAGAATGATTAAGAATACTGTAAAAAATTATGATATGGCATCCCAGTCATAGTTGAGGGTTTGAGAAATGTGATTAGTTCATGATTTATCCACTGATAGACTTTGGGTGTAAATTTGTTAAACATCACTTTCTAGAAAAAACTTGTAGCAAACAAAGGATTCCTCGAATATTCTTCTTTTGGGGGAAAATTTGGGATGAGTGAGCAAGTGAAATGTATAAATGCAATGAGAATACTCTTGCATAAAGGGGATTAAATTTTCTGAGAAATTTTGAGAGAAAACCATTTTCTTGAGAGGTATCATCGAGAGACCAGTTTATTTTCTGTGTTTTGGATTCAATCATGTCAAGGTGGTTGCAAGTGTACAACCATTGAAAATATTTGAGATTGTTGAGGAAACTTTCCCTGCTTGATGAATCTAATGAACCTTGAATGATAAATTTGTGTTGATCATGAGCATAATTGTGTTTGTTGTTATTTTAGAATGTTTTCAAATAGTTTTTCTTGTTCCTGTTGCAATCTTATGTTAAAATCTCTCTGAGTCACACAAGATCTCATCTATGTGTTAGTATTGTGGCATTTGCAATTTCATTATGAGAAGATCCTTCATCTAGTAATGAAATAAACAATTTAAAATCACTTTACTCTCACTATGTTGATAAAGATTGTTTGTAAGCCTATGAGTGTATCTTAGGTGTGATGAACTAGGGATTTCTAACGTTTAATTGAGTCTTTAACATGAGCCTTTGTGTTGAATTATTGAAGAGTGTGTGAAACTGTGTATCTATGGGCCTCCATTGATACACACCTTCTAGTTGAAGGAATATTTTGGCTGTTCTGAAGCATTTTGTCTATGAGTTTTCCAATTTTTGTAAAGCATCTCAAAGATCTGGTATAATCAACTCTATCTTGCTTAACTTCCCACCAAAAAAATTCTCAAACAATGAATCCTACACGAACCACCCTTGTTTGTACTTTGTATCCACAAATGAACAAATTCTAGTGCCAAAGTATGCAGGGACAATCAAGATTTGATCATTGTCTTTAGTAACCCAAACCTTGACCAGGAAACATCTCCACTCTCTAGTGTGATAGCTCATGAGAGTTAGATTGTGTTGCATTGATCATATTTCCTCAAGGTTCTCATTAACATTGTGCAGAGAAGGATCTCTTGATGTCCTTCACCAACATGAGTTATCGAACGGGTCCTCTCACCCTAGTTGAAGGCACAACCTAAAGTAGTGGGAGTAGATCAAACCCTCAGTGAGGTGTTATCCTCTTCTCCAATGCCCGAGTGACAAAGAGTCAGTTGAATCCTATCCCTGGCTAAAAATGACTCATATCATGGTTCACCTGTCTCTAAGCATCCTACTAGTTTCATGATGCTGCTCGGCCCTTGCGGGAGAATCAATTTGGATACCAACACCGAAGTGGCACCATTGTTGGCTAGTATTTTTACAAATGCATACACATGCTGACCGGGTAATGTTTCTTACATGATTTAAGTGCAAATACGTTGTTTAAACGTCATCCTTTGTTAATATCTATAAGATTTTTGCAAGATTACAAGTCCATTGTGTAGTATTTCCAGTTTCTAGTGGTTATTGCACTAAATTTACATCAATAGTGATAAATGTGGGTAAAGGAAGGTCAGATTTGTTAAGCTTTGTAGAAATTAAGCATTGATAGACACTTGGCAAGTTACTTATAGTGCATCTACACAACTAAGGTGAAAATCCTTAGTGGCGACTCCATGTTGAATTGAAATTTTGATGATTACCAGTGCCTTAACCTGTGTCAAGTGAAATTTTTATCAATCTATGCAAAGCTGGAGGGAAGAAGATCTCTCTTCACTAGGGACCTTACTAGAAAGTTATTTCCAGAACTGGGAAAAGCAAATTCAGAAGGAAAAAAAGTCTGGAAAGTTGTTGGAGATCACGAGTCAAAAAAGGAGGTATCGATTTTGAAAGGTGATCAATATGTGGTTGAAAATTACCATACGTCTTCAAGTGATTTTGAACCAGGTAATCTGTATATACATTTTAGTTCTCCATCTGGAGAGGGGCCATCATTTGTTCTGAAAATCTTGCGTCTCGGTTTTCCCTGTTTCTTCCAAGGTTGATAGGGTTTCGAAAAGCTGAGTCAATAGAGAATATCTATTTTGAGAGTTATACTCCTATGCTCCAAAGACCCCTCGTTCCCTATCATTCTTTCTCCTGTAAGATCACCTCCTCAAGGCAATATGGCCCAACCTCCACCTAGACCTCCTTTTGTTGTCAACACTTTTGGACCTATAGATTTCAAAGGTATGGATGGATATCCTAATATGGTGCCACAAGATGTCAGAAATAGGTTGCCAAAATTTCAAGGGAATAATGCCATCATTGGTGACCACCATTTAAGACTCTTTGTCAATATGATGGAAGATTTTGAAATTGAGTTTGAAGATGTGTATATAAAAGCTGTTTATTCATACTCTTGAGGAGGATGCACGTGATTGGTACAAGGCTTTACCAGATAATTCAATAGATTCATGGACCGAGATGAAAAGTGCCTTTAGATTACAATATGGGGATAAGACAGATCCCAAGTTCCTTTTATCTGAATTTGAAAATATAAAGAAAAATCCAAATGAATTTGTCCATGATTTCAATACTCGGTTCAATAAGACCTTGAATAGGTTACCTGTAATCCTAAGGCCAAGTGATGTGTCCTGTTTGATAAAATATTCTGATGCTTTTGATAAAAATGTTTCTTATTACTTGAGAGATAAGAACCCAGGAACATTGAGGCAAGATTTCACCATGGCCTTACAAATAGAAAATAACATCAAAGAAGTTGGAAAGCCTCCTAAGAGGGAAGGTGTTAAGTTGATCAATCCTGAAAATCCTCAATCAAGCAAAGCTATGGATCTGGAAGAGGTTGTAAAAACTTTTCTTTGGAGCAAGATTAAAGAAATATCCTATAAAGCGGCCGGAGCAAAAAAGGGATAGGAAAAAGTTCTCGGGGTCATCACAAGCCCACATGGTCGGAGAGATCTGGAAATCATCCCAGAGGTGATCATAGACCAGATGACCAAGGGAAAGGGCCCATGGGATGAGGTAATAAATAGCCTTAACCCAAGGAGAATAGATTGGTTCTGATCCTTTGACTGCCAAGGTTGCTACTGTGGAGGAGGTCGGTGTTATCGAGTGGTGTGATAGGTGTTTCTTACCACACTCCCCATGTGATGTAGATCAGGAGGTGGAGGAAGTAGATGATGATGAGATGTACGATGATGTGTGTATGATGAAAAGCCCTTAGAACTCACAAAGGGGGGCCAACCTCAACTAAATTGATAAGTGCGGAAGCTGTTGAAGATTTTTGGGATTGTGTCCACTGGGTATTGCCTCTTCCTCCTGTTAATACTTTTGAAATTTATATGGTACAAGCATTTGATCTTCCCAATCATGATTTTGAATACTTAAGGGCTTTGATGATTAAAAAGTATGATGGAGGGATCCCTTCACTGAAGAAGACAAATTCCAATCCTTACCAATATCCCTAGGGAGACCCCTAAGAAAGATACATCTGGCAAAGGCCTAAATACCCCAAATAAAACATGTGCTCCTACCCATTCCCAGACTCTAAAAACTCCTATACTATTAGATGAAACTGTGAATCTTCCTCCTAATACTGTCCTACCCAAATATATTCCTTGTGACATATCCCAAATCTTGAGTCAGATCAAGGTCAATATTCCCATTGTTGAATTACTCAGGATCCCAGAGCATAAGAAAAGGGCATTTGAATATTTGGGATGTAAAGAAGAAAAAAATTACCTAGGGAAAGAGTGTGAAAATGTAGAGGTTACTCTATTGTTGCGAGAATCGAAATACCACAAGCATTGGAGGAACTAGGTGAATCATCTGAGGTGTATTTGGGAACTTCTCTAGTTGAATCTCAACTTAATGTGGATCCATTTTTTACCACTTTGATTATTAAAGATAGGCTGGTACATAACTACATGTTTGATTCAGGAGCCTCATGTAATGTAATACCTCTTGAGGTAATGAATGAGTTAAATATCAAGGTAAAATTTTTTTGGGAAATGTATTGCTATGGATTCAAGAGAAGTTCTGGTAATTAGATATGTCAAGGGATTAGTAGTTCAATTGGTAGCTTTTCTAGGAAAGTCTTAACTATGAATGTGGGTATTGTGGACTATCTGCAAAATGGGGGATGTTATTATCCGAGAAAATGGGTAGCTAGTGTGGGTGGAAGCATACAAATGGACATGTCATATGCAACCATACCAGTTGAGGGGAACCTTGTGAAGTTGTATGGTGAGAATAAAATGTTACATCTCATTGAGGACCCTAACAATGCTTCTTATGACCCACCTCAAATCAAATCTTTTCCACGTGGAGGTCCTGTGCTCATTCGAGGATTCACCTCTCGGTTTAACCTTTGGAATTACACCAAGGAGACACGTGGAGGTTTCCATGCAGCTCTGCTCATAATTGGATTTTTCAAGCGCCCAATGCAACTTTATTAAGCTCGGGGCACGTGGCACCTTCCTTTGGTTCTTAAAGTTTTTCAATGATGGGACATGTGGAAGGACCACGCTTGTTTGGGATTCCTTATTTTGAGCTTCATACCAAAAAAGCACCGAAGAGACACGTGGAAGATTCCACTGGCTTTACTCATACTTAGACTTTTCAACGTCGAGGAAACTTTCTCAAACCCTAGGCATGTGGCACCTTCCACTGGTCCTTAAACTCTTTCAACAACTTTGCCGGATTGAGACACGTGGTGAGCCCGCGCTTGTTTGGGGTCTCACTTTTGGGAACCATATCAAAAGTGCGCTGAAGAGACACATGGAGGCTTCCGTTGGCTCCTCTTTATACCAAGACTTTTTCAATGGCCGAGGGCATGTGGAGAGCTTGCGCTCATTTGAGGTCCCACCTCTAGACTCCATCTTTGAAGTTACGCCGAATAGACACATGGAAGCTTCCGCTGGACCTTCCCATACTCTAAATTTTCAGCAACTGGTGCAACTCTCTAGGTTTCGAACACATGGAGGGCCCGTGCTTGTTTGGGAACCTGCCTCTAGACTTCACCTTTGCAGTTATGCCAAGGAAACACATGGAGGTTTCCACTAGCTCCTCTTTGTACTTGGCCGACTCGGACTCACAGTGCAAATATATGATATAATCCATACGAGGGAACTCATTTATGAGGGGCAAAAATGTAGGTATCCATGTGAGGGCACTCATTTCTCAAGGTGTATTCTCGAGGGTGAAAAGGATTGCTTGTCAGATCTAGCCATATGGAGCCACCTAAATATTATTTAAAAACATGATTTCTTGCATGACAGAATAAAAGACTAATTAAGAATACTGAAAAAAATTATGATATGGCATCCTAGTCATAGTTGAGGATCTGAGAAACGTGATCAGTTCATGATTTATCCACACGGCACAAAATTACAGCAAACAAAGGATTCCTTGAATATTCTTCTTTTGGGGGAGAAAATTTGGGATGAGTGAGCAAGTGAAATGTATAAATGCAATGAGAATACTCTTGCATAAGGGGGTTAACTTTTCTAAGAAAGTTTGAGAGAAAACCATTTTCCTAGAGACCGTCTGAGAGACTAATTTATTTTCATGTGTTTTGGATTCAATTGCGTCAAGGTGGTTGCAAGTGTACATCCATTGACAAGCTCTGAGATTATTGAGGAAAATTTCCCGCTGATGAATCTAATGAACCTTGAATGACTCTGTGTTGATCATGAGCATAATTGTGTTTTTGTTATTTAGAATGTTTTCAAATAGTTTTTCTTATTCCTATTGCAATCTTATGTTAAAATCTCTTTGAGTCACACAAGATCTCATCCGTGTTTTAATTATTGTGGCATTTGTAATTTCATTATGAGAAGATCCTTCATCTAGTAATGAAATAAACAATTTAAAATCACTTTACTCTCACTATGTTGATAAAGATTGTTTGTAAGCCTATGAGTGTATCTTAGGTGTGATGAACTAGGGATTTCTAACATTTAATTGAGTCTTTAACATGAGCCTTTGTGTTGAATTCTTGAAGAGTGTGTGAAACCGTGTATCTCTGGGCCTCCATTGATACACACCTTCTAGTTGAAGGAATATTTTGGCTATTTTGAAGCATTCTGTCTGTGAGTTTTCTAATTTTTGTAAAGGCTCTCAAAGATTTGGTATAATCAACTCTATCTTGCTTAACTTCCCACCAAAAAAATTCTCAAACAATGAATCCTACACGAACCACCCCTATTTGTATTGTGTATCCACAAATGAACAAATTCTAGTGCCAAAGTATGCAGGGACAATCAGGATTCGATCATTGTCTTTAGTAACCCAAACCTTGACTAGGAAACATCTCCACTCTCTAGTGTGACAACTCGTGAGAGTTAGATTGTGTTGCATTGATCATATTTCCTCAAGGTTCTCATTAACATTGTGCAGAGAAGGATATCTTAATGTCCTTCACTAACACGATTCTTGAACAAGTCCTCTCACCCTAGTTGAAGGTACAACCTAAAGTAGTGGGTGTAGATCAAACCCTCGGTGAGGTGCTATCCACTTCTCTAATGCCCGAGCGACAAAGAGTCAACTAAATCATGTCCCTAGCTATAAAATGAATCATATCATGGTTCACATGTCTTTAAGCATCTGCCGGTTTCTTGATGCTACTCGGCCCTCACGGGAGAATCAATTTGGATACCAATAGTATGTATAAAACTCAAGACTATGAAAATTGAACTTTAATATTGTTATTTGGTGTAAAAGTAAGTTCACCAATGAGAAAGAGGTATAGGTGGGTTCTCATGTACATTGTTGTTCAATACAAAAATAATTTCACCAATGAGAAAGAGGTATAGGTGGGTTCTCATGTAAGGAAATGGTACATAGAGACAATTAATCAACAATCAATCCAAAATAAGATCCATAAATGAAAATATATACATAACTATGGAAAAATATATAATGAAACTTTTGATTTCACAATTCTATTAAAATATGGGATTAACAATTGTTTTAACTAAATCAATTTTTAGGAAATAAATAAATTAAAATTAATTCATGGTAAGTTGGAATATGAAAAAAGATGTAAATCACATTTAAATTATGCTAAATAAGGACAAGGTAACCATTTGGAAATTGGAAAAATAGTGTGTAAGATTGATGTCATGAGGAAGTACCGACCTAAATCAACGAAATGGAAATTATGTTGAGTATACATAATCTCAAAACATGTTGAGAACAACATCAAAAACTTGCCTTGTGAATTTGATGATCTTGAATCGTACAATGTATATGTTTGGCAAAGGATGTCAATTTTTACTCATAGTCATGACTTGTATCTAATCTACCCGAGTCTCTTCCCATTCTCCACACACAAGTCTAGTCATTGATGATTTTTACTCATGCATAGAAAAACATGCCAACGCTAATCTTAATATTCTATAAATAGCCAATATCAATATAATCCAATATAGTTTCTATTCCTAAACCATAAATGTAAGTTAGTTGATAATATTGTTGT
Source organism: Taxus wallichiana var. yunnanensis (assembly GCA_018340775.1). Taxonomy (NCBI): domain Eukaryota; kingdom Viridiplantae; phylum Streptophyta; class Pinopsida; order Cupressales; family Taxaceae; genus Taxus; species Taxus wallichiana. The sequence continues at coordinate 147,874,017 of CM031233.1, forward strand.
ATTTCATATAAGTATCTTATTTTTAAGTGGATATATGGATTTTTTTGTGTGGATATTTTGGTATCCAAATTGATTCTCCTGCGAGGGCTGAGCAACATCATGAAACTAAAGGATGCTTAGAGACAGACAAATCATGATATAAGTCATTTTGTAGCCGGGAGGGATTTAGCTGACTCTTTATCACTCAAGCATTGGAGAAATGGATAGCACCTCACTGAGGGTTTGATCTACCCTCACTACTTTAGGTTGTGCCTTCAACTAGGGTGAGAGGACCCATTCTGTAACCCGTGTTGGTGAAGGATATCAAGAGATCCTTCTTTGCACAATTTTCATGAGAACCTTGAGAAAATATGATCAATACAACACAATCTAACTCTCATGAGTTATCACACTAGAGAGTGGAGATGTTTCTGGACAAGGTTCGGGTTACTAAAGACAATAATCAAAACTTGATTGTCTCTACATATTTTGGCAGTGAAATTTACTAAGCCTTTGTGGATACACAATACAAACAGGGGTATTTCATGTAGGATTCATCATTTGAGAAGTTTTTGGTGGGAAGTTAAGTAAGATAAAGCTGATTATACCAAATCTTTGAGAGCCTTTACAAATATTGGAACACTCATAGACAAAATGCTTCAAAATAGCCAAAATATTCCTTCAACTAGAATGTGTGTATCAAAGGAGGCTCAGAGATGTACAATTCCATACACTCTTTAAGAATTCAACATAAAGGATCGTGTTAAAGACTCAATTAAACATTGAAAGTCCTTGATTCATCACACCTAAGATACACTCATAGACTTACAAACAATATTTATCAAGATAATGAAAGTAAAGTGATTTAAAATTGTTTATTTGCATCACAAGAAGAAAGCTCTTCTCATAATGAAATTACAAATGCAACAATACTAACACATGGACAAGATCTTGTGTGATTCAGAGGGATTTCAACATAAGATTGCAACAGGAACAAGAAACACTATTTGAAAAAGTTTTGAAATAAGAGTAAACACAATAATGCTCATGATCAACACAAATTCATTTCAAGGTTCGTTAGATTCATCAATAGGGGAGAGTTTCTTGAACAATCTCAGAGCTTTTCAATGGTTGTACACTTGCAACCATCTTGATGTGATTAAATCTAAAACACAAGAAAATAAACATGTTTCTCAAGACGGTCTCTCGGGAAAATGGTTTTTCTCAAACTTTCTTAGAAAAATTAACCCCGACCATTTGCAAGAGTATTCTCATTGCATTTATATAATTTCACTCGCTCACTCATCCCAAATTTTCCCCAAAAGACAAAATTTTCAAGAGAATATTCCTCTTTACAAAATACCATTTAATCATGTTTATTCCCTTGAAAATATCTTACTTTTTGTTGCCAGGTGGATAAATCATGAACTGATCACGTTTCTCAGTTCCTCAACTATGACTAGGATGCCATGCCATAACTTTTGATAGTATTTTTAATCATTCTTTTATTTTGTCATGCAAGAAATCCCCTTTTAATAATTCTCAGGTGGCTCCATATGGCTTGATCTGACAAGCAATCCTTTTCACCTTTGAGAATACACCTTGAGGAATAGATACCTGCATTCGTGCCTCTCAGAAATGAGTTTCCTCGCATGGATTATACCACATATCCGCACTGCGAGTCCGAGTCGGCCAAGTGTAAAGAGGAGCCAGTGGAAGCCTCCACATGTCTCCTTGGCGTAACTACAAAGGTGAATTCAGAGGTAGGTTCCCAAACAAGCGCAGGCCCTCCACATGTTCAAAACTTGAGAGAGATTTGCATTGGTTGTTGAAAAGTCTGAGCATGGGAAGGTCCAGCGGAAGCTTCCACGTGTCTATTCGGTGCAACTTCAAAGATGAAGTCTAGAGGTGGGACCTCAAACGAGTGCAGGATCTCCACGTGCCCTCGGCCATTGAAAAAGTCTTGGTATAAAGAGGAGCTAGTAGAAGCCTCCACATGTCTCTTCGGTGCGCTTTTCATGTGGTGCCCAAAAGCGGAGACCCCAAACAAGCACGGGATCTTCCCGTGTCTCATCCCTGGAAAAGTTGTTGAAAAAGTTTAAGAACCAATGAAGGTGCCACATGCCTAGGGTCCGAGAAAGTTGCATCGATGCTTGAAAAGTCTAAGTATGGGAAGATCCAACGAAACCTCCACGTGTCTCTTCGACGCTCTTTCAAAAGTAAAATTCAGGGGTAGGTCCCCAAATAAGCACATGCCCTCCACGTGGACAAGATTTGAGTTAAAGCGAGCCTGGGGGTGCTTTTCACATTTTGTATCACTTAAAGAAATTGTGCATTTTGGAAAATTTTACCCGCCCATCCGCTTTTGATATAGGCTTTACACGTGGCTTTCCTAGGCGTCAAAGGGTTGTGGCTTACTTTATGACTTTCATTCTTTTTCAAAACAAAGCCGAGAATCTCAAAATGCCTCGGCGACCCGCCTCCCCACTTTTAACTTTCGATGTGGGCATTAGCAGGCCGCACTTCACTTTTATACTTTATTCCTTTTTTCATAATAAAGCTAAAAGTTCCAAACACCTCCGCGACCCACCTTCCCGCTTTGACTTTTCAATGCTGACTCAAACATGTGACATTATTTGGTCCCCAGTGGAATCGCGGCTCATTTTATAACTTTGCTCCTTTTCACAAAAAGTCAAAATTTCCAAAAAACCTCTCGGCGACCCGCCTCTCGCCTTTGACTTTTCAAACCGCCACGTGTCCTTTTGTGGGCCTTAGGCATTCCTTTTATATTTTCATTCCTTTCGCCATAATGCCTCAAAACACAAAAAGGGCCCACCTTTTCGCAACCACTTGATTTATGACAGGTGTACATCTTTGGGGTCAAAGTAATAATTTTGCTTCGCCACTTCACATTGTTGAATAGCCAATTAGAAACTATCGGGGCCATGGGACCAATTTGGCATTTTTTACAATTGTGACAAAAGTGACAAGTTCACCAAAAAGACCCATCGTGCCGCATCCAATTAAATATGACCACATATCCACGAGATGTTGGGATAGGATTTATAGAGGAGACACAATCGTGGAAGATGCCCAACAACAAAAATTTTCCCTGCAGAGAGAAGATTGTAAATAAAACCAAGACTCAATGTGATCCACGACCCAAGGAAAGGACTGACAATGGCAACCAAATGAAGGAGAAAGTTTTCACGCATCCATACAGGGAGACAAAGAATACTTCAAACCATGCGGATAGAGAAATTTTGAACAAATAGGGTGAGATTAAATTGAGCTCCAACAAATATAAGTCTAGGTTATTGTAAAATAGTTGATATCGTTGCATCAAATAATGAATTACACTTGGACATCATTACTAATTGAGATATATACATCTCAAGCCAATCTAAAGTCCCTCCAAAGTTTATAGGAGAATTCAAAAAGCCTCTTATTATATTTGATGTATTTGCAAATACAAATTGTATGTTGTGAGTGTTTTTGGCTAGGAGAATATGTTATCTTATTGCATTGATTAAGCATATTAAGACAAGAGTGAAGCGCACACATTTCACTTGCATGGGGAACACCGCATTAGCCTTGATTCACACAAATATATACTTGCAACACATTAATTTAGCATGGAGTGAAAGGTCAATTTAGGTTTAGTTAAGGACTTCTTTTTCATAGTCTCTAGAGTGTTGTTAGGTTTCAAGCAAGGAGAGGACAATTCCAAAACTAAGCACATCATCATAAAATTATAAACAAAGTTATTCTAGAGGGGAGAAATTTAAAGGCCTACATGTCAAATTTCGATCGCACATAGTCAACTCGGCATACATTATCGACATGAACTTGATCCAAGTCACATTTTCCATCCACAAACTTGACCTCCTTCATTGAACATGTACCCTACACAATTCAAGCTCATCAAATTCACAAGGCATGTTTCAAATATTGTTTAGATTCTATTATGAGATTCACTTGTTGAAACGTTGAAGCTGTTTTAAAGAGTTTAGGAAGAAAACATATGTCGCGTTAAAGAGAAATGGTCTTTAAAAAAATGCAATTATATCTTGCCAAAAATTAACTAATGAAATACTACATCTCATCCAAGATTTTTTTGACAGAGACACACATATATGAAATGAGTGTCTAATCTCAATATTATCCACATCCCACACCCTAAGTATTCGCAGGTGGAATTGTTTTAGTATTAAGTGGAGCATATTGTTTTAGCCGAGAAGGCGCTGATCATGTGCTTGTATTAATGATTTCGCGTTGCCATTGGCAAGTTATGAGTTCTAGTGGGAAACCATCACCGCGTAAATTGAATGCAAGCTTGACTTTAAACAGAGAAACGATCAAGTTAATGCAGTCGTCTCTTGAATGAATGAATGAAGAAAGTAAGTAGTTGTTCTCCGTTACATTTTATCAGTAGAATCATACATGGCACATCTGACAACGATATTATTTCATTTCAGCGGAATTGATTTTGTTGGAACGCAATCTCAAATGTTTGGTGAAGCATTAAATCACACAGCTAGCATTTCAATTGAAAACAATTATGCATTCTACACTGTACATGGGATTTGAATAGGTATATAAAGGGGAATCAAGTGCAAACGTATCATCGACTAAGCATAAAATAATTCTCAATTGCAAACGGCAGGCAAGATGAAGATGGCATGCAAGTCGAAGCCCTTTGGATTGCTTGTGGCGACCATGCTTATGGTGGGTGCATTTGTAGCTGCCGAGAGCAGAAATGTTATCAAGGCAACACCAACATATAAAATCGATAACTTCGGAGGGGGTGGGGTGGGAGGTGGAGGAGGTTTGGAAGGTGGAGGAGGTGGTGCTGGAGGGCTTGGAGGAGGTGGTGGAGCGGGAGGAGGGTTGGGGGAGGAGCCGGAGGAGGTTTAGGCGGAGGTGCTGGCGCTGGTGGAGCAGCCGGAGGAGGCTTTGGCGGTGGAGCTGGAGGTGGTTTAGGTGGAGGTGCTGGCGGAGGAGCGGGCGGTGGGTTTGGTGGAGGAAGTGGTGGTGGTGTTGGAGGAGGTGCTGGTGGTGGTGCCGGCGGAGGATTTGGGGGAGGAGCGGGAGGTGGAGCTGGTGGAGGAGCAGGAGGAGGAGGTGGTTTTGATGGTGGTGCTGGTGGTGGTGGAGGAATTTAAATGATTTGAAACTTCTGAATTCTGGATTGAATCAATCATTGATTCAGTGCCTCCTGTGGAGAATTATAATAACAAGTGTTTGTTTCTACTCTTTTGAGTTTAGTTTAATTTGTTTCAATAAATCGTTAATTGTAATAATAATTCGTATCTTTTGAAGAATCCGAATTAAAATGCATATAATTTATTAAATGAAGAATTCATATTTATTTTAATATTTTGAAAATGCAAATTTGACGTGGTCATTTCTATTTCTCATAATATATGAGCAATTACAATGTTTCATCTGGATTATTGTATTTTTAAGGCAGATAAGATATCTGATCAAAATTGTCGCAAAATTCTGTAACAACTTTATCTAATTTGGCCGGATCTAATCTAAATTCAGCTTATGTACAGAGCAACATCATAAAATGACTTGTATGTTCATAAAAAAATGACTGTCATTTTTAATATAAACAATAATATATTAATTATTTAAATAGAATATATAGAAAATAAATAAATTTATACCACTTATATTTCATATTTATATATCTATTTTAATTATGTTAAATATACTATTTTGTTTATTATAAACTCGCATAAAAAAGCATCCAAAGTGCTTGTGAGAGGCCCATACGCATACAAAAGGATTAATTGAAAGTAATATATATCTAATCATTGTAATTATTGTGTATTTTATGAAATCAAAATCTGAATTAAGTTTTATTGTAGATAAATAATAGTAACTGTATATTAATTAAATAATTCGTGACAAAAGATTTAGATAATGTAAGAAAATATTTATTTATTCATAGCAACATCATTTATAGTTGCTTGTGGTAGGCCCATACAAATCCTAGTTTAAAATGACAAATACACAAAAAAACAAAACACGATTAATGATATAGATCATAAATGAATTTACAAGAATATATTGATAATAATAGTACTGATCTAAACATTTAGATTCTACAAAATAAGATTATGCCATAAAAATACATATATCTTTATAGAGTTTCATGTTGGCAAACTTTTAAGAGACAACAATCCACCATAAATACATTTTTTTGACAATATTTAAAGATTTTCCTTAGTATATATGGCAAGCATAATGTATTCCAAGATCTCATATCTATTTAAAAGGGTATTTCACTAGACATTCCACAAAGATTTCACTTGTTTCCATATTTAATTATGATTATATTAATGTTTAAATGCTATTCTAAAACTTTATGTATAATAACAAGTAGTAACAACTTCAATGATTTCTTATTTCTTCATAAATTAAGAGAATTTATTATCTTTATAAAATATTGGTCTACATTGAATTTTTTTATATTATATGTAGGGAAATATTTATTTATTCATAGCAACATCATCCATAGTTGCTTGTGGTACTCCGATATAAACACTAGTGTAAGATGATTAATACACAAAAACATCATACTTAGATCATAAATGAATTTATGAGAATACATTAATAATAAGAGTAGCGATCTAGACAATTTAGATTCTACAAAGTAAGATTATTCCATAGAAGTGCATTTGAAAGTAGTTAATAATTATCAATGTTTTACTTGCTTAAATTACAAAAAAGAAAAAGAGTTGTGAAGTATATATATCTTTATAGAGTTTCATGATGGAAATTTTTAAGAGAACAATCCACAAGAAATACATTTATTTGACAATATTTAAAGATTTTCCGTAAACTTTATTTTTAGTATATAAAGCAAACATAATGTATTCCAAGATCCCATGTCTATTTAAGATGGTATTTCACTAAACATTCCACAAGAATTTCACTTGTTTCCATATTTCAACAAAATCATCTAAAAATCCACATTTGATTATTATTTGATTGATGTTCATATGCTAGTAACAACTTTAATCATTTCTTATTTTTTCATCATAAATTAAGTGAACTTATTATTTTTATAAAATATTGGTCATAATAAAATATATTGAACATTTTTATACTGTGGTCGGTGGCATTATACAACCTCTTAATTGATGCCACAAATCTCAGCTTAATTTTTTACAATAAAAAGAACGATTCTGATAATGACGTGATGTTTCCCTCTCTTGAAGAAAGAAAGGAAAGTACGCATTCAATCAAATCCCACGACCCTATACTGAGATATGATTTTACAATTGAATTTGAGAATTTTGGGGAAGGACATCTTATGTGCGTAAATGGATTGGCTTGAAGGAAATGAGTAAATTTCTAGACTAAGTTACAAGTTTATTTCATAGGTAAAGAGGAAATTGTGAATTTTATCTAGTATAATTTCATCAAACTTGACAAACAAGAACATACAAAAGGGAATCTTTGTTAAAGAATCTAATTAGAGAAGGGTGTCGAGATCAAACTTACTTATAGAAGAGACAAAGTGGATCTTGAGCATTCCATAAGACTAGGGTGAGACTATCAATAAGAGAGCTCGGCTAGGATGGCTTATCACCATGGAGGATATCAATTCCCCTCTTTCCACATTATGTCTATGGTTATATGGGCTAATTCATACTACTTTATCACTTTTGATCTTCGAAAATTGTACTTATTCTCTTCCGATGAGTCTTGTGTCTCTCCTTCCATTTCTTGGCATTGATATATATGAGCCTCTTAGTAGTCCATATTTTGAATTTTATATTGATATTTATGTTTGTACTTACTCCCTCCACTATTTCCAATGAGACCAAAATTACATCTATTCTATTTTCTCCCATGGACACACTTTTATTGTTTATATAATTCTTACTCATGTTGTTGGGATCTTAGAATATATAGGGTTTTCCCCTCACTATGTTGCCATCATTATCTTGTAGTTATTTTACTTCTCAATGTTACACATATTCTAGTTTCTATGTATACATGACACAATCCTATTCCACATACTATAATACATGCACTTTCACATGACACTACGTCCTTGCCTCATGTTCACATGTGTGAATATTTTTACTTTTTCAGATCACGGGCCCTTGCCTCCTATCCTCGTTGCTTAGATCACTTTTACATCCACACTTGGGGGCATCCCATTCCCCACACCACTTGATTATGTAGTCTTGTTCCTAGTTTGTACTTATTTGTTGAGGGAATCCTTACCTATATGAACCTCACTTTGCAGACACATACAATGGGGGTATCCTTAATCATCCCTCTATTTTTTCTCTTTCACATATTTGCAATTAAAAATCCAAAAACAAATTTTCTTAGATCTTGATTTAATGTAGTCTCACTTTTATACTAATTTATGTTACACCTTTACTTATCATGTTACTATGGTTCATAGTATGCTTTATCATTTTTCATACACACATGCACATTCACATGGTATCTTGAGGTGAATGCAAGTCACCTATAGGTTGTTACATAATGTATGATGCTTGGCCATGTTCATTACTAGTCCCACTGAGGCTCTTGGGGAAACTTACCTTTTACCATGTACTATCAGGTTCTATCATTGAAATATTTCACATTTTCATTCTTATATTCGAGATATTATATTGTGGTGTATTATTTAACTTTCCAAACATGTTAATGGGTGCTTCATGTGTATCATACTTTACAATACTCTTTCCAATCATGGTTGTCTGATTTTTAAGTGTATCTTGGTTCTGCATTATTGTTTGTAGGATATGCCCTATGTTTAATTGTTACATTGTTTACACAAGCCTTGATGGATTTAATTATCTTGTGACATCCTGAGTGGCATACCATATATGCAACCAAATCCTCACTATGTCCTTGTTTGATGTTTTCCTATATGATTTTACTATTTTTTGTTTCTGTGTGCATTGTTTATTTATCACTAACACTTGTATGCTATCATGTTCCAATTGTTTTGTTTGTGCCATGGTAACTACCATGCATAATCCCTATTCCCTTGTAGGAATCCTTAATTCAAATATGCATGCCATTTTGTCCTTCCTCATTTGGACCCCGTTCACATTTTTTCATCTCATGTACCCTAATGAGTGGGGGAAAACATCAGGCGAACCTCTTCATGTAACTCCCACTAAAAATGCCCATACGAGACCCAAGAACAACCTAGGTTTAGTTAGAAAAACTATGGAATAATTTTTTTCTAAAAGTGTGTCCACATACGGGGTTTGAAACTACGGTTGTCACATTAATGTTTCAAGGTCAATTATATTTAATAAATAATTGTTTTCCCTTAAAACAAATATTAAACCCACATTAAAACTAGTGAGTATAATTAGTCCAAGCATGGTTAAATTCTCTCTAGGTGTTAATTTAATGACCACTTAAATTCCTACTATAGTTAAATATTCCCTATATTAAATTTAGAGGTTAAAGGGGCTAAAATAATTAAAACCCAAGGTATTTAATTCCACAAGGTTTAAATAATTAACAAAGTCCCCATTTACATGGGCTTAGAGAAAAATATTCCCTTACCCCATAAAGTGACCCCTTAAAAAGTCAACCCATGTTTTATTGAAATTAAAACATTTAAATTGAAAAGGTAATTTCCACTCACCCACTCTCCACCTACTTTTTGTAAGGATGAATCCATCCCTTGGATGGATTCAATTAGGGCTCTTGATGTGGAAAAATGGTAACTAACCCTAAAGCATCCTTATGAAAGCTTCTTTCTCATTTCATTTGGTTCATTTTCTTTCTTTCGTTTTGCGGGTTAATGGAGATTGAAAGGAAGCCATTAAAGACCACTCAAGGTTTTGGAAGGGATTACAAGTTGTATTATTTTCTCATTTTGTGGATACCCTCATTAGGGTTTTAAAAACATTTATTTATTCCATTTCAATATTATTTGCCCAAATGGGTTTGCCCTATTTTGGTGATTTAGTTAAGCTTGATCTATGCTTTTATTTTGATAGGGTATATATACAACCTATAGGTATATATACATTTATAACCATTTGTATTTACTTGATGTATATATTTTTATACTCTGATGGGTTAAAAAAACTGAAATCAAAATGTATTTAAATGTGTGTGTGTGTGTGTGTGTCATTGTGTGTGGATTTCAAATATTTTCACACTATTGAGCCGCAAGGATTTGCATTATGTCCCAGTTTCGAATAAAAGAAAATGTGCAAGTTTTGAGAATGTAGAGCCGCATTAAACGATGTGGGGCGGTTTAAAATTTTGGGGGTGGGGAGGGGTTGCGCTGACCCCCCCCCATGTGACATGCAACCCCCACCCCATTTAATAATAAATGGGGTGGGGGAGGGGAGTCGACCGACCCTCCCCACCCCAATTCCCTTACTACTAACCACAAGTGGCATGACCCTTTAAGGCTTAAAACTTGAATTTCAATCCCTTTTTTAATTTAAAATACATATCATTTTTTAATGTGTGTGTGTGTGTGTGTGTGTGTGTGTGTGTGTGTGTGTGTGTGTGTGTGTGTGTGTGTGTGTGTGTGTGTGTGTGTGTGTGTGTGTGTGTGTGTGTGTGTGTGTGTGTGTCTATATATATATATATTATAATTAATACAAATAAGAATATTAATTTAAAATTAATAATATAATGCCACTAATAACACATTAATATTAATAGATTTATTAACATCAATAATAGTTCATATAATTAAGGATCAAAATATTAGTACACTATTAATAAGTGGTGATAAATCTATTAATATTAAATTTAGTAAGTTAAAGTTTGCACAAATTTTCTTCCAAAACAAATTAACAAATATTGCGAGGAGTGTAGAAAGAGATAGACTCCACTTCCTTTAACATCTAATACTAAATTTGCAATGATTTTTAATTGAGGATTACTCACTAGAATTGCAATAAGACTACTTCATTGATTTAAAGGAAAATAATTTTAATAGAGCTCTTTTCCTTCAACAATACAAGAACAAGTATGAATAGTCTATCTTTTCCAATACATGCTTTTCAAGTGCACAATTAAAATTTATTTAGTACGAAAGGTGGTCTTATGAATATCGCCTCCGTAATCCTTAGATGATGATAACCTGACTTAAGATCTATCTTAGAGAAAATTGTGCCCCCTTCATTTGATAAAATAAATCATCAATACGTGAAAGGGGGTAACGATTCTTGATCATTACTTTGTTCAGCTGGTGGTAATCAATATACAACCGCAGAGATTCTTCCTTCTTCTTTACAAAAATCACTAGTGCACCCCAAGGGGATACACTAGGACGGATTAGGCCTTTCTCCAGAAGGCCCTCAAACTACTGACTCGAGCTTCGGCAGCAAAGCTCGGGGTAAGTCATTTGATATGGGACTCGTGAGATAGGCTCTGCTCCTGGAACCAGATCTATGTGAAAATCTATCTCATGTGGGGGTGGTAACCCTAGTAGCTCCCCTAGAAAAACATCAGAAAACTCTCTCAAGATGTGATGGTCATCAAGAGATGGCCCACTAGACTCATCCTCCGATCTGTCACTAACCGTAATAGCATACATCTGACAACCCCGTCGCACACACCGCTTAAGCTGCATAGTGAAGATGGTGCGAATGGAAATGAGTCTCCTAACCCCTACTATCACTGACTCAACTCCTAGATCATCTATACATGATATAGTCTTATGATAACAATCCACTCTGGCTCTATGAGCAAACAACCAGTCCATGCCCAAGATGACTCCATACAAACCCAACGAAAGGATACGAAGATCCAAGGTAGTGGTGAAGGGTCCCAAGTCCACTACACATTCCTTAACTAAGGAGTCTACAAATATTTTGGCTCTAAAAGCCATCTCGACGTCCCAACTAAGACCCTGCCTACATTGCCACTGGCGTGCATTGCTTCACTAAAGATGGTGCGATAAAAGAATTAGAAGAACGAGAATCAAACATAATGGAGGTAGGAATACCACCAATCTTTTACCTATCATCTCAATCACAAGTACTCTAGTGCTCGCACTGGCGGTTCTCGACCATTGCATATATTTGATCGTTGCGCCCCATGTTACCAACGGTAAAATCTTAAATTTGTCTTACCCTTTTTTTACTAGGGTTTTGTGGGCATTGTCTCCAATGATGTCCAACAACACCACAACCATAACAACTGACTAGTATTCTCCAATGAGAAACAGACTCCGGCCGGTACTCTAGAGGTCTATGTTGTGGATCCTGATGATTCGGCTATAGACTCTTGAGGTCTTCTTTGGTGAACTCCTACTGACTGAGCTCTCGGTGCACCGTGTGTCCTAATAGGACCCCTAGGAGGAGGCCCCATACTCCACCCCCTTTGTGCGTCGAATCTCTGTGGAGGTCTATAAGGTTGGCGGGTTTCTTTGTTGGTGGTGAGGTGGCATTTGTTGTGGTGGCTGAATGAGGACCCATCTTTGAACCCCTGTCCACCACGAGGAGGAGAAGCTGGACCTCCTCGGCCTGATGTCTTGCATCTGCTGGATATGGCTCCGAACTCTGTCCCTAGCCCCTTTGCATCTTTCCCCGAGTCTCCCTCTGCTATCTAAGCCTTCTCCACGACCTCTGCCGCTAAGGTGCATGGGCAGTGAATGTGCACCGCACCACCCAAATCAAAATTCGGGCCCATGATAAACATGTGAATCCGTACCTTCTCATCATGTATATAGTCGATATACTAGAGTAGGTCTAGAAATCGACTCTCATACTCGGGCCACAATCATAAATTCTGATGAAGGTTGTGGAACTCATCTATCCACTTTGTTGAATAATCCTCAGGGATAAGTACTGCTCCGAACCACACCTTAAAGAGCTCCCTGTAACCATCTTTGAATCAATGTGGAGATTCTACTCCTCAGTCCTCCACTAGACACCTACTCCATCCCTCAGAAGATGGATTACAACGTGAGCTTTTGTGTTGCTAGTACAAGGGTAGAGCTTGAAAAACCCACTCAAGCTCACCGGCCGGCCTCTCGCCAAAATCCACATGTACCTCCAAAATAGTGAGATTGTTATAGCTTCAAGATCTCCCTGATATGGTCTACCGCTATCGATTGGCCACCCCTAGGCCTCTCTGCATGCTTCCCCTAGGTCAGGGCTACATGACCTATCCTTGTGTCCTAAAATCCTATCTCACTATCCCCTCTACGTTGACTCTACTCTGGCTGACTCCACGTGGGAGTTCTCTTCCCTATGCTCCTCGTTGTGTCGAGGGGATGCATGAGCCTCAACAGATGGATCTCTATCATGTCGGTGAATGTTCTTCTAAGGACCCTCGCGTAAAGTGGCATTGACGTCCCGAAGGCGTACTTGTAAATCTGAGGTAGAATGGCCGCTACGGCATGATCTGGAGGTGGCAAGTCTAGGTCTATGTGAAAGGACCCCTCATCTAGTCCGCGCCTCCTACACATACCAAGGTGAGAGTTAGTTCATTATTCTAGGTTTCATTCAGTTTTCTTTGTTTACTAAAATATGCAATTTTCAAACAAAGTTGTTTTCAAGATTTAAAAGTGTGCTAGGTTTAATATTGTACTAGGTTTAATGTTCATGTCTCAAGTTTTCTAGTGTGCCCAAGGGTCCAAATTTTGAACCCATGGCTCTGATACCATGTGTAACGCCCACTAAAAACACCCACACAAGACCCAAGAACAACCTAGGTTTGGTTAGAAAAATTATGGAATAATTTTTTTAAAGCGTGCACACATACGGAGCTTGAAACTACAATTTGTCACATTAATGCTTCAAGGTCAATTATATTCAATAAATAAATTTTTTCCATTACAATAAATATTAAACCCACATTAAAACTAATGAGTATAATTAGTCTAAGTATGGTTAAATTCTCTCTAGGTGTTAGTTTAATGACCAATTAAATTCCTACTATAGTTAAATATTCCCTATTTTAAATTTAGAGGGGTAAAGGGGCTAAAATAATTAAATACGCATCGTATTTAATTCCACAAGGTTTAAACAATTAACAAAGTCCCCATTTACATGGGGTTAGAGAAAAACATTCCCTTACCCCATAAAGTGACCCCTTAAAACGTCAACCCATGTTTTTTGAAATTAAAACATTTAAATTGAAAGGTAATTTCTACTCACCCGACTTGCCACCTACTTTTTGTAGGGATGAATCTCATCCCTTTGATGGATTAATTAGGGCCCTTGATGTAGAAAAAGGGTAACTAACCTAAAACATCCTTATGAAAGCTTCTTTCTCATTTCATTTGGTTCATTTTCTTTCTTTGGTTTTGTAAGTTAACGAGAGATTGAAAGGAAACCATTAAATATCACTCCAAGGTTTTGGAAGGGCTTACAAGTTGTTTTATTTTCTCATTTTGTGGATATCCTCGTTAGGGTTTTAAAAGCATTTATTTATTCCATTTCAATATTATTTACCCAAATGGGTTTGCCCTATTTTGGTGATTTAGTTAAGCTATATTTATGCTTTTATTTTGATAGGGTATATATACTATAGGTATATATTTATAACCATTTGTATTTACTTTATGTATATATTTTTAAAACTAAATGGGTCAAAAATAAACCCAAAATCAAAATGTATATATATATATCATTCTATAGCCGCGGCTTTCAAATATTTTCACGAGGCCTCAAGAATTTGCATTGTATTCGGGTTGAATAAAAGAAAATGCGTAGGTTTTGAGATCTATGTAGGCCACATTAAACAATGTGGGGTGGTTTAAAATTTTTGGGGGTGGGGAGGGGTCGACGACCCCTACCCCCACCCCATTTAATAATAAATGGGGTGGGGTTGGGGTCACCAACCCCTCCTCCCCAAATCTGTACTACTAACCACAAGTAGTACTTTGACCCTTTAGGGCTTAAAATTTGAATTTCAATCCCTTTTTTAATTTAAAATATAGATCATTATATATGTATATTGTAATATTATAATTAATACAAATAAGAATATTAATTTAAAATTAATAATATAATGCCACTAATAACACATTAATATTAATATGTATTAATATTAATAGATTTATTAACATCAATAATAGTTAATATAATTAAGGATCTAAAATATTAGCACACTATTAATAAGTGGTGATAAATACATTAATATTAAATTTAGTAAGTTAAAGTTTGCACAAAGTTTTCTTCCAAAACAAATTAACAAATATTGTAAGGAGTGTAGAAAGAGATAGACTCCACTTCCTTTAACATCTAATAACAACTTTTGCAATGATTTTTAATTGAGGATTACCCACTAGAATTAGCAATAAGACTATTTCATTGATTCAAAGGAAGACAATTTTAATAGGAGCTCTTTTCCTTAACAATACAAGAACAAGTACAAATAGTCTATCTTTTCAATGCATGCTTTTCAAGTGCACAATGAAAAGTAACATCACTTAACACAAAAATTCAACCCTCAAAAGGAGTTTACAACAATATTTCCAATAATATATTTTACAACAAGAGCAACACCCTTTTTATGGGAATAAATCAACTACAATGGAATGATATTTTTTCTTTTTAACTTCTTTTCTACTTCAACAAACTAACTTTTCAAACACAATTCTTCCCTTCCCTTTTAATATACAATACAACTTTGAAATTCAATAATCAATACAAATTTTCTCACAAGGATTAATACAATGTCTTCCACTTAAAGTGGGAAGTAATACAAGAATGAAGGCTAAAATGAAATGCAAGTTGTCTTCAAATATAGCTCCAAAAATCAAGTCTTCCACCAAGCTCCATCTTCTCATCAATAAAAGGGAGGTCCGTCATGCTTCATTGGGTCCCACAACAAAAAGGGGGAGAGGCAACACTCTCCACCTAACCAAGAATTCCAATGAGGAAAAGCCATCCTCCTCCTTGTCCCCGAGTCCCAACCACATTACAATGAAAAATGGATTCAACTCGTGGCAACAAAACAAGCTTCCACATCACAATACATGATTTTTACAACCATACTAAAATCCAAACAATACAACTACAATCAAAGAAGGAAAACAACAAAATACATAATACTTCAACATGCAAAAGCCAAAGGAGTAATATCTATGGGGAAGTCACTTATGTCTCCCAATGGAAATGGGTGCCCACCTAAAAACCCTCAATAAACATCCCAAATCCCCACACACTCTTATGTCTCCCTCAAGTAATTCTTATTCCTCTCACATTCTCTTATGCCTCCCTACAAATCTCTTATGGCTCCCTCATAAAAATAGACCAAGTAAGAAATGTAAACTATTTCTTATCCAAGGTGGGGCACCCAACCCAACTCCGTCTAAAACATGAAATGGACTCTTATGCCTCCCCACATGCAAGATCCCCATAGTCCCCTCCTACACCACACGTAAGCAATCTACTCAAACAACCAAGAAGCACACAAAAGAACTCAAAACATGCACATAAACACAATATAAAAATGAAACATTTTACAAGAGTATAGCTCCTACCTTTCCATGGTAGAGTTTGATCCAAGAGTTCCACACCAAGCTTCTTCAATCCAAAACAATCACCAAAAGCTCCAACAAATTCACAAGCATTCAAAATCCTCTAACTCTCCAAAAATGTAAGAGAACAAAGAAATGAAGTAACCCCCAAACAAACAAATGAACTTGACTAAATTATAGAAAAAGGAGAGAGGAGGGTGAGGTGGCTCCATGTAGGATGCCACATCACTCATCCTCAATTCCACCTCACAAGTCAAACTTAAAACTCCAAAGCACAATTAATAAGTGGGTGAAGAAATGACATTTTACTTACACACACAATCTAAGCCCACACCCCTTAAGGACTAAAATAAATACATGTAAGAAAGTGCAATAAAAACTTACAATTTGTCTTCCCAAAACAAATAATGGGGTCTAATTTTGACCCCTAACCCATAGGTAGGGTTGGTATAGTAATTTAAGATGCGTGGGACAAGTATTACTTGTAGCCTCCAAAATTTTCCCTTAAAGACAAATCCGAATTTCAAAGGGGAGGTGGAGTGTACAACACTCAATATCTTAAGCACTCAACTTAAACACATAAACTAAAGAGCTATCAAATCAAATAAATGAATTCTTTTGACCCATTCTTAATTAATTTTCTAATCTAGACATAAATCAAGTAACTAACAAAAGGGGAATACATACCTAAAATATCACTTACAAAAATTAAATAAAGGAAGCTAAATGAAAGAAAATAGATAACCCCTTAGTCACAATTTCCCCGAACAACAATTCAAACACATACACATAACAAAATACATGTTGCCATGGTGACCCATGTTGAATTTATCTAGAATTCCAATGTGGTTGGTCTCAATCCCTCGACGTTTGTTGTGACATGTTTACCCGCAAAACACATAACACCTCCGTCGGGCTCATGGCCGCATCAAAAACATCTAGGATAAAATATACAATATAAATCCACAATCATCTATATACGAATCAAATATCATCCAGAAAACACGATATCATTTACAATTTCTAGCAACATTTCTATTCTATATTTCATCCATGTCAAAATGATCACAACATTAGTTCAATTATCAAAGCCTACAAAATATCGCATATATATATATATATATATATATATATGATAAAATATATATATATATATATATATATATATATATATATAACCATGTCAATAGCATATCATCCTCAATATCCAAATGTCTCTAGAACTCCACACGCATAATATATAAATCAAAATCAACAACAGTCCATGATCTCTAACATCTAACATCATGCCAAATCAAAAGCTACAATAATATCCATAAGTATAGTCGATAGTATCATAATCAATAACAAAAAGGTGTCGAAGGGAAGTGGGAACTACACTTCAAACTCCTAATAGTTACTGAATAGTAGGTAAAAAATCATAGTCAACATGATCACAAAGTAGAAATCAATTATAAAACGGGGCCAAAAATAATCTTAGACATAAAGATCATCATGGACAAAACTACCCTATACGAGGCGGGAATAGTGGTCGCATTGGTAGTGTCGCATCACGGGCAATCTTTTCCTAGTGTAAAAATAGTTAAAGAGTAATTTTTCACCAATTACGATTATAGTCTTCTCTAGTTTCGTAGTTACACAATCAATTTCAAATTGCAATTAGTTACTAACTAGAATAGATCCGTCCTTCTTCACAAAGATCATCGATGCACCCCAAAGGGATATGCTAGGATGGATTAGGGCTTTCTCCAGAAGGCCCTCAAGCTGCAACTTGAGCTCACAAAGCTCAGGGGTAGTCATCCGATAAGGTGCTCGTGAGATAGGCTTTGCGCCTGAACCGAGCTATGTGAAATCTATCTCACGTGGGGAGGTAACCCCGTAGCTTCCTTGGAAAAACATCAACAAACTCTCTCAAAACGAGATGGTCATCAAGGGATGGTCCACTAGACTCATCCTCGATTTATCACTAAGCTGTAATAGCATACATCGACAACCCCGTTACACACACCGCTTAAGCCTGCATAAGCGGAGATGGTGCGAATACAAATGGGCCTCCTAACCCCGATATCATCTTTGAATCCACTCATAGATCATATGTACAAGCAATAGTCTTATGGTAGCAGATCCACTCTAGCTTTGTGTGCAAATAACCGATCCATGCCCAAGATGAAACCATAAGAACTCAATGGAAGGATTCGAAGATCCGAAGTAGTGGTGTAGGCTCCCAAATCCACTACACACTCCTTAACTAAAGATTCTACAAAAATTTTGGCTCCCGAAGCCATCTCAACATCCCAACTACGACCCTACCTAACTGTCATTATCCTGTAATGCTCTACTAAGGATGGTGCAATAAAAGAATCAAAGGAACTAGAATCAAACAATATAGAGGTGGAAACACCACCAATACTACCTATCATCTCTATCACGGTACTCTAGTGCTCAGCCTGGTGGTTCTTGGCTGCTGCGTAGATCCGATGACTCTGTGCCATATCTCCAATAGTAGGCTCTAAGATTTGTGTCTTACCCTTGTTGCTAGGGTTTTGTGGGCACTCTCTCCAATGATTTCCAACAATGCCATAACCATAATGATTGTCCTGGTTCTCTTGAGTGGGATACAACTACAAACCGGTACTCTAGATGTATGTGTTGTGGATCTTGATGGCTCGACTATGGACTATTGGGGTCTTTTCTTTGATGAGCTCTTCTTGGTGAGCTCTTTGTGCACCTTGTGTCTGATGGGACCCCTAGGAGGAGGCCCCATACTCTGCCCCTTTGTGCGTCAAATCTATAAGGAGGTTTGTAAGTAGGGCGGGTCTATTGCTTTTTAATGAGGTGGGTGCTTTGAGGTGGCCTAAAGGAAAGCTCTGAACTCTGTCCACCACGAGGAGGAGGAACTAACCCCTAGATATGCTATCCGCATCTGTTGGATGTGAATATGAACTCGTCTCTAGCCTTGCATCTTCCCCGTGTCTCCTCTTGATATAGGCCTTCTCCATGGCCTCTGCTAATGTCTATGGGAAATGAATGCGCACCGCACCACCCAAATCCAAATTCAGGCCCCAGATGAACTGTGAATCCATACCTTCTCATCCTACATATAATCGACATACTGGAGTAGATCCGTAAATCGAATCTCATGCTTGGCTACGATCATAGATGTCAGCGAAGGTCGTGAAACTCATCTATCTTTTCTAAATAAACCTCTGGGAAAATACCTACTCCGAAATGCTCATCAAAAACTCCGAGTAATTGTCTCACGAGTCAACATGGAGCTTATGATCCTCGGTCCTCCACCAAACTCCTACTCCATCCCTCAGAAGATGGATCACAACACAAGCTTTCATGTTCTTAGTACAAGGAAAGAGCTGCAGAAGCATTCGCTTAAGCTCACCAACCAAGCCTCTGCGTGAAAACCTCCTGTATCTCTAGAATAATGAGATGACCATAGCTTTAGGATCTCCCGATATGGTTTCGCAACCATTGGTGACAAGCCTAGGTCTCTTTACATGCTCCTCCCTCTGCCAGGGCTCAGAGATTTGTCCCTATGTCCGAAATCTTGTCCCCATGCTCTCCTGTGGTGACTTTGCCCTGGATGATTCCACGCAGAATTTCTCGCCCCATGCTCCTTGCTGTATCGAGGAGATGTCTTAGCCTCAATCGATGGCTTTATATCCTTCCTAACAAGTCATCCTCTTAGGGACCCTCCACGTATAATGACATTGACGTCCTTGAAGCATCTGTAAAATGAGGAAGGATGGCCACTACACTGATCTGGTGGTGGTATACCTAGGTCTATATGAAAAGACCCCTCGTCTGGTTTGTGCCTCCTACACAGACCAAGGTGAGAGTTAGTTCATCATTTTGGTTTTGTTTCAGTTTTCTAAGTTTTCTAAAATTTTACAATTTATCAGATAGTGTGGTTTTCTAGATTTAAAAGAACAATTTTGCACTAGGTTAAAAGTTCATGTCTCATGTTTTCTATGTGTGCCCAAGGGTCCAAGCTTTGAACCCATGGCTCTGATACCAAATGTAACACCCATCAAAACGACGTTTTAAAAACATGCTAACTCCTAACACTTAACCCAAAAATTGCGACTAATTTTTTTTGTTACAAGAACAAGGTAAGAGGATAAAACAGGTTACAAGGATGTTAATCCCTAGGGTACAACAACTAACTTACACCACTAACCTCCACTTCTTGATTAAAGAACCGGGTCTAGATAAAAGGTTAACATAATCTCAATTTATCTCTAAGGTCCATAAATCAATTATTCATTAGGAAGGTACCATAGATTAATTTACATAGTTAGGTGTTTTCTTCTCTTTAGATAATGTTCAATCCTAGAAAGGTTAACCTTATGTTAATTTAATTAAATTCATTATCTTATTAACTTAGAGGCCTTTCTAATAACTACCTAAAGCTTGCTAAGAACTAACCATGGCTTAGCACTCTATGGAAATTAAATGGCCCCATTCCCCATTTACACATACTATAAGGTTTTTAAAACAACATTTATAAAAATCATTCTCACTTAACAAAAGTAGGGAAACCTCAACCCTTAGATCAAGTCACTCTTGGCTACTAGATCCTAGGGTTCCCATCTAGCCCTAAATTTCCTTATGATATTTTATTAAAGCCTTTCCTTTTTTCATTTCCCTCATTTGGTCTATTTGCTTTGTTAAAAATTACAGGTTGGAGAAGAGGAAGACACGGGGAGCAAAGGAGGACGAATTATGGAGGATTCTACAAGGAGATCTAGTTTAGATTAGTTTAGTTGTAGTTTTATTGTTGTTATTACTTCCATTCAAGGATTGGGAGGGTTATTCCTTTTACCAATCTGGTTTTGTTTCAACACTAAGTGTATTTGGGTTTTTAATTTTGGGGCAAACCCTACCCCATTGTTGTAAATGAAAGGAATGTTTTTAACCCACCATTTGTATGTGTTTTTGCTCAAAACCATGGTATTACTCATTTTTGCATGTTGGTAGTCATTAGTTAAATTTTACAACTTATAAATTAGTAAAAACGGTGAGGATCCGAAGATTTTTAAAGTGATAGAATCACCGCCAGCAGTGAGGATCCGGTGATAAGAGCGATAGTTTTGTCGCTTTAAGTGAGGTTATGGGACCACCACTTTCACCGGGGGTGGCGGTCTTGTTTCAAAAATAGAACCTTAAATTTGAGGTTTTCTCAAAAGCTAAAAGTTTTTTTAATATTGGCAAATAGTTTTTGAAAGGGACTATACCCTTGAATACAAAATAAGGCCATTAAGCGAGAATAAGAGTGAGAAGCATAGGGACTAACCAAGTCCAAGTAGTACAATGAAATTCAACGTAGCGAGAAAGGACTACAAGCCAAAAGAAACAACGGCGGTGATAAACAAGAAGAATAACAAAAGAGAGCGGTAGAAGCAGAAGCATGGACTACTTCCCGCTTGATCAACACCGATCTTGACTTTTTCCAAGCATGAAACATACCCAAAGCGGTCATGTGGGCAAAGCATCCGTCTTATCGAGCTCCTCGATGCTCCTTTGCTCTCTTTTCATTGCCCCAAAGTGCGGCCGGGACACCGGCGAGGTTGGAAACACTTTTGGCATGTCCCACAATGAACTCCTCAATGGCCCTAAAGGCAAGGAGGTTATCCCAAGGCGGGAGTCCAAAGAGGTCAGCATATACTCTATTGTCAATGGCCTCATCCTTTAGCTTATCCCTCACCTCTAAGAGCCTGGAGTCTCTTAGAAGGGTTATCCCTCTTCTGTGAGACTTTGTCTTTATGGGTGGGTTTTGACCTCATCCTTTAGCATTTTATCTCAGCCTCTAAAAATAGGGTTAACCTTAAATTTGAGGTCACGTGCAATGTCAAGATTACCGCAAGAGTCTCTCAGAAGCCCTGGTGAATGGACGTTTAGAGGAAGAGGCGAGGTGCGTGGCGGAGGAGCAGCGGGAGGAATAGAAGGAGAAGCTAAAAGCAGGGAAGCGGGACTAGCCATCAAAGGGGAGCCGGGCTAGGAGAGGAAGGAAGACCGGGGTACTTGAGAAGGCAAAAGATTTGTGAATTAGCAAAAAACACATGTTCCAAAACACATTCGAACTTAATTTTATGCACCTACAGTTTCAGTTTTGAAATTTCATTCCATTTGATCATTTCTTAGTTAAAATTACTCATTTAAAACATTTGAAATATAATATTAACAATAATAACTACTAGATGTATTCCATTTTGTTCAACTAAATTTACCTTCTATTTCAAGAGTAAAAAGGGATCTAAATCTATTGCTTTACATTGTTATTCTCTTAAGTACAAAATCAACATTTCGAATAACAATAAACTTCAAATTTGTTCTAATGTTCTTATTTTCTCTACAACATATATATATTCAAAACAATTATAACAAATTTATTTTCCTTTCAAGTTTACTATGCATACAAGTTCAACTTCTTACAACTTCTATATCGAGTATTTTTGGTTGAGAACGAAAGGGAAAATAGAGAATTATTATATAATGAATGTTTTATTCATAATACTCTCATTTACAACATTACAACTTCACAATGAAAGTAACTTTCCTTTTTTTCACAATGCAACTTCCAACTAACTATTACACAATATATCCATTTTGATTCTTTCTCTTACACAATATACAAATATTGGATTGCAATTTTTTTCCAAGAAATTATTACAAAGTATTCCACTCAAGGTGAGAAATAATACAAGAATGTAAGCAAAGGAAATACATTATTACAAGTTTCTCCACTCTAAGTGGGAACAACACAAAGGAAGCTTCACAAGGTCTCCAACAAAAATCCAAGCTTCACAACTCCAACAAAATAGCTTCTCCAAGATTTTTTTGATTCACAACAAAATGGGGGTAGAGACAATGCTCTCCACCCAACCAAGATATCCAATGAAGAGGAGAAGCCATCCTCTCCATTGGCCCCGAGCCCCAACCACATTACAATGGGAGATAATTCCAACACATGGAAACAAAAATCTTCCACAACACAAACAAATATTTCACAATCATTTAAACCACATTCAACTCAACAACAACACAAGAACTAAGAACAACAAACAACAAAAAAACAAGGCTTACGGTGAAATCCAAAGGAGCAAGACCTATGGGAGGCCACTTATGCCTCCCAATGGGAATGAGTGCACACCTTAAAGCCTCAATGCATATCTCAAATCCCTTCATAATCTTATGCCTCTCTCAAGTACCCCTTATACCTCCCACATACTCTTATGCCTCCCTCAATCTCTTATGCCTCCCTCATAAAAGAAACAAGAAAGGAATTCAAGCATCCCTTGTACAAGATGGGGAACCCAACCCAAACTCCCTCAAAAAAAAAAGTAAACTCTTATGCCTCCTTACATGAAATATCCCCATAGTCTCCTCCTACTCCAAACTTAGGCAATCTACCCACACCCAACAAACATTCCAAAGGAAAAAATACTCAACACAAACACATAACACAAAATAAAGTATAACATAAGCAATGTAAAGATCCTACCTTTCCATAGTAGAGCTTGTTCCAAGAGTAAGTCTCAAGCTCCTCAAAACCAAGCATACATCCACAAGCTCCAACAATCAACAAGAACTCCCAAAAATCCTCTAACTCTCCAAAAGCAAGAGCAAAAATTATCAAGTAACCCCCAAACATGCAAAAGAGCTTCAATAAATAGAATAAGGAGAGAGGAGGATAAGGTGGCTCCATGTAGGATGCCACATCACTCATCCTCAACTCCACCTAAGAATTCAAACCTCAACCCCAATGCACCATAATTTGGTGGGTGAGAGGAATGACAAGTTACTTACACACACCATCTAAGCCCACACCCCCTAAGGATAAAATTAATTACTTGAAAGAAAATGAAATAAACATTTCACCTTTTTATCTTCTCAAAACACCTAATAGGGTATAATTTTGACCCCCCATAGGTAGGGTTGGTATGGAAATTTAAGAGGTGTGGGACAAGTTTAACTTGTCCTACAAGCCTTCAAAATTGGCCTTTAAGGACAAATTAGAGTTTCCCATGAAAGGTAGAGTGTACAACACTCAAAATCTCAAGCATTCAACACACAACACAAAATCTAAGAGCAAATCAAATCTAATAAATTAAATTCTTTTTAGTCACATCTTTCATTAGTTTAGGACAAGATTTATTAACTTTAATAAGACACTTAGACCCACTAAGATAAAAGGGAAAAACATACATCAAAATCTAAATAATTAAAACAAGTAATTTACATCACTCAAAGGAACACATACTAACATTAATAAAAGGAAAAGTAAAACCAAAGAACACACATGACCCCTTGGTCACAATTTTACCCTAACCAAATAATTCTAACACACACACACACAATTACATATTGCCATGGTGACTGTTGTTGAATTCATCTATAATTTCAATGTGGCTGGTCTCCGTCCCCCTAATGTTGTTATGATATATATATATATATATATATATATATATATACCTGCAAAACACAGAATACCTCCTTCGGCCTCATGGTCCCATTAAAACATCCATGTCAAAATATACAATATAAATATAAAATCATCTATATACAAATTAATATCATCTAGGAAATTATGAATCATTTACAAATTTCTAGCAACATTTCTATCCAACATTTCATCCATGTCAAAATGATCACAACATTAATTCAATTATCAAAGCCTACTCATGGTGATGAAAGTATATCGCATGTCATACACACACACACACACACACACACACACACACACACACACACACACACACACACACATATATATGTATGTATATATATATATATATATATATAACATCAATATAAAATGTCTCTAACAATCCACATGCATCATATATGAATCGAAATCAACAACAGTCCAGTATCTCTAACATCTAGTATCATGCTAAATCAAAAGCTACAACAATGTCCATAAGTGTAGTCGACAGTATCAAAATCAAAGAAAAAGGTGTTGAAGGGAAGTGGGCACTACATCCCCCTCCCTTAGACTTGAATTCCTCCTGGAAGTCACTGGAACAGGTGTGGGAATTGAACTCGTAGCAATGTAGCATCCTCCCATGTAGTTGCAGTCTCATCATACCTATCCCACTGCACTCGAACCTAGTCAATCTCTCTACCGTGAAGGCCCAAGGTCCTACACTCTATAATGTGGATGGGCTCCACCATCACCTACCCCTAATCCTGCACCTGTAATGCGGTCCAATCTAGCATGTGAGAAGGATCAGAAATATATCTCCTAAGAACAAAAATGTGAAACACATCATGGATGTGAGACAAGCTAGGTGGCAATGCTAGATAATAGGCCAAGGGACCGATGCATCCAAGATCTCAAAGGGACCCACAAACCTAGGAGCAAGATTAGAACCTTTTTCGTAACAGATAGGGCTCTTATGCGGTCTGACACAAAGGAACACCTTCGTGGCCACCTCATAACTACGATCTATCCTATGCTGGTCTACATACTTCTTCTACCAATTGTCATTTGCCTCCTACAATTTTTGTCGATCAAAACAACCTACTACTCTATGTCCTGCAATAAGGCTGGCCCAAGAGAAACCCTATCCTCTAACTTGTCACAACTAAGAGGTGTCCTACACTCTCTTCCATACAATTCCTGAAAAGGAGCCATGCCTATTGAACTTTAGAAACTATTATTGTAGGAAAACTTAACCAAGTATAGATACTCCTCCCATCTCATTTGGTGATCCATAACATACATCCTAAGCATGTCCTCTCAGGATTTGATTTACCTACTCGGATCTATCCATATGTCTTAGGGTGATATGTCATGCTGAAAATGATCCTTGTCCCGAGATCATGCTACAAGTTGGTCAAGAAAGGGGAATTGTAAAAAGGATCGTGGTCACAAATGATATTCAAAGCGAGAATCCTGTGATCGGTCATGAGTGTAACTCTCGGCCAAGAAAGAAATGTCTCCACCGCACTAAGGTGTGCACTACTACTACAAGCTCAAGATCATGAGTCGGATAATTGAGCTCATAATCCTTGAGTTTTCAAGACTTAAAAGAAACTACTCTTCCCTCCTACATCAACACACCTCTAAGTCCTACCAAAGAATAATTTGTGCAAACATAGAAATCAACCTTTGAGGATTTGACACTACTAGAATAGGTGTTTTCGTAAGGCATTCCTTCAATGTCTTGAAGGCCTACTCACATCTATCTGACCAAAAATATTATTCCCTTTCTGCTGAAGGGAATTTATGGGGTGAGCAATCCAAGAAAAGTCTTGGATAAATATCTTGTAATATCCTGAAAAACCCTTGAAGCTACACTCACCTCACCTTTGGTGGGTCTTTGGCCAATCCATAATAGCTCAAATCTTAGAAGGATTAATCTGCGATGCCTTCCTAGAAATGATGTGGCCCAAAATCGCACCTTTGTCTAAAAGAATGCACACTTCTCCAAGTTCCGTAAAGATGCTACTCACAAAGACACTAAAGTACATGGCGAAGGTGTTCATGCTCCTCACGCGTATGTGAGTAAATTAGCATTTCATCAAGGAAAATGAGCATGAAGAAAACTAGAAAATTCCTTAATACCCCATTCATCAAGCTCATGAACACTACGGGGGCATTCGTCAGACCAAAAGGTACCACTGTGAACTCATAGTGGCCATATCTCGTATGGAAGGTGGTCTTACGAATATCTGCCTCCGTAATCCTGAGCTGATGATACCCTGACTTAAGATCTATCTTAGAGAAAATTGTGGCCCCCTTCATCTGATCAAACAAGTCATCAATGCACAGTAACGAGGTAACGATTTTGATCGTTACTTTGTTAAGCTAGCGGTAATCAATATACAATTGCGGAGATCTGTCCTTCTTCTTCACAATGATCAGTGGTGCACCCCAAGGGGATACTGATAGGATGGATTAGACCTTTCTCTAGGAGGCCCTTAAGCTGTAACTTTAGCTCACAAAGCTCGGGGGTAGTCATCTGATAAGGTGCTCGTGAGATACTGCAAAACACATAATACCTCCTTCGGCCTCATGGCCATATTAAAACATCCATGTCAAAAATATGCAATATAAATCTAAACTCATCTATATAAAAATTAATATCATTTAGACAATTATGAATCATTTACAAATTTCTAGCAACATTTACTATCCAACGTTTCATCCATGTCAAAATGATCACAACATTAATTCAATTATCAAATCCTACTCATGGTTACAAAAGTATATCACATGTCATAAATATATATATAACCATGTCCACATCATATCAACATCAATATAAAATGCCTCTCACAATCCACATGCATCATATATGAATCAAATTCAACAACAATCAAGTATCTCTAACATCTAGTATCATGCTAAATCGAAGCTAAAACCATGTCCATAAGTGTAGTCGATAGTATTATAATCAAATCAAAAGGTGTCGAAGGGAAGTGGGCACTAAAGAAATGATGATACAAATTGTCTCAAGTTGTGTAAGATTTCTTAGAAATAGAAGTATGAAGCACAAAGTGTAAGAGTAGAAATGGTAGACACCTGATGATGTTAGAAGGGGGAGAAGTAAACATGATGCCCCCAAGTGTATGATGATGAGCAAGATATCCAATGAAAGTGAAGGGAAAGGATCATCCACTCAATGTTTGAGGAGATAAAGGTGTGTGACCATGATCTAAGATCAATGGTGTATGAGACTAGTGATGTATATGTGAAGGAAGCCTAGGAGGTGAACACTTATGTGAAGGAGACCTAGGAGGTGATGAAAACCTATGTGAAGGAGACCTAGGAGGTAAAGGAGGTGGTGAACTCCTATGTGAAGGGGCTACGAGTAGGGGAGTTAGTATGAGAATATGTACTAGTAGATCGATGAGAACGAGTAGGTCATGTGCGCATATGAGAGCTAGGTACAAAGTATGCATTATATATGAGAGGCCCCGGGGCCTAGATTCTCTAACTTGTAAAACGACATCCTCAAGAGGAGGATGAGACAACGGTGGGGATAGTGGAACATATTTGAGAGTGACAACTTTCTTATTTCAAGAATGAGTTTTAGACACAAGTAGTTCATGGAAAATGTAGATCGAGAGGCACTGAAAGCCAAGGAAGATCTAAGAGCATATCACATGGTGAGAGGCCCAATAATAACTGGAATTTGGATGTAGCCATAAAAGTTGGGAATTGGATATGAAATTTGGGAGAGTGGATAGTTGATAGTGAAAAGGATTTCAATAAAGCACACATCAATAGGACGATGGATTGATTATGATGTTATTGATAATATGAGATCCAATAGAAGCATTGATGTGTAACATATTATAAAATTATTTAGTATGATAATCGTGATCAGAGAATGTAATGAGTGGTGGAGATGCATCAATATGAGTAACTAGAAAATCAAGAGGCCCCAATGAAGGAGGAGGCACAACACGATATATATAATTACGAAGAATTAACATCTTTCTTGTCATGTTTGGGTAATAAATCTCTGAATATTTTGAGATTTAAGTTGTCATTGACCAGCTTGGATGCCAAAGGCTCAGGGATCTCGATTTCATTATTTTTAATAGGATCTTGAATGAGATTCATAATTTTGAAACATTGATCACTTTAATGCCTAACACATTGATGATAGTCACATCTAGCATTTTTGTAGTAATTGCGGCCTTTAAGGAAATATGGATCAAGATTTTACGGTGGTGGAAGCGTAATAAGATTGTTTTTATAAGTTTTGAAATAGAAGATGAGAAGCATAAGGAAATTTTATAAATGTATGCTTTGGAGGTTGTTATTGAATCTTTTCAGGAGTAGAAATAATGTTAACAATAGATTTTGCTTCAGTGGGCTTAGAAGATGGCTTGAAAGTAGATTTTCTTTGAAACCAATTAGAAGATGATGAAGCATGATCATGATATTTGAGCTTTGCCCATAGATAGGAGTTTTATTTCACGTAACTTAAGAGTATGACATAGTTGATTAAATTATGGAGAGGTCTCAAAGATGACACTCTCTTGTAATGGAGTTAAGAGACTTTGGACAAAAAAATTACAATTTTGAATCATCGAGTACATTAGCCATCTTAGCTAAGTTTTTCTTATATCGTAACACATAGTCTACTAGATGCTCATTGAATCTTTGTTTGATTTGTGAAATTTGAGCATAGGATAACTTAGAACTAATATTGATAGAACAATGTGCAATAAAAGCATCATCAAGTATGTTAATGATGTTACCAAGTGAGCAGTAGATTGTAAAACTAGCACATGACATAATATTGGAGACTCTTGGGAAATAGCTTGGCTATAAAAGTATGATCATCCACATAATCGATAGATGCCACATGAAAATATCTAAGATGCTCTTGAGGGTCACCATGGCCATTAAAGGTGGGCAGCTTAGGAGTGACTAAGTTTGGAGGGAGTGCATAAGTGGAAATGGTGTGTGCAAAATAAGTATGAAAGAGTAATTTGGAATTAAGAGATAAAGGTACACAAGAAGTAGCTATCTAAATTTGATGAACTTGAGTCTCAAATCTTGATATAAAGAATCTAAATCAAGATTATTTGAAGAAGAGTCAGGTTGTGTATTAGAATTATTATGTTGAATTATTAGAGTGATAGAAGTATAAATGGAGGTAGGAATGGGAAGGGGTTGAGTAGAGGGGGTTGAGTATAGGTAATGGTACTGAGGAGGAACCTATAAGAGGTATTGAAGGAGTATATCAAGAGTTTAGAGTAGTCGAGTAAAACATGGAGGATATGTGGAATATGTGTATGATTGTCGCATAAATCTTGACAAAAATTAGTAAGCTTGTTGCAATAATACTTAGAAATAGATTGAATTTCATTCCTTCATTTAAGCTTGAAAGCAATTTTATTAAAAATTATTCTTGTAGTTATTTTCCTTTATATGCCATTGAAATAGAAAATCTATGTAATTAGTTCTTTAAGTCATGGAATGAACAAATGTTGTTAACCTATCAACTAGTGACTTTAGGCATCTAAATTTAAGCTAAGGTTAAACTATAAACCACCCTAGTAAAATTTGTTTTTGGAAAAATTGATGAAATGATGGTTCTGTTTTGAAAAGAACAAGACCGCCGAATCTGTGCGTGAGCGGCGGTCTTGTTATCTTGTAAAATTGACAAGGGTAATTTTGTAGGTATCCTTACCAAAATTCTGTTTTGGTCCTTGAAAAGGTCTATCGATGTTTTGAATGGCTTAAAACTCCTTTTGGAAAATAAATTTTTAAAGAACTTAGCCATTTTCAAACCTTTTGACTAGGCGCAAGTAATGTAGTGTCAACACTCTCGAAACTGCGCCCCTTTGGTCCCTAGGCGCACTCATGCTTATTGCAACATCATTAAATGATGCGCCCTCTTTAAGTGCGCCCAGCGCATCCACAAGCATGTTAACACCTTTTTGGGTGCGCCTTAGGCGCATGTAACATGATGTTGACATATTAAACTCCGCGCCATGGCGCAACCTTCCCCATGTCGACACTCTATAAAGTGCGCAAAGGAAAAAGTTGGTGGCACAATAAATGTGCATTTTTCTATATATAGGCACACCTAACCTGTCATTTTCACAATTGAAAAAAAAGTGAAAAGTTATTCCTCTGTGCCTGTCAGTTGCTCTCATCAGCCGCGCATGCCATTTGTCGTGATCGTGGACCCCACTTCTTTCCTTCGTCATTATTTATACCGGGTAAGTGGTTTCTACCATCCTTGTTGTTGTTTTTATGGATGTTGGGCTAGGTGATTAGGATTTTTGAATAATAACAATGAATCTAGAAGGAAAGGATAACGCCATTTGCAAACCCAAGTACCCACCTGCAAACCCTCCTTTCCCTTTCCTTCTAGATCTACAAATCTGGAAGGCTCGGCCTCAAAAATAACTCATGCCCATTTGTCCTTCACTCCTTGCCTTGCTAGGTTTTCCCTCCTGGACAAACAATATGAGCCAAAAGAGTAAAAATCGAGAAAAAGGAAATCGGCCCACATAGTGAAAGCTGTTTTCACTATGGCGCATTGCAAACTCCTATTACACTAAACACAGTTGCACCCCATTGGCACACTATTTCATTATGTTGCATCAAAAATAGTCACGCCATTGGCGCATTAAAGGACCACACAGCATAAGCCCTTCTCGTGCCCTATAAACTACAAAATTCCTAAGGTGCAAGCGCTGGCGCCAAAAAGGCTTCGACAACACTTTGCGTGTTGTGTAAACCCTACCCGCGCCGCGCAAGCCAAGTATTTGGCGCACTTAACCAACTTGCAACACCTTGAAAATATGCGCTTGGGTGCACCTCGGAGGTGTGTAACATAAGAATTTCCTGCGCCCCTCCAAAGCACTTCCTATGGCGCAAGCGCATATTCCTTGACATCAACATCTGAATGTTGTGTGTAGCCAGACCGCGCCCGCGCCCCTTTTGGCACTGCTTTCCCCATGCAACACTCCCTAAAAGTGTGCCTTGCTTTTCAAAACCCCTGCAGCCTGTAGTAAGGATGCGCCTTGCGCCTAGAGGCTCATAAGTTGATAATTTTTCATTCTGCAAAGCTTTTATGGACAACTTGATGGCTAACATGGCCCTTCTATGTTGGAACTCTCTGATTCTTCTTGCAAAGCAACATCAATCCTCGAGTGCACTTATGTCTTCATCGAGTAAGAAGCCAACCAAGTCCAAAGGAAAAGCCAAGTTGACGGAGTAAGAAATGAAGTATAAATACCAAAAGGTCAGGATGCCTGACTCACTTGCAGAGTGTGATCTCGATATTAGAGATTCAAAACTTGGGCATATAGACATGGATGACTTTTGGGCTAGAACCAAGAAGGTCACAAGCACCTCGTGGATGGATAAATTGGTTGACAGTGTTCTGCACTTTGCTGCAGGGCTCCTAGTGAGTGTAATTAATAATGAATTCATCATGTTGGTGGGTCGTTATTACAACAATGACATAAGATGTGTTGAAAATGAGGACGGAAAATTGATAATTAACCTCACAACCCGACACTTTGAGATTATCTTGGGCATTCCATTTTGTGGCAATAAGTCAAGAAGACTGAATGAAGACTTGGACCGATAATGAGGACAAGTGCATGCAGATGATGAACGAGGTGTACCTCAAGAATAAAAAGGTGGTGAGCAGGTGGCCCCAAGTCATTCATCGCAGTGATTTTTCTAGAAGAGCTAAGTGACACGATCACCTTCCTAAGAAGAGTACATGGGCTCCTTGATGCCCATTACTTTCACAAGTGGATGCTAAGGTATTTGGAAACAATGAATAAGAATGTGCCCGATCAGCATTTTGGCTAGGGCAAGATTATCAGTGATACAATCTCGGAACAACTTCAATAACTTTCAACAACTGGGAGGTTCTATATGAACTCCTATGTAGTATATGTAGCTACCTCAGAGAGAGACTACCCAGGGTTGAATCAGTATGGGGTATGGCCCCAGGTCAAAATATACAAATACTATCTAGAGTTGAGGCTCGAGAACAACATAGCTCAGATTCAAGCAAGATCAATGATGTCTTCTTCTATGGCATCATCTACCTCTTGAGGCCTAACATGACTCATGGTCAGACAAGCAAAAGCATGATCACCGCCACAATGAAGTGGGGAGTGTTGTTTACGCAATTCCCCACCTTTACCTATCTCAAAGCTTCCAACTTCTTGGGAGAACCCACAAGATTGCCGAGATATGTGGGGCCCAAACTAATCCTTCTAGAGCTGTCAAGGCAGCTTATCACCTATCATGAGAAGTGTATGAAGAGGAAGAAGGGAGGAACTCCATTCCCCCTCATAGTAGGTAGGTACATGTGCCCCTCACAAAGTAAAGCTCAAGAGATGTATGCAGAGCTTGAATTGCTTAATTTGAAGCATAATTTCCTGGAAAGGCCAACCTTCGATCCTCGTGGTTGCCTTCCAAGGGCAAAGATCGATCCTATCCACATTCCTCAGATCGAGGATATCTACATCGAATTAAATCATGAAGTCGAATTCAGAAAAAAGGATCACTCCTAGTTGGCCCTGGCGTAGATCATTCAATATGGCGTGGCCATCATCACAAAGATTTCCTAGAAAGTGATCAAGAAATTGATCAAGTTTACCTAGACACGGATGGGGATGATTGGTCGTTTGTAGATATTGACAGGAACAAAGCACCCCAGACCATCCAAGAAAGGGTTCAACCTACTTTGCAATGCACCGAGCATTGGTGTAAGAAAAATGGTATCATCTATCTTGGGGTAGATTTTACCACATCTCCCCTAGGCAATGCACCCACCAGGCTAGAACACTTTCCTAAAGGAAAAGGGAAAGATAAAGTGGGAGAGGAAAGCACTGCTCAAGAGAAAGCTCCTGAAAGCCCTCCTACTACCGCAAAAGAGCAAGTTGTGGACTTAGTGTCCCCAAGAAAAGAAGAAGTGGTAAGTGCTCCAACGGACACATCCACTCAGGATGTTGTCACAACTACAACTAGCGAGGTACCAACCATTCCCTCTCCCGCTCCTCCTTCCCCTCCTCATGTTGCTCAAACAACCACTCCTTTGGTTGTGTCTTCTCCTTCGTCTTCTTTCTTTCCCTCTCCCTCTTCCTCCATCTTCTCTTCCCTTGCGGATTTGTCCCCCAGCATTTCTTCCCTCATCTTGCAGATCCCTTCCGCCCCATGGCCTCCTCTCTTGTAGTGACTCCTAATCCCGTGAGTGTTGGTGTGTCGGACCCTTTCTCCATGCCACCACCAAGTGTCTCGACACACTTCTCCATGTCCACTTTGTAGTTTTTTTCCTTCCACCCCCTGTTTCTTCTTCGTCCTCTAGTCCCACTCCCATAAGTCCAAGATAGATCTCATACCACCTAAGCCAACACAAGAGGAAATTCCCATTGCACCCATGGACTTCTCCATCATCCCAGACTAAAGGACCAAAGAAGAAAAAAGCTATAAATCACTTCTCAAAAATGCTTTGGCGAAAGGTTTATGGAGATAGCCTACCCAGATCCCATAAAGAAGAAAGAAGATTTGTCTCCTATAGATTTTACAAAGTGACCCAGGTCATAATGGGAACATCATCGAGAGAGCTTGAAAGGAGAGGCCTTGTTAGTGTGGATGCCCTTTGCAAGAAACTCTAATAAGAAAAGGAGAAGAAAAGAGAATGTTAAAGGAACAAAACAAACATCTTCTCCAAGCTCTGCAAAGAATGGGCAATGCACCTCCTATAGCTACTTTGCTGAAAATCCGAAGTCCTTAGTCAGGAGAAGATAAATGAATACACCAAGATTGGTGAACAAGGTGCATTAGTGTCCTCCTGGAGAGAGAAGATCCTCAGAGACAATGAGGAAGTAATCACGAAGTTCATAGGCCTCTACCAAAGTATAGATGAGGTAAGAAAT
The DNA here is from genome assembly GCA_018340775.1 of Taxus wallichiana var. yunnanensis. Classification (NCBI taxonomy): domain Eukaryota; kingdom Viridiplantae; phylum Streptophyta; class Pinopsida; order Cupressales; family Taxaceae; genus Taxus; species Taxus wallichiana. The sequence goes on from CM031233.1 coordinate 147,908,863, forward strand.
GAACTCCAAGCAATACAGCAGGGACTGTCTCTCGAAGAGTTGGACCATGCTTGGGTTTAACACGAGACATTTCGAGAAAATGGTCGATTGCCGACCGATGACTTGTTAAAATTCGGCGTCATTGATCACCCATGAGCACACAACAAAGTGCTTGTCACTTTAGACTATCGGGTTGATCAAATGGAGTTTGTCCTAGAAAAGATAGACAAAATCAAGGAGGAAGCCCTATACGCGAAACATCAAATGGAGCATATTGTCTTAAGGATGTCTCCAAGGGTTGCTTAGCACATCATTCACCTTGAGAGAAGCAAATGATACTATTCATCTTTTCAAGGGAATTACATCACAAGGTTTGACGCCAAAGGTCACTTTTGACTAAGAATCTATTAACAACCTTCTGGCTTTGCCGTGATTTCGTTGGGTACTTGATAGAGGCAGTAAATGAATACTTCAAGCTCCCTGATAGGCTCAGAGATGAATGAGAAACTTGTGAAGTTATCGGAGATCACACAAAGGGTCCGATCATGATCAACTTAGAAGATGATCAATAAGTTCATGGAGTATCAAGCTCAGTATCATATCGCCTCTCCAGAGTAGAAGCAAGACACTCCATTCGAGCGAAGGGATGATGATGAATAAGCTTCCTCCTCTGGGATAAATCCCATTTATGTAAAAGTATTTAAATGTATGTTGGCACACGTGATGACATCATCCGTGTTGCACCATGGGATGTTGTCATCCACAAAATTGCCCCAAAGTCAACATTTGACTTTTAGATATTTTGTAAATAAGTTGTTGGCTCCTTTTTGTCTTCTTTCTCCTTCTCCTTCTATAAATACTTGGATACTTGTAGTATTCAAAGGTGGACAATCTTGTATGAAAAATAGAAGTGAGGAGAGAAATACTTTGAGCTTTCTTGTAACAGAAGAAAACATTAATACAAATATTGAGACTTTGTATTGAATTCATGTGTTATGTGCATTAGATCTTTCTTACGTCGATTTGTGTGTTTATTCATTTAGATTCATATCTACTTTTGTCATTTTGTTTATCAAGTATTACTTTATTTGTTTATGTGAGCAAGTTTGGCTCTGTTTACTACGAGCCCAAAACATAAACCCTCGACATTTCTACTTTGGAATTCTTTTCTTTTCTCCTTCAAATCCATCTTTCTTCCATTCCTTCCTTCATTCCTTTCTGTTCTTCGTCGAAACTAACTCTCTAATGGGATGAGATCCCAAACCCCCGAAGGTAGAATACTATAGGACTTGCATAGGTTCCTACTTTGGTAGAATAACAATAAACCGGTTTCACTTTCTTGTCTCAAAGAGGGCTATGCCCGCACTGCTTTGTTGGCTTGTCTCATCCATAGATCTCGCCCACCCCATGCATTTTGGACCAACGGGTCTCTGGGACCACCGACCTGACGTCAGTGGTGGTCTTTGAAGCGCCACCTAGGAAAGGTGGAGATTTCGAATCCTCACCTAGGTAAGGTAGTGGTCACAGGATTTCCGGCTGCTGCTCAAGGGCGGTTTCGTCACTTTTGGTGGAAAAGTAAAATCCATAACTATATAAATTTGAACTAGATTTAATTAAAATCTAAGCCTATAAAATGTAAAAAGGAAACCACCAAAGAAACCATAAGGGAATAAACTCATTGTTTTAAGCATGTTAATCCTTGAATGGGCATTTAAATGTATTAAATCTCATAGATTAAATGGAAATAGGTTTTTCCCAAATAAAGAACTCAAGAATGGAAATAACTAAATAACTACTCCATATTTAGGGTGAAAACCTCTACAATCAACAAATATAAGATATTACAATCACACATCCAAGAATACGCTAAACTAAGCTAGATCTAAATAAATCCCTCCATGGCTTCCCTCCTTGTTTCCATGGCTTCCACTCCTCCAACCTGCAAATTAAAGAAAAGAAAAGAGACCAAATGAGGAGGCAGGGCAAAGGAAAAAGGTTTAATAAAATTTCATAAGGAGGGTTAGGGTTAGTTGGGAACTCTAAGATCTACTGGTCACAATTGATTTGATCCAAGGGTTAAGAATCAACCCTACAATTGTTAGGTGAGAATATATATTATGGAATTTTAAATAATTTAAATGTATGTGAAAATGGGTGAATGGGGCCACTTAGTGCCCTAGTGTGTTAAGTTAAATATGTAACTCTCTAGTATGTTTTAGTAAATGATTCAAGGGACTTTAAGGTTAATAATTTAAGGGGACTAAGGTAACTAAGGATAATGGTTTAATAAATGTGGGTTTGAATGTTTATTTGAGAGGGGGAAACTATTTAACCAAGTAAAAGAATATTTAATTATTAATCTAGACCTAATCCTTCCGGTGTAATGTAGCATTTGTTGGTATAAATTTAATTGAACATATTATAGGGTCGACACCCTTACTGCAATCTTGAAAAAAACATTCGCAACTTTCTAGGTAATTATTTAAGGTTTAATGTGGTTTTAGAACATCGGAATTGTGGACGTTACATAAATTTAATCTAATAAAGTTATTCTACATATTTATACAATTTTTTTAAAAGTGCAACTACGAGATGACCGTGTGTTTTAGCTTATTGTTTTCTTTTTATAATTCATACACTTTACATTATTTATATCCTCTGTCATTCTTCTTATTCTTTTGTGGGTTGATGTATACGATTCACGATATACATAGTGTATGTGTTTCACGACTTTGGGTACGCGCCTTAAACAAATCCACTCTATATACAAAAATATAATGTAATTCACAACGTGACACTGCTAACGGAAAATGATAGAGAGCATATTGATTTATATAAATGTTTTTTTGTGTGAGAATTAAATGTCATATTTCAAATACATGACATCAAGATTCTAAAACCTGCACACAAGGGGTTTCGATGAATAAATTTAACGAGAAACAAACACATGCTTACAATAATTTGCAAATAAGTAAGTAAAATGTAGATTTTTAACCTTTGTATGCATTTAAACCTCCATTTTAAAAATTAAACCAAAGAAAATGTCTCATGTTTAATTATTTCAACCTATATCTTCACAATAACAACATTCAAATACTTAGAAATGATCAATCCTTCAATATATTATCGTAGTAAAGTAATCACAATCGGGCACGTCAAGGTTACAAACCCTAAAAGTGGTTTCACTCAAAAGTTTCCACATAAATAAACAAACATTGTCCTCTTTTTATATAAAGTATCCAAAACACTCAATTGAAATTTTATATGTGCATTAAAACCTGTATTTTGATAATTAAAGCTACCACAACCTTTAAAAAGTGGTCCCCGTACGTATTTAACATTTATATTCGTAACAAAAGTAAGGGAAATTTCACATCTTTAATTTTATATGTATTTGAACCTCTTTACTCGAATAAAGGTCTATGACTTACAACGATCATAATAATAAAACTAAAGCTTGCAAATCCTATCACGACATTTATTTAAACAATAAAAATAAGGAATTTAATAGAATTTTCATGTTTCGTATTTTAACCTTGTTTTAGACAATAAAAGCAACCAAATGGTCGAAAAATACCTTAATGATGAACAATCAGCCATTTGGCAGTTGAACAAATATTATCTTAGAACACATTCTTAAGATTTGTAAGTCTTGCTTACACTCAAATGTTTGATGACATAATAAATATTTTTGAATCTAGATTTTACATAAATGTTAAATCACATACACTTGAATATTTAACAAATCTTGACCATCATATCATCTGAAAATCTTAGCCATCATCTCTTTATCACATTCAAGGAGTCCACAACAAGGGCCTCGTAGCACATTGGATTCAAAAACAAATTTTATAAAGTTTTACTACACAAAAACTATCTATCTTACAATCAACCCAACACTCCAATTTATAGAATTCGAGAGGAGAGAGAGAGAGAGAGAGAGAGAGAGAGAGATGAAAATCCTTAAATCTATCTTCCCACCACTTGCAAGAGGTAGTAAATGAAGTGAAATGATGTTCTATTTCTTGTAAAAGGCCCCCTACTGCCCCATAACTTGCAACAGTGATAAATGTTTGCCCATGCTTCATTGAATGTATCCCAACTACCAAATAAAACATTGTTATGAACTTGGCCACGTTTTTAGTGAAATATCCATCAATTCTTCATCAAATTCGGATTTCTTTATTTATTTGCATCGGGATCGGAACCACGATTCCAACGGTACTAATTTTGCGTGATTCCGTTGAGCATTGCGAAAGATATGGAATTCTGAGTGTAGGCAGTTGTTTTGGGTTTGCTAGGTATTTCTGTCATTTAACGGGAATGAGCATTTGATTGACTAAAGCTGACGATGTTTATTTTATTTTCATATATCTATCATCATCAAAATTTCATGAAAATTAGAGCTCTGGGTCAAAAGTTGTGGCCATTTGAAGTTCGGAGGTCGTAATACACTGTTTCCTTTATATTTCAGCCATTTTGCCTTTTCCATCCCATGCGTCGATGTCCCGAATGTCCCGGACTCTTTTCTTCACTCCATCCAAAATGCTTGGCTCATTTTGTGGATATTTCAAATTTTCAAGTCCCTACCTGTCCTGGTTGAACTTGTGCGGCTTGGGACAAAAACTTCCACATTTTCCGCAATACACTATTTCCTTTGCATTTCGGCAATTTCACCTTTTCGGAGCCCAACTGCCCCGGTTGAACTTGTGCGGCCTATGGCAAAAACTTATGCATTTTCCAAAATACACTATTTCCTTTCCATTTCATTTATTTCACCTTTTCGAGCCCAATTGTCCAGTTGAACTTGTGCGGCCTAGGACAAAAACTTCCACATTTTCCACAATACACTAAAAGAAGCCATTTTTTAGATTTTTGCAATTTTTCTAACTCCTTGAAATTTTTCCTTGGATAGGGAAGTTAGAGAAGAGCCAAAGGGACCCCAAAACCTGATTTTTGGGCCTCGAACCAATTCTACTTGCTCAAGCCTGAAGAAATTATGCAGGTTATCCAAATTTACCTTGAGGGGTGAATTCAGGATAACACCTTCCTCAAGTATCACATAATATTTAATCTCGTCTAATAAAAACCTTTAGATTTCAACCTCAATTGAAAAATATATTCTACTTATCACTCATATCACCACTCAAGGTAAAATCTCAATTATTGATGACTTTTTGTACATCAATTGTTTCCTACAATTACTAAAAATCACAACTTTGTTTCTTGTTATTCTTTGATGCCTATCTTCCGGTTGTACAGGTTCTTGATCCCCTCAAAATCACTCTTTTTTCCTTATCTAAATAAAAAAAAATGTGAGACCTATTTTGTATTTATTTTTATTTTCAAAATTAGTTTTTATTTCACGATCATGACATCACCGCTCCACTCAATATACAACTATATATGCCTCTCAAAGATAATAATAATAACACACTTTTATTTTTGTCAATTTTATATTGTATTTTTTCATCAATAATCAACATTTTAAAACTTCTAAAATGGAAAAGTACTACCATCCATAACTTGTACTATGAAATATATTTAAAATGGCATTGCACCAAAGATATTTTAATTAAATTAACTTCTCAACTATCTAATCTAAAACTTTTTCTAATATGTAACAACTATAAACAATTAAATCTAAAAACTTCTAATATGTAACAATCTTATATGGAATAAGGTCGATACATGAATGCATCAAGAAAGTGAGGGCTAGTGATAGATGAACAAAATGAATTTAGACATGCACAAGGACGGAAAACAACATATCGATACTTTATTAATAAGAAATTAGTCCAAAAATCATATCTTAAATGGGGTATGTATGAAACCTTGACTACAAAAACTAAAGGTGTAAAATTAAGTTTGTCAATGAGAAATATCTATAGGTGGATTCTAAGGTAAGGAAATGGTACATGGAGAAACTAATAATTAATAGTTCCAAAATAAGATCCATAAATTAAAATATATACATAAATATGATACCTGGCAATAAAAATTAGTGGTATGTGTTGGTGCTCAATTTAATCTCGCCTTGTTTGATTGTATGCATGGTTTGAATTTTTCTGTTTCCCGTATGGATGCGTAAAAGCTTTCTCCTTCATTTGGTTGCCATTGTCAGTCCTTTCCTTGGGTCATGGATCACATTGAGTCTTGGTTTTACTTACAATCTTCATCTCCGCAGGGAAAAAAATTTGTTGTTGGGCATCTTCCATGACTGTGTCTCCTTTGTAAATCATGTCCCAACATCCGAGGATACGTGGTCCTTTTTATGATTGGACACGGCCCGATGGGTCTTTTTGGTGAAACTTGTCACTTTTGTTACATTTGTAAAAATGCCAAATTGGTCCTGCAAAGCCCCGATAGTATATGATTGGCTATTCAACAATATGAAGTGACAAGGAAAATTTCTTACTTTGACCCCAAAGAAGGACACGTGATGGTTTGAATTTTCAAGGCAGAGAGGGGGATTAGTCCTCAAAGCATTTTGAAGATTTTTTCCTTTTTGTGAAAGGGAGAAAAGTTATAAAATGATCCAAATGCTATAGGGGACAAATTAATGTCACATGTTTGAGTCGTATTTAAAAGTCAAAGGGGGAGGTGGGTCGGTGGAGGACTTTGGAGTTTTTAAGCTCACTTTGAAATGAAGAAAAAGTATAAAAGTGAGTCGCGACTCCGCTGGGGCCCACATCAAAAGTTAGAAAGAGAGAGGTAGGACGTTGGAGCATTTTAAAGATTTGACCCGCTTTAACTCAAATATTTTCCACGTGGAGGGCCTACGCTCATTTGAGGATTTTCCTCTTGGTCGACCTTTGGAGTTGCCAAGGAGACACGTGGAGGTTTTTTACTGCTCTTCTCATACTTAGACTTTTCAAACACCCGATGCAACTTTATTAAGCCCAAGTGGACACGTGGAAGGCCCACACTTGTTTGGGGTCCTTATTTTGAGCTTCATACCAAAAAGTGCCGAAGAGACACGTGGAAGATTCTCGCTAGATTTGCTCATACTTAGACTTTTCAACGGCCGAGGAAACTTTCTCCCTAGGCACGTGGCACCTTGCTGGTCCTTAAAATTATTTTAACTACTTTGTCGACCGAGACACATGGTGAGCCCGTGCTTTTTGGGGTCTCACTTTTGGGCACCCTATCCAAATTGTGCTTAAAGAGACACGTGGAGGCTTCTTTGGCTCCTCTTTATACCGAGAATTTTTAATGGCCAAGGGCATGTGGAGAGCTTGTGCTCATTTGAAGTCCCGCCTCTAGACTCCATCTTTGAAATTACGCCGAATAGACACGTGGAAGCTTTTGGACCTTCCCATACTTTGACTTTTCAAAGAACCAAAGTGTAACTCTCTAGGGTTCTCGAACACGTGGAGGTTTCCATTGGCTCCTCTTTATACATAGTGACTCACCACGAATACAGATATATTATATAATCCATGTGAGGGCACTCATTTCTGAGGGGCACGAATGTAGGTATCCATGTAAGGGCACACATTTATCAAGGTGTATTATCGAGGGTGAAAATGAATGCTTATCGAGATCCAAGCCATATGGAGCCACCTAAAAATTATTAAAAATAGGGGATTTCTTCATACAGAATAAAAGAATGATTATGAATACTGTAAAAAATTATGATATGGCATCCCAATCATAGTTGAGGGTGAGAAATGTGATCAATTCATGATTTATGCACTCGACAAACGTGTAAATTTGTTAAACATCACTTTTTGGAACAAACTTGTAACAAACAAAGGATTCCTCGAATATTCTTCTTTTGGGGGGAAAATTTGGGATGAGTGAGCAAGTGAAATGTATAAATGCAATGAGAATACTCTTGCATAAAGGGGGTTAAATTTTATGAGAAAGTTTGAGAGAAAACCATTTTCCGAGAAACCGTCTCGAGAGACAGCTTTTATTTTCCTGTGTTTTGGATTCAATCGCATCAAGGTGGTTGCAAGTGTACAACCATTGAAAATCCCTGAGATTGTTGAGGAAACTTTCCCCTGTTGATGAATCTAATGAACCTCTATGTTGATCATGAGCATAATTGTGTTTGTTGTTATTTAGAATGTTTTCAAATAGTTTTTCTTGTTCCTGTTGTAATCTTATGTTAAAATCTCTATGATTCACACAAGATCTCGTCTATGTGTTAGTATTGTGGCATTTGCAATTTCATTATGAGAAGAGCCTTCATCTAGTAATGAAATAAACAATTTAAAATCACTTTACCCTCACTATGTTGATAAAGATTGTTTGTAAGCCTATGAGTGTATCTTAGGCATGATGAACTAGGGATTTATAACGTTTAATTGAGTCTTTAACACGAGCCTTTGTGTTGAATTCTTGAAGAGTGTGTGAAACTGTGTATCTCTGGGCCTCCATTGATACACACCTTCTAGTTGAAGGAATATTTTGGCTATTCTAAAGCATTATGTCTGTGAGTTTTCCAATTTTTGTAAAGCATCTCAAAGATCTGGTATAAACAACTCTATCTTGCTTAACTTCCCACCAAATAATTTCTCAAAAATGAATCCTACATGAACCACCCCTGTTTGTACTTTGTATCAAAAATGAACAAATTCTAGTGCCAAAGTATGTAGGGACAATCAAGATTTGATCATTGTCTTTAGTAACCCAAACCTTGATCAGAAACATCTCCACTCTCTAGTGTGACAACTCATGAGAGTTAGATTGTGTTGCATTGATCATATTTCCTCAAGGTTCTCATTAACATTATGTAGAGAAGGATCTCTTGATGTCCTTCACCAACACGGGTTCCAGAAATGGGTCCTCTCACCCTAGTTGAAGGCACAACCTAAAGTAGTGGGAGTAGATCAAACCCTCAATGAGGTGATATCCTCTTCTCCAATGCCCGAGTGACAAAGAGTCAGCTGAATCCTATCCCCGGCTAAAAATGACTAATATCATGGTTCACTTGTCTCTAAGAATCCTTCCAGTTTCATGATGTTGCTCGGCCCTTGTGGGAGAATCAATTTGGATACCAACACCGGAAGTGGCACCGTTGTTGGCGAGTATTTTTACGAATGCACACACATGCTAACCGGGTAATGTTTCTTACATGATTTAAGTGTAAATACGTTGTTTAAATGTCACCCTTTGTTAATATATGTAAGATTGTTGTAAGATTACAAGTCTATTGTGTATTATTTCCAGTTTCTAGTGGTTTTTCACTAAATTTTCATCAATAGTGATAAATGTGGGTAAAGGAAGGTAGATTTGTTAAGCTTTGTAGAAATTAAGTATTGATAGACACTTGGCAAGTTACTTATAGTGCATCTGCACAACTAAGGTGAAAATCCTTAGTGGTGACTCTGTGTTGAATTGAAATTTTGATGATTACCAATGCCTTAACTTGTGTCAAGTGAAATTTTTATCAAATGCGTGCAAAGTGGAGGGAAGAAGATCTCTCTTCACTAGGTACCTTACTAGAAAGTTATTTTTAAGCGGGAAAAGAAAATTCAAAACGAAAACAAGTTTGGAAAGTTGTTGGAGATCACGAGTCAAAAAGGAGATATCAGTTTTGAAAGGTGATCAATATGTGGTTGAAAATTACCATACGTCTTCAAGTGATTTTGAACCAAGTAATCTGTATATAGATTTGAGTTCTCCAACTGGAGAGGGGCCATCATTTGTGTTTGAAAATCTTGCCTCTCAATTTTCCCTGTTTCTTCCAAGGTTGATAGGGTTTTCCAAGAAGCTAAGTCAATAGAGAATATCTATTTTGAGAGTTATACTCCTATGCTCCAAAGACCCCTCATTCCCTATCATTCTGTTTCTCCTGTAAGATCACCTCCTCAAGGCAATATGGCCCAACCTCCACCTAGACCTCCTTTTGTTGTCAACACTTTTGGACCTATATATTTCAGAGGTATGGATGGATATCCTAATATAGTGCCACAAGATGTCAGAAATAGGTTGCCAAAATTTCAAGGGAATAATGCCATCACTGGTGACCACCATTTAAGACTCTTTGTCAATATGATGGAAGATTTTGAAATTGAGTTTGAAGATGTGTATATAAAACTGTTTATTCATACTCTTGAGGAGGATGCATGTGACTAGTACAAGGATTTACTAGATAATTCAATAGATTCATGGACCGAGATGAAAAGTGCCTTTAGATTACAATATGGGGATAAGACAGATCCCAGGTTCCTTTTATCTGAATTTGAAAATATAAAGAAAAATCCAAATGAATTTGTCCATGATTTCAATACTCGATTCAATAAGACCTTGAATAGGCTACTTGTAATCCTAAGGCCAAGTGATGTGTCCTGTTTGATAAAATATTCGATGCTTTTGATAAAAAGGTTGCTTATTACTTGAGAGATAAGAACCCAGGAACATTGAGGCAAGATTTCACCATGGCCTTGCAAATAGAAAATAACATCAAAGTAGTTGGAAAGCCTCTTAAGAGGGAAGGTGTTAAGTTGATCAATCCTGAAAAGCCTCAATAAAGCAAAGTTGTGGATCTGGAAGGGTTGTAAAAACTTTTGCTAGAGCAGTTAAAGAAATATCCTATAAACTGGCAGAGTAGAAAAAGGGATAGGAAAAAGTTCTCAGGGTCAGCACAAGCCACACGGTCAGGAGAGATCTGGAAATCATCCCAGAGGTGATCATAGACTAGATGACCAAGGGAAAGGGCCCATGGGATCAGGTAATAAATAGCCTTAACCCAAGGAGAATAGATTGGTTCCTGATCCTTTGACTGCCAAGGTTGCTACTGTAGAGGAGGTCGGTGTTATCGAGTGGTGTGATAGGTGTTTCTTACCACATTCCCCATGTGATGTAGATCAGGAGGTTGAGGAATTAGATGATGATGAGACGTATGATGATGTGTGCATGATGAAAAGTCTCGCGAACTCACAAAGCAGGGGCCAACCTCAACTAAATTGATAAGTGCCAGAACTGTTAAAGATTTTTGGGATTATGTCCATTGGGTATTACCTCTTCCTCCCATTAATACTTTTGAAATTTATATGGTATAAGCATTTGATCTGCCCAATCATGATTTTGAATACTTAAGGGCTTTGATGATTAAAAATTATGATGGAGGGATCCCTTCTGAAGAGGAAAAATTCTAATCCTTACCAATATCCCTAAGGAAACCCCTAAGAAAGATACATCTGGAAAAGGCCTAATTACCCCAAATAAAACATGTGCTCCTACCCATGCCCAGACTTTGAAAACTCCTATACTATCAGATGAAACTATGAATCTTCCTCCTAATACTTGTCCTACCCAAATATATTCCTTGTGACATAGCCCAAATCTTGAGTCAGATCAAGGTCACTGTTCCCATTGTTGAATTACTCAGGATCCCTGAGCATAAGAAAAGGGCATTTGAATATTTGGGATGTAAAGAGGAAAAATTTACCCAGGGCAAGAGTGTGAAAAATGTAGAGGTTACTCCTATTGTTGCAGAATCGAAATACCACAAGCATTGAAGAAACTGGGTGAATCATCCGAGGTGTATTTGGGAACTTCTCTAATTGAATCTCGGCTTAATGTGGATCCATTTTTTACCACTTTAATTATTAAATATAGGTTGGTACATAACTGCATGTTTGATTTAGGAGCCTCATGTAATGTAATGCCTCTTCAGGTAATGAATGAGTTAAATATCAAGGTAACAACAAATTTTGGGAAATGTACTGCTATGGATTCAAGAGAAGTGCCAGTAATTGGATATGTCAAGGGATTAGTAGTGCAGTTGGTAGCTTTTCTAGGAAAGTGCTTAACCATGAATGTGGTTATTGTGGACTATCTTGCCAAATGGGGGATGTTATTATCCAAAAATGGGCAGCTAGTGTGGGTGGAAGTGTACAAATGGACATTTCATATGCAACCATACCAGTTGAGGGTAACCTTGTGAAGTTGTACGGTGAGAAGAAAATGTTACATCTCATTGAGGACCCTAACAATGCTTCTTATGACCCGCCTCAACTCAAATCTTTTCCACATGGAGGGCATGCGCTCATTCAAGGATTCACCTCTAGGTTTGACCTTTGGAATTACACCAAGGAGACACGTGGAGGTTTCCGCTAGCTCTTCTCATACTTAGAATTTTCAAGTGCCCAATGCAACTTTATTAAGCCCGGGGCACGTGGCACCTTCCTCTGGTTCTTAAACTTTTTCAATGGTTGGGACACGTGGAAGGACCACGCTTGTTTGGGAGTCCTTTTGAGCTTCATACCAAAAAAGTGCCGAAGAGACACGTGGAAGATTCCATTGGCTTTGCTCATACTTAGACTTTTCAACGGCTGAGGAAACTTTCTCAAACCCTAGGCACGTGGCACCTTCCATTGGTCCTTAAACTCTTTCAACAACTTTGCCGGATTGAGACACATGGTGAGCCCGCGCTTGTTTGGGGTCTCCACTTTTGGGCACCATATCAAAAGTGCACTGAAGAGACACATGGAGGCTTCCGTTGGCTCCTCTTTATACCGAGACTTTTCAATGGCCGAGGTCACGTGGAGAGCTTGCGCTCGTTTGAGGTCCCACCTCTAGACTCCATCTTTGAAGTTACGCCGAATAAACACATGGAAGCTTCCACTGGACCTTCCCATACTCTAAATTTTCAACAACCGGTGCAAATCTCTAGGGTTCTGAACACATGGAGGGCCCGCGCTCATTTGGGAACTTGCCTCTAGACTTCACCTTTGCAGTTATGCCAAGGAAACACGTGGAGGTTTCACTGGCTCCTCTTTGTACTTGTCGACTTGGAATCACAGTGTAAATATATGATATAATCCATGCGAGGGAACTCATTTCTGAGGGGCACAAATGTAGGTATCCATGTGAGGGCACTCATTTCTCAAGGTGTATTCTCGAGGGTGAAAAGGATTTCTTGTCAAATCCAACCATATGGAGCCACCTAAAAATTATTAAAAAAGGGGATTTCTTGCATGACAGAATAAAAGAATGATTAAGAATACTGTCAAAAATTATGATATGGCATCCTAGTCATAGTTGAGGGTCTGAGAAACGTGATCAGTTCATGATTTATCCACCTGGCAGCTTTGGGTGTAAATTTTTTAAACATCACTTTCTGGAACAAAATTGTAGAAAACAAAGGATTCCTTGAATATTTTTTTCTTTTGGGGGAAAATTTGGGATGAGTGAGCAAGTGAAATGTATAAATGCAATGAGAATACTCTTGCATAAGGGGGTTAACTTTTTGAGAAAGTTTGAGAGAAAACCATTTTCCCAAGAGACCGTCTGAGAGACTAATTTATTTTCCTGTGTTTTGGATTCAATCGCGTCAAGGTGGTTGCAAGTGTACATCCATTGACAAGCTCTGAGATTGTTGAGGAAAATTTCCCTACTGATGAATCTAATGAACCTTGAATGACTCTGTGTTGATCATGAGCATTATTGTGTTTGTTGTTATTTCAGAATGTTTTCAAATAGTTTTTCTTGTTCCTGTTGCAATCTTATGTTAAAATCTCTCTAAGTCACACAAGATCTCATCCGTGTGTTAGTATTGTGGCATTTGCAATTTCATTATGAGAAGAGCCTTCATCTAGTAATGAAATAAACAATTTAAAATCACTTTACTCTCACTATGTTGATAAAGATTGTTTGTAAGCCTATGAGTGTATCTTAGGCGTGACAAACTAGGGATTTCTAACGTTTAATTGAGTCTTTAACACGAGCCTTTGTGTTGAATTCTTGAAGAGTGTGTGAAACCGTGTATCTTTGGGCCTCCATTGATACACACCTTCTAGTTGAAGGAATATTTTGGCTATTATGAAGCATTCTGTCTGGTGAGTTTTCCATTTTTGTAAAGGCTCTCAAAGATCTAGCATAATCAACTCTATCTTGCTTAACTTCCCACCAAAAAATTTCTCAAACAATGAATCCTACACGAACCACCACTATTTGTATTGTACTATGTATCCACAAATGAACAAATTCTAGTGCCAAAGTATGCAGGGACAATCAAGATTCGATCATTGTCTTTAGTAACCCAAACCTTGACCAGAAACATCTCCACTCTCTAGTGTGACAACTCGTGAGAGTTAGATTGTGCTACATTGATCATATTTCCTCAAGGTTCTCATTAACATTGTGCAGAGAAGGATCTCTTGATGTCCTTCACCAACACGGGTTACAGAACGGGTCCTCTCACCCTAGTTGAAGGCACAACCTAAAGTAGTGGGGGTAGATCAAACCCTCAGTGAGGTGCTATCCACTTCTCTAATGCCCGAGTGACAAAGAGTCAGTTGAATCCTATCCCCGACTACAAAATGACTCATATCATGGTCACCTGTCTTTAAGCATCCTGCCAGTTTTGTGATGCTGCTCGGCCCTCGTGGGAGAATCAATTTGGATACCAACAATATGTATAAAACCCTAGACTATGAAAATTGAACTTTAATATTGTTGTTTGGTGTAAAAGTAAGTTCACCAATCAGAAAGAGGTATAGGTGGATTCTCATGTACATTGTTGTTCAATACAAAAGTAAGTTCACCAATGAGAAAGAGGTATAGGTGGGTTCTCATGTAAGGAAATGGTACATGGAGACACTTAATCAACAATAAGTCCAAAATAAGATCCATAAATGAAAATATATACATAACTATGGAAAAATATATAATGAAACTTTTGATTTCACAATTCAATTAAAATATGGGTTTAACAATTGTTTTAACTAAATCAATTTTTAGGAAATAAATAAATTAAAATTAATTCATGGTAAGTTGGAATATGAAAACAAGAAGCAGATCACATTTAAATTATGCTAAATAAGGACAAGGTAACCATTTGGAAATTGGAAAAATAGTGTGTAAGATTGATGTCATGAGGAAGTACCTGACCTAAATCAACGAAATGGAAATTGTGTTGAGTATACATAATCTCAAAACATGTTGAGAACAACATAAAAAACTTTCCTTGTGAATTTGATGATCTTGAACTATACAATGTATATGTTTGGCAAAGGATGTCAAGTTTTTACTCATAGTCATGACTTGTATCTAATCTACCTGATTCTCTTACCATTCTCCACACACAAGTCTAGTCATTGATGATTTTTTACTCATGCATAGAAAAACATGCCAATGCTAATCTTAATATTCTATAAATAGCCAATATCAATCTAATCCAACATAAATTCTATTCCTAAACCATAAATGTAAGTTAGTTGATAATATTGTTGTATTTCATATAAGTATCTTATTTTTAAGTGGATATATGGATTTTGTTGTGTGGATATTGTCGGTATCCAAATTGATTCTCCTGCGAGGGCTGAGCGGCATCACGAAACTGGTAGGATGGTTAGAGACAGACAAATCATGATATAAGTCATTTTGTATCTGGGGAGGGGATTTAGCTGACTCTTTATCACTCAGGCATTGGAGAAACAGATAGCACCTCACTGAGGGTTTTATCTACCCTCACTACTTTAGGTTGTGCCTTCAACTAGGGTGAGAGGACCCATTATGTAACCCATGGTGGTGAAGGATATCAAGAGATCTTTCTTTGCACAATTTTCATGAGAACCTTGAGAAAATATTATCAATACAACACAATCTAACTCTCATGAGTTGTCACACTAAAGAGTGGAGATGTTTCCTGGACAAGGTTCGGGTTACTAAAGACAATAATGGAAACTTGATTGTCTCTACATATTTTGGCAGTGAAATTTATTAAAACTTTGTGGATACACAATACAAACAGGGGTATTTCATGTAGGATTCATCATTTGAGAAGTTTTTGGTGGGAAGTTAAGCAAGATAAAGCTGATTAGACCAGATCTTTGAGAGCCTTTACAAATATTGGAACATTCATAGACAAAATGCTTCAAAATAGCCAAAATATTCCTTCAACCAAAATGTGTGTATCAACGAAGGATCAGAGATGTACAATTCCATACACTCTTTAAGAATTCAACATAAAGGATTGTGTTAAAGACTCAATTAAACATTGAAAGTCCCTATTCATCACGCCTAAGATACACTCATAGACTTACAAACAATCTTTATCAACATAATGAAAGTAAAGTGATTTTAAATTGTTTATTTACATCACAAGATGAAAGCTCTTCTCATAATGAAATTAAAAATGCCACAATACTAACACATGGACGAGATCTTGTGTGATTCGAGAGGATTTCAACATAAGATTGCAACAGGAACAAGAAAAACTATTTGAAAACATTCTGAAATAAGAGCAAACACAATAATGCTCATGATCAACACAAATTCATTTCAAGGTTCATTAGATTCATCAGGAAGGGAGAGTTTCTTGAACAATCTCAGAGCTTGTCAATGGTTGTACACTTGCAACCATCTTGACGTGATTAAATCTAAAACACAAGAAAATAAACAGTTTCTCAGACGGTCTCTCAAGAAAATGGTTTTTCTCAAACTTTCTCAGAAAAATTAACCCCGACCATTTGCAAGAGTATTCTCATTGCATTTATACAATTTCACTCACTCACTCATCCCAAATTTTCCCCCCAAAAGTCTAAATCTTCAAGAGAATATTCCTCTTTACAACATACCATTTAATCATGTTTATTCCCTTGAAAATATCTTACTTTTTTGTTGCCAAGTGGATAAATCATGAATTGATCACGTTTCTCAGTTCCTCAACTATGATTGGGATGCCATGTCATAACTTTTGATAGTCTTTTTAATCATTCTTTTATTTTGTCATGTAAGAAATCCCCTTTTTAATAATTCTCAGGTGGCTCCATATGGCTTGATCTGACAAGCAATCCTTTTCACCTTTGAGAATACACCTTGAGGAATAGATACCTGCATTCGTGCCTCTTGAAATGAGTGTCCTCACATGGATTATACCACATATCCGCAGCTGCGAGTCCGAGTCGGCCAAGTGTAAAGAGGAGCCAGCGGAAGCTTCCACGTGTCTCCTTGTCGTAACTGCAAAGGTGATTTCTAGAGCTAGGTTCCTAAACAAGCGCAAGCCCTCCACATGTTTAGAACCCGAGAGAGTTTCACCGGTTGTTGAAAATTCTGAGCATGGGAAGGTCCAATGGAAGCTTCCACATGTCTATTCGGTGCAACTTCAAAGATGAAGTCTAGAGGTGGGACCTCAAACAAGCGCAGGTTCTCCACGTGCCCTCGGCCATTGAAAAAGTCTCAGTATAAAGAGGAGCTAGTGGAAGCCTCCAAGTGTTTCTCGTTGCACTTTTGATGTGGTGCCCAAAAGCGGAGACCCCAAACAAGCACGGTATCTTCACGTGTCTCAGCCCAGAAAAGTTGTTGAAAATTTTTAAGAACCAATAGAAGGTGCCACGTGCCTAGGGTCCGAGAAAGTTGCATCAAACGCTTGAAAAGTCTAAGTATGGGAAGATCCAACGGAAACCTCCACGTGTCTCTTCGACGCTCTTTCAAAAGTAAAATTTAGGGCAGTCCCCAAACAAGCACGAGCCCTCCATGTGGACAAGATTTGAGTTGAAGCGGGCAGGGGTGCTTTTCACATTTTGTATCACTTAAAGAAATTGTGCATTTTTGGACAATTTGGCCCGCCCATCCGCTTTTGATATAGGCTTTACACGTGGCTTTCTTGGGCGTCGACGGGGTTGCGGCTTACTTTATGACTTTCATTCTTTTTCAAAACAAAGCCGAGAATCTCAAAATCCTGGCGACCTGCCTCCCGCTTTTAACTTTCGATGTGGGCATTAGCGGGGACACTTCACTTTTATACTTTATTCCTTTTTCATAATAAAGCTAAAAGTTCCAAACACCTCCGACGACCCGCTTCCCACTTTGACTTTTCAATGCTGACTCAAACATGTGACATTATTTGGTCCCCAGCGGAATCGCGACTCATTTTATAACTTTGCTCCTTTTCACAAAAAGTCAAAATTTCCAAAAACCTCCGACGACTCCACCTTTGACTTTTCAAACCACCACGTGTCCTTTTGCGGGCCTTAGGCATTCCTTTTATATTTTCATTCCTTTCGCCATAATGCCTCAAAACACAAAAAGGGCCCACCTTTCCGCAACCACTTGATTTATGACAGTGTACATCTTTAGGGTTCAAAGTAATAATTTTGCTTCGCCGCTTCACATTGTTAAATAGCCAATTAGAAACTATCGGGGCCATGGGACCAATTTGGCATTTTTCACAATTGTGACAAAAGTGACAAGTTCACCAAAAAGACGCATCGTGCCGCATCCAATTAAAGATGACCACGTATCCACGGATGTTGGGACAGGATTTACAGAGGAGACACAATCGTGGAAGACCCAACAACAAAAAATTTCCCTACAGAGAGAAGACTGTAAATAAAACCATGACTCAATGTGATCCACGACCCAAGGAAAGGACTGATAATGGTAACCAAATGAAGGAGAAAGCTTTCACGCATCCATACAGGGAGACAAAGAATACTTCAAACCATGCGAGACTGAGAAATTTTGAACAAACAGGGTGAGATTAAATTGAGCTCCAACAAATATAAGTCTAGGTTATTGTAAAATAGTTGTTATTGTTGCATCAAATAATGAATTACACTTGGACATCATTACTAATTGAGATATATACATCTCAAGCCAGTCTAAAGTCCCTCCAAAGTTTATAGGAGAATTCAAAAGCCTCTTATTATATTTGATGTATTTGCAAATACAAATGTATGTTGTTAAGTGTTTTTGGCTAGGAGAATATGTTATCTTATTGCATTGATCAAGCATATTAAGACAAGAGTGAAGCGCACACATTTCACTCGCATGGGGAACACTACATTAGCCTTGATTCACACAAATATATATGCAACACATTAATTTAGCATGGAGTGAAAGAAAGTTTAGGTTTAGTTTAGGACTTCTTTTTCATAGTCTCTAGAGTGTTGTTAGGTTTAAGCAAGGAGAGGACAATTCCAAAACTAAGCACATCATCATAAAATTATAAACAAAGTTATTCTAGAGAGGAGAAATTTAAAGGCCTACATGTCAAATTTCGATCGCACATAGTCAACTCGGCATACATTATCAACACGAACTTGATCCAAGTCACATTTTCCATCCACAAACTTGACCTCCTTCATTGAATATGTACCCTACACAATTCAAGTTCATCAAATTCACAAGGCATGTTTCAAATATTGTTTAGATTCTATTATGAGATTCACTTGTTGAAACGTTGAAGCTGTTTTAAAGAGTTTAGGAAGAAAACATATGTCGCTTTAAAGAGAAATGGTCTTTAAAAAAATGCAACTATATCTTGCCAAAAATTAACTAATGAAATACTACATCTCATCCAAGATTTTTTTTGACACAGACACACATATATAAAATGAGTGTCTAATCTCAATATTATCCACATCCCACACCTAAGTATTAGCAGGTGGAATTGTTTTAGTATTAATTGGAGCATATTGTTTTAGCCTATGAAACTCAGAGATGGCGCTAAGTATATCATCTATGATCATGTGCTTGTATTAATGATTTCGCGCTGCCGTTGGGAAGTGATGAGTTCTGGTGGGAAACCATCACCGCGTAAATTGAATGCAAGCTTGACTTTAAACAAAGAAACGATCGTCTCTTGAATGTCTCTTGAATGAATGAATGAAAAAGTTGTTCTCCGTTACATTTTATCAGTAGAATCATGCATGGCACATCTGACAACGATATTATTTCATTTCAGCGGAATTGATTTTGTTGGAACGCAATCTCAAATGTTTGGTGAAGCATTAAATCACACAGCTAGCATTTCAATTCAAAACAATTATGCATTCTACACTGTACATGGGATTTGAATAGGTATATAAAGGGGAATCAATTGCAAACGTATCATCGACTAAGCATAAAATAATTCTCAATTGCAAACGGCAGGCAAGATGAAGATGGCATGCAAGTCGAAGCCCTTTGGATTGCTTGTATGCGACCATGCTTATGGTGGGTGCATTTGTAGTTGCCGAGAGCAGAAATGTTATCAAGGCAATACAACATATAAAATCGATAACTTCGGAGGAGGTTTGGGAGGTGGAGGAGGTGGTGGAGGAGGAGGCCTGGGAGGAGGTGGTGGAGGCAACATATAAAATCGGGAGGAGGTGGGGGAGGTGGAGGCTTGGAGGAGGGTTGGAGGGGGGTTGGGGGGAGGAGGCGGAGGAGGAGGAGGCGGAGGAGGTGCTGGCGCTGGTGGAGGAGCCGGAGGAGGCTTTGGCGGGGGAGCTGGAGGTGGTTTAGGTGGAGGTGCTGGCGGAGGAGCGGGCGGTGGGTTTGGTGGAGGAAGTGGTGGTGGTGTTGGAGGAGGTGCTGGTGGTGGTGCTGGCGGAGGATTTGGGGGAGGAGCGGGAGGTGGAGCTGGTGGAGGAGCAGGAGGAGGAGGTGGTTTTGGTGGTGGTGCTGGCGGTGGTGGAGGATTTTAAATGATTTGAAACTTCTGAATTCTGGATTGAATCAATCATTGATTCAGTGCCCTCCTGTGGAGAATTATAATAACAAGTGTTTGTTTCTACTCTTTTGAGTTTAGTTTAATTTGTTTCAATAAATCGTTAATTGTAATAATAATTCGTATCTTTTGAAGAATCCAAATTAAAATGCATATAATTTATTAAATGAAGAATTCATATTTATTTTAATATTTTGAGAATGCAAATTACACATGGTTATTTCTATTTCTCATAATATATGTGCAATTCCAATGTTTCATTTGGATTATTGTATTTTTGAGGCAGATAAGATATCTGATGAAAATTGTCGCAAAATTCTGTAACAACTTATCTAATTTGGCCGGATCTAATCTAATTCAGCTTATGTATAGCGCAACATAATAAAATAACTTGCATGTTGATAAAAAAATGACTGTCATTTTCAATATAAACAATAATATATTAGTTATATTTAAATAGAATATATAGAATATTTTTATTTTATGAAATCAAAATCTGAATTAAGTTTTATTGTAAGCAAATAATAGTAACTATAGATTAATTAAATAATTTGTGACAATGGATTTATATATTGTAGGAAAATATTTATTACTCATAGCAACATCATCCATAGTAGCTTGTGGTAGGCCGATACAAACCCTAGTATAAAATGACTAATACACAAAAAAACAACACAGTTAATGATATAGATTATAATGAATTTATGAGATTATATTAATAATAATAGTATTGATCTAAACATTTAGATTGTACAAAATAAGAATATGCCATAGAAGTGCATTTAAAGGTAGTTAATAATTATCAATTGCTTAAATTACAAAAAACAAAAAGCTGTGAAGTATATATATCTTCAAAGAGTTACATGTTGGCAAACTTCTAAGAGACAACAATCCATGAGAAATACATTTTTTTGGCAATATTCAAAGATTTTCCTTAAACACCATTTTTAGTATATAAGGCAAGCATAATGTATTCCAAGATCCCATATCTATTTAAAAGGGTATTTCACTAGACATTCCACAAGAATTTCACTTGTTTCCATATTTGACAAAAATATCTAAAAAATCCACATTTGATTATGATTTGATTGATGTTTAAATGCTATTCTAAAGCTCTATTTATAATAGCAAGTAGTAACAACTTCAATCATTTCTTATTTCTTCATCATAAATTAAGAGAATTTATTATTTTTCATAAAATATTTTTAAAATTTTTATATTATATGTAGGGAAATATTTATTTATTCATAGCAACATCATCCATAGTTGCTTGTGGTGCTCGATATAAACACTAGTGTAAAATGATTAATACACAAAAACGGCACACTTAGATCATAAATGAATTTATGAGAATATATTAATAATAAGAGTAGTGATCTAGACAATTTAGATTCTACAAAGTAAGATTATTCCATAGAAGTGCATTTGAAGGTAGTTAATAATTATCAATGTTTCACTTGCTAAAATTACAAAAAAATAAAGAGTTGTGAAGTATATATATTTGTATAGAGTTTCATGATGACAAACTTTTAAGAGAACAATCCACAAGAAATACATTTATTTGACAATATTTAAAGATTTTCCTTAAACTTTATTTTTAGTACATAAAGCAATCATAATGTTTGCCAAGATCCCATGTCTATTTAAAATGGTATTTCACTAAACATTCCACAAGAATTTCACTTGTTTCCATATTTCAACAAAATCATCTAAAAAATCCACATTTGATTATTATTTGATTGATGTTCATATAGTAACAACTTCAATCATTTCTTATTTTTTCATCATAAATTAAGAGAACTTATTATGTTTATAAAATATTGGTCATAATAAAATATATTGAAATTTTTTATCTTGTGGTTAGTGGCATTAAACAATCTCTTAATTGATGCCACAAATCTCAACGTAATTTTTACAATAAAAAGAACAGTCACAATGACGTGATGTTGCCCTCTCTTGAAGAAAGAAAGGTAAGTACGCATTCAATCAAATCCCACGACCCTATACAAATATGATTTTACAATTGAATTTGAGAATTTTGGGGAAGGACATATTATGTGCGTAAATGGATTGGCTTGAAGGAGGCGAGTAAATTTCAAACTAAGTTACAAGTTTATTTCATAGGTAAAGAGGAATTTGTGAATTTTATCTTGTAGAATTTGGTTTCATGAAAGAGACTATTCAAGTGACCAATTATTTTTCAGTAAAATTGGAGATGAATAAATGAATTGGACGTGTAAAGACGGATTTCTTGTGAGAATAAAACCAAAACAACATATCATGGCTATAATGATCACAATAACTATTACCCAAAAAAATTAACTTTAAAAGGCCCATCAACTAATTATCATATACCACAAGCATTATTTGATCTCCAAAACTACTCATCTTTATTCATGAGATTAGTAACACTCGGTTCTCAACTCAAAGTTCTATGTTAATGAACCATTAAGTTCACGGCATAACTTCACCAACGATACTATTACATACAGTAACACTAATGATCCACTTCTTGAAGTGACATTAATGTATTCTAGTTATACAGCCACCTGTATAACCGAAAACCAGTACAATGATTACTGCTCAGATGAAATCGAAATTCATTTTTCCATAATTCATATGTTCAATTGTTACAATACAATTTTTAGACATGATATTTTCCGGACGTATCATGAAACATACTGGGATTATCTAATTTCTGTCCAGTAAAAAATGCCCAATAAGAGAGAGAGAGAGAGAGAGAGAGAGAGAGAGAGAGAGAGAGAGAGATTTAATAATATTCGTACCAATAAAAACTTTACAAAACATAAAAATTCACTTCATATTTAAAAATTATTAAGATTATGTAGCCATTTAAATTGAATGGTTATATTATTTTAAAGAATATTGCTTTTTTAATAATTACATCATCATTATTATTATTATTATTAATTTTTGTTAAATAAAAAATTTACAGCCATTACTTATTTTAAACACTTTATATACATAAACATATATATCAAATTTACAAGTATATTTTAAATCTGGAAGATTGAAGTTCGGTTATTTTTCAACATATTTAAGTTAAAATATAAAAAATGGTGAACTTGAGTCAAATAAAAACCCCATCCATCTCTCTAAGCACTGTGTTAATATTTATTTTATTTTATTTTTCTAAATATTTTCTTCATATTGAATTTGGATTTTAAATTTGACCTGCGCCCTTATAATTTTGAATGGGGATATAGATATATATTTTAAAGAGAGATCTCAATGAACGAGTAAAATTGATCGAAAGGATTCAAATAAATATGTGTTTTTGTTTTATCATAGCATAGATTAAATGTTAAATATTGAAGACTAATTGACTATGTAAATAAATTTTTTTGGTGTATTTCCATGCTCGATTGAGAATTCACAAATGGAAATAATACTCTCATAAACTGCTAGAGAAGACTAATCTACTGCACTATCACACGTATGAGGTGCTTTCAAATGGCCAAACGATATGCATCGTACACGTGCCACATTGCTTAAAATATATGAAGGTATAAGAACAACCAGAATTAAATAGGCCAACACTCTAGCTGGATAGCCAGAACTATTATAAATCATTTCATTGTAAAGATACAGGCATAAAGTGAACAATTGTTACCAGGTGAATAACTGTTATACCTAACTATGGTGAGAAATAGAATCGTCCTTTCCAATGGAATTTGCAACTATATTAAATGATTTGTATGAGACCTGAATAATACCTGCACACAACCTGAACATCCTCTCTGAGAAGAAATAACAATAATATGAATCGGTATATAAAGTTATAGCATATAGCCTGCATCAAAAATATAAAAAATTGGAATGCACATGTGACAGGAGAATGTATAATTTAAATAGATGGTCATTCTCTTCATTATCATATCCACACCTTTTTAATTCCTTTCAATAAAATAGAATTTAAAGAGAATGGTTATTTAATAAAATAGAAAATATATAATTGAGAAAACTATGACGAATTACAAAGAAAATGCTCTTTAGAAAGGCCTATCGGCCAAATATCATATATAAAAATTACGGTGTATTAAATAATTGATAGTAGAAAGATCTCAAGAGTGTTGCTATGTATGTTTCTAACAAAACATAGATTAAATGTTAAATATTGAAGAATAATTGATTATATAAATAATGTTTTTGTGTATTTGCTGCTCGATTGAATTCACAAATGGAAATAATACTCATAAACTTCATAAATAATTTCTTCTATTATTGAAAATTTTATAAATATTTTAAGTTTTTAAAAGACAATATTACTATTGAAACATACTTTTATATTAATATAAAGGAGAGTTACATAACAAGGTGATCGAGACAACTCACGGTCCCACAAAATGTCACGAGGGCAACAAAAGTACGTCACAACGGCAAACACAAAATACCACGAAGGCTTACAAGAGCACGCCCAAAGGGCAATCAGATATCATATACAAAAGACAAAAGAAAACATCAGTGCACACGCCGCCACCTAGTGAGGAGGGGGAGGATTATCCCGGGTAGGGATGAAAGCTCCGCTAGTAGGCTCAACAGAGCAGCGGATCCACTTCCCAACCCTACTGCTCTGGAAACCGCATCTGAAGAGGCACCATAATTCCCCACCCAGGTGGTGGCGATCCTGCAAGAGTGTTCATTCTTTGGTGGTGGCGAGCCCCCCAGGGAGTGCCGGCAACATCTTTCCCCTCGGGGGAAGACTCCAACCAGTCCAAGGCGAGACGGGGGGAGAGCGAGCCCGAGGGAGAGTAGAGCGGTGGCTACGAGAGTGGATCCTCTTACGTGTATTCACAGGCGGTGGTCGTCGGGGTGGCGAGGGCTAAGGTGGTGGCAGTGGTGGATCGGGTGGAACTCGGCTCATGGTACATGGTGCACTCCACCCAGTGATCATGTAGTTCCTATAGGTGTGTAAATTCCAAAGCAACCTTTGTATCCTGAGCTTGAATATGAGATCGCACAAGTAGACAAAATAATCACCTTGTCATTAGTAGAAAAGATGAGAATTGTAAGATCATTTTTGAAAATAAAGGCATTGTGAGCTTTCCAGATATGAAATAAAATGCATGCACGAAAAAGATGCCATAAATTAGCGATAGAATGAGGCCATGGAATAAAGTCCCCAAATAAAGCCAGACGCCAAGAGAAAAACTTCGGGGTGATAGGGAGAAAACAAGGAATGAATCCAACGCTAAATAGCTTACACACGCGGGAAAAACCAAAATAAATGTAAAAAGACTCTGAGTTAGAGAAAAAGGAGAAGGTCGGGGTGGAAATGTCAATATGTCAAAGTCATTCACCTAAAGGCAAACCTTGATAAATCAAACACCATAGAAAATGGTTAACTTTAGGTTCAAGAAGAGGGTTCAATCACAATCAAGCTGCTGCGAAGCTAAGTAGTGGGTAGCGATAGGAGTCCCCAACGAGCATTTAACTTTGAAATTGTGGGTGACACAGGACAGGGACGTTGATAGATAGTGTGAGAATTGTAACACAAAAAATATATATCGTGATTCCATCACTAGTCGCGCCACCAAGGAAGTTGGTGAATGGAGGCCATGTTTATGAAGCATCACATTTGGAAGAAGCTCCTGAATCTTACAAATCGAAGGAAGATCATAATTCTGCAAATGGAATTTGGCTTTAAGTTCAAGCCAAGTGATCTAATCTTTGTGGTGCACCAAATCTTGTATAGTGTGAATGCCTTTGCAAAAAAATTCAAATGGCTTGATGCATGGGAGTTAAGCTAACAAAAGTGTGCCCTCAGAAAGAATTGGTGACCACCAGATGTTGTGAGTATTAAACAAAAGGCCAGTGTGAAATCCATCGCCAACCCACCATAAAAAAGGCTTCACCTGCTCGAAGGCTTTCCAAATGCTCTTAGCCACAAAGGTACCTGAAATCTTAACTAGAGCAGATGTAATAATAAGAGTATGTAAACCAATACCATTCCAGCTCCGCTTACCATACGGGGCACTAGATTCAATACAATGTCTCAACAAAATCTGCCAACATCGATCCCCAGAAAGATTGCGGATAATCCACTTAGCACATAGAGCCACACTTTTCCTGTAAAGATCAAGAATGCCCATACCACCTTGCTCGTGAGGGAGGCAGCAAACATCCTAGGCTACACACGGTGAAAGCCAAGCTGAACTAGAACTTTTACACTAGAGAAAATCCCCATAGAAATTTTAGCCCGACGATTGAGCGAGGCCGAGATGGGCACCAACAAGTAGAGTAATAAACATGGGTGGCAACAAGAATTTTGGTACACACCTGAAACTTGCCCGCTAAGGATAGCGGTTTGGAGGACCACTTCATGATTTTTTGCTCTACCCTATTAACCACATATGTCTAGAGAGTCGCCAAATCACTATCGAAGGCAAAAGGAATGCCTAGAAAGTGAAATTGCTCACCGATGACCAATCCAAGTCTAGGGGTAAGCCTGAAGCCAATCAAGCATTGCGAAAACCAAGCATTGGCAAACAACTTTGGTGAAAACCAAGCATTTTGGCCATCTGAATGTTGGAACCAAAGGCTAAATAGAAAGTGGATAAACAATCGAAAATGGAAACGAAATTTTGCTTAGACTTAGCCACAGTAAGGAAGGAATCATCTGCAAAATTCCCATTAATCAACTGTGTGTGGTGGTCAGGTAAAGTAATGCCGTGAATTCGACCCTGGGTAGCGTGATGAGCAATTAAGTATCCCCAGAGCATCTGCCGCAAGAACAAACAAATCCGGAGCAAGAGGGCAACCCTGTTTGATGGAGCGGTAGAGTCCAATGGCTTGAGACTGATGGCCATTAATAGTGAGTCGAGTGGAAGCATTGGAGAATAGAGTAGAAACAATAGAACAAAAGAAAGCACCAAACCCTAAGGCCTTGAGCATAGCCAAAATAAAGGGCCACTCAATACGATCATAAGCTTTTTCAAAATCAATTTTTAGAAAAAGAGGCTTCTGATAGGAAATACGAGCCCATTCCATTCCTTCCCATACCGTAAGAAGATTATCCAGAATATAATGGCCTTTGACAAAGCTAGTTTGTTTAGCCGCATAATAATTGGAAAGCGAGAATATTAGCAATCCATAAAAGCTAGAGCTTTAGCAAGAATTTTGTAGGAGACGTTCAACAAAGTGATCGGCCGCCAGTTGTTAATAAGATCTGGATTGCCTACTTTTGGAATGAACTTGATGTTGCCTTGATTGATGAAAGTTCCCAAGGAGCAAGATTGAAGTGCCTCAAGATATACTTTGAGTAAATCAGGACCAACAATCGACCAAGTGGCTTTATAGAATTCACTGGGAAAGCCATCCAAACCGGGAGATTTATCATTGGCTAAACAAAGTAAGGCAACATGAAGCTCGTCTAAAGAAAGAGGAGCATCACAGTGAGCCAATGAGCTAAATCCTGAGAAGTGAGTTGTGAAGGCACCACATCAAGGCATTTCTATAAAGCGAAGCTCATTCAAGAGAATCCTCCTGAGCTTGAAACACTAGACAATAATGCTTGACAAAATTAGAAGAGATTTTTGGGAGCTTGGTAAGCCTTGGTGGGACTCATATATAGCCTTGATATGTTGACGAGCATGCTTGACAAGGGATTTGAAGGGATTTAAAGAAGCTTTATCTCCCACCTTTAGCTAGTGGATCCTCGAGCGGATCTGAGCACCCCGAGAAATGTAGGATTCACTAATCTTGAGCTTATGCCAAAGAGATGCAGCCTGAGATTGAACCTAAAGATCAAATGGATTAGATTCAAGAGTAAGGATACCTACCAAAATTTTGTATGTAGAGAAGAATCAGCCCATATTTGAATCCGAAGCAACTTGTTTTCCAAATCGGCGGAGAAATTTGGAGGTGTGTTGGAGTGCCGCCTCCCACCAAGAGTGGTAGCTAGCAAAAAGGGGGACGTGGCACCATGTTCCAAATTTTGGTGATGAGTTGGATCACTCTAGGGTGATGAAGCAATGAGACATTGAGAAAAAACTGCATACTCGGCACCTTGGGAGGGCCCCCTGCCAAACAACCTTAAATGTTATCGGATGATGGTTTGAAAAAATCACATCAAGACCAAACCTTGATAACAGTGGAGCCATGCATGTCAAAATTAAAATAGGCCTGCTGAGTAAGAAGAGCATGATCAAGACGTTTTAATACGTGATCAGATCCTTCTCGAGAGGTTGGTCCAAGTAAACCAAGTGGAATCTAGAAAATCCTACCACCGGTTGAGAATCGGATCGGAAAGGCCCCAATGGCTTTTAAGGTAATACCAAACAACTCGTTCTCCATGGAAAAAGCACATGAAATTTCACCACATTTATCATCAGGATGCTCCACCATATTAAAGTCACCACAAACCAACCAATAAGCAAAAGGTAAGTTGTCACCTAACCACCGCCATAATAATATTCTTTCGGAAGCGTCATTAGGAGCATAAACATTGAGAATACCAAAGGACATATCATTAATATGCAAAATAACCCACACCGCCCAATGGCTCAGGTCATGGCCCGAGGAAATAATTAACACTGAAAACTTTGGCACGATGGAAATGCTAGCACCACCCCGACCATCAATGTGATGAGTGTGAAAGTGCACAAAATCAGGGGCAATACACATCAACGAAGTCTGAAGCAAAAAACCAGAAATCTTGATTTCTATAAGCAAAGAACATCTAAACCGCTAATTAATAGACAGATAAATGAAAGAGAATTTTCGTGAGGGCTCTGTTAGCCCCCGCACATTCCATGATAGAAAATTCATGAAAAATCAGACATATCAAATGCTCCTTGCCCATCTGTCAAGAAAACCCATCCTCAAATCGAGAATGGAAAAATTATTGGCAAGCAGAATTTGTTCTAAATGAGAAGGATCAACTTAAATGGAGTGAAACTTATCCCCATTAACTCCCCACATGTCGCGCTCCACCTCACGAGGTGGGCTATGCAAATGTCGTAGTGGTAGAGAAGTTAAAGCCAAATTCCCATAGTTCTCAATAGTTTTTTGCATCTCTTGGCTCTGCGAGGCGGTGGCTGCAATGGAAGTTGAAGGATTGGGTTGATCTATTAGAGGCTCATCTCTGGCGGGTGGTGGCAGTGAAGGAGAAGATGGGGAAAAAAATTCTACAGAATGCCGCGCCCTCAAGTTCTTTTTTGAACCCACCACCTTCCAACCATCATCCTGAGGAGTAACCATAGTTTTTGGTGTCACAGACGGTGCGGGAGTGGGTTTAGAGTGAGCTAAAAGGGGACAATCCTAATATGATGGTTCGAGGCCTAACAACAAAAACACGTGTTCGGGAGGTTAAAATACATGACCTTTTGAGAGATTTTCAGGACCCCCCTGAATATTCTAGATGGTCCTGTAAATCTTTCACCAGGTTCACTTCGACACATACACGCTTATTAGGTCGGGCATAAAAAAATGGTCTTGCTCATGGCATAACACCCTACCAATGGGTTTGACTATCTCATCCAGAAAAGACCAGAGATGAACAGGAAGACCTAGGGAGCTCAATCCAAATAGGGATTTTGAGCGAAACCTGGCTAGTCGGGCTAAAATCTGGAGTCCAAGAGGAAAGCACAAGAAGGGTATTTCCTAAATACCAACACACCGCCTTAGTCATAAGGGTCTAGACCTATGAGGGTTCATGAAAGGTAAACAAATAAAAACCTTTGGTGAGATTGAGACACTAGAAACCTGGATGCCGAAAGACTCCCAATGGTTTTTCATCCAATTCTGTAAATATGATTCAGATGGGATGCAACCACAAAAATAGGCAATAAGGTAGTGGTTATGATACCAAGTCACTACAGGATCCAAAAACTCATGAGCAATAACCACATATGGGGAGGGTTCAGAGTCCATACCTCATCGTAGACTTTTGGGACAAACTTCCATGCGCGCTTGGGAGCCATGGTCACCATAATCAACAATCGTTGATCTGGGGGAGGTGGTGGCCATTTATAAGCGCGAACACCACCTAAGCGGTGAGCACAGACCGAAACTCACTATGATAAGACTAGGGAAGACCACTAGAAGGGATAAGGACATACAATTAGTGTAGCAAAATACAATAGGAAAAGCATTTTTTCATATAGGTATGTATGTCACTTAATATTTGTTGATATGAATAAATGACCATCAAATTTAAATCTAATTTAGAGCAATCTTAATTTTTATGCAAAACTGTCGTATTTGAAGTTAGAATGCATCTCGAATATATTCATAATATATTCTATTAATGAAATTCTCATGAATAATCCCTTCTAAATAAATTATAAAAAGAACACCACTTAAATCCAATCTAAAACTTAAAATTGATGTTTTATATTTATCTATGTAAAAGATTAGTGCATCCAATTTTAATAAATATTATTCACGATATTGCCAAAACTTACATTTATTTATATAAGGAGGAAAAAAATTGTGTTTGAAATTTTGAGCGTGTTTTCAAATAGTTCTTATTGATGCATTAATTATGTCAAAAAATTTAAGTTTTGTTTCATTGACACTAATGTGAATGTTGGAAGATGAATATCGTTCCATTCATAGTCTCTTGTGAAACAAAGCATAAATACAAACTACGAGAGGAAGTAATTCACATAAAATCAAGGTGTTAAGTAAATCATCACTCTGTAAATTGAATGCAATCTTTACTTTTAATAAAACAACGGTAGAGTTAATGTAGTCTCTCTCTTGCATGAATGAAGAATGTAGGGAAAGACAACAAGAGTTAAGTATGTTTTTATGGGAACAACCTATCCCTCACGTACATTCGTGAGGGATTTGGCCAAAATTGAACCTACGACCTCTAAGTTAGTAAGCATAGCTCCCGCTAATGCATTACAAGTACTATTTAGACAAATTTGTCAGACATTTGACTATATTGACCATTCACAAACGTGCGTGAGGGTTAGGCAAAACGGTTTTTGTGAGGGTGGGGTTCATTAAGTGAACATATTTCCCTACTTTAATATTATTAGGGGATCTAATAAATGTTTGTATTTGGACTTGTTTGTTTTATTCAAACTATTTAGTGACAACACAATAAACTACTAAAGTGACATATTTGAAACATAAAAAGATATTTCATTTTATTTTAGGGCTTATTTGTTGAAGCAATTTACTAAATACAAATATCAACATTAACTTCACAAGTACTAATATGTACATGAATACAAGTTACAATATTCATTTTTCAGAGCATACTTGTTCATATTCACAATATTATCCCAATATTTAAGTAAAACTCGTCCTTTATGGACATACATGCACATTTTGACAAGCCTTCAAGTTCACATTCAAAAATATTTAATATTAAAAAAAGGTATTTAATATTAAAATAAAATGTTTGTTATATATTAATTCACACAAATACACCTTTTGTACATTCACCTCATCAAA
The DNA here is from genome assembly GCA_018340775.1 of Taxus wallichiana var. yunnanensis. NCBI lineage: Eukaryota > Viridiplantae > Streptophyta > Pinopsida > Cupressales > Taxaceae > Taxus > Taxus wallichiana. The sequence continues at coordinate 147,940,670 of CM031233.1, forward strand.
GCCAACGCCCGTAACAAAATTGTGTTGCACTCATCATTTTTCTAATTTTTTTGAATTAATGCTATGATTTAATTCATAATTTTAAATACCCCTCAGAATCTCAAATTTTGAATTCAAATGGGATTGACTCTTATAAATTGGATGAATAAGGATATCCCAACATTTTATTCAAAAACTAATAGAGCTCACAAATAATAGAGACTAGAATTGGAAGAGATCAAATTTGGATATCTAGATAAACCATATATTTAAGAGGTAAGTGTTAGTTATTTGCTGATACTTACAAAATGCTTAAAATGTACAAAATGTTTGACTATGTATAGAATTTTTGAATTTACATATAATATGAGAGTATACATTGAGTATCAAATAACATAATAATTAAAGAATGTATGAATATAAAATAATGTTGTGTTTTTGAGGAAGTTAACATCATGAATATCTACAAACTAATTATGTTCATCCTTGGTTCAATTTAATTATGTGTACATGATATATAAAAGTTTATTATTGATTTAACAAGGATGGTACAATATAATCACTAGATCTTATTTACAACTCATATTAGATAAGAAAATTGCCACACATTGCTTAACCTAACATGTAATTGAAAGTACAAAACAAAGGTATAGAGGCACTTAACTTACCACAAATTATTTCTAGAAAGATCTCAGATTGGGCACCAAAGAAACTAGGAGAATTGATCCTATACAACCCTCACAAATAGGACTAGAACTGCAACTATGTTGAGTTTAGGGTTGTACAACACGGTTAGGACCATGTCATTTAGTCCAGGACCTTCTATATGATATTGAAATTTCTCTGAGATAACTTCTATAATTTTTTGGGTTGCTTGCCTTCATGGATTTTTTTGTCACTATCAAACCAAGTAGTTGTCACACATGCAACGAAGCTCTTTGTGTGAATTGATCATCATCTCAAACTCTAGCCATAGATGAAGAGTCCTACAAAAAAAACATTAGAAGGTTATGGGAACCCTCATACACTACGACATTTGCACTACTTTGAAGAGGTATCAAACCGCACATCATTCTCTACCTAACATGTGATATCTAGATAGATCAATCAAATTTGGCAATTGTTTTGACCATACTTGCTTTGAATTGGATCTTGCTAAAAACACTTGGAGAGAGGATGTTTAAATGCTTGTAGATGAGAGATATAATTGTCTTTACTAGGTTCGTAGCTTCGGACGTGATGTGGATGCTGCCCTAATGACTTTAGATGTGACAAAGTGTGATATTTTGGGAGCGTTGGATGCCTTTTACAAATGTATGAAGTGAATGTTTTAGTACATTACCTTAGGAGTTCCATGTTAGCAAATAAGGTAGTGTTTACATTCTTAATAATTTTTGTAGATGATTTGTTTAAGAAAGGCCAACTCAAAGGAAGTGTAAGACCCGGTGAAAGATTTGAAATTGAAAGTGCAGTTGGAAAACACGTTAGTCCAAGACCATACAAAGAGGTTAGGACTATATGGTATGGTTCTTACTAAAATGTATAGTCCTAGACAGGAGCAAGGAATGTGTTGAATGAGATTTGGAACTGGTAAACTAATATTTCTATATAGATTTTGTGCATTGAGTTCTCAAGATGTCTCGACATGTCAGTGTGTAAGGATAAAAAAATCTAAACAATGGACCTCAGAAAGTGCTAATAATGAATGAAGAAGTCATATTTAGTATATCAAGAGTGTTTGGTCAAATCAAGGGTTTCCAAAGTGTAAATACCAATTTTGAGTGTCTACATTTGTCCCCCTTTAAGTATGAAATTTAAAATTGCATGCTTAAAGGAAAATTGAACATGAGTGTGTAAACACATTTTGTCTTTGCTTGAATATTTGTTTTGTAGTTGCGTTTTTGTGCTTGGTGTTGGCATGCTACATAATGAAACCTTCAACATAGAGTGTAGTCAATGTCCATGGCCAATAATTTGATCAGTAATTTCGAATAGAACTTCAGTAGCAGAAAATATTTACATTTGTGTATATGTAAAGTGAAAAGATGTTAACAAGGGAATAATACACATGCTTGTTCATTCTTTGCTTGTGCTTTGTATTTATTGAACTTCACTTAAGGATTGGGGTAATCAGTCCCCAATCAATGTCAAGGAGAAGTTGAAGTGTTAGATATATGCAACCCAACATTAATGTACAACCAACTTTAAAACTCAATATATTGTAAATATCTTGAACTCAAAGAAAATAAATCTTCTTCTTCATTATTCAATCATGAATTACAATGCTTCATAAATAGGAAAAAAACTCCCAACTCGATTTGCCAAGAAAACTCTAACTAACTTTGACTAAATCTACTCTAGGTGGTGGAATTTACTATTTTTAGTAGTTTACTAGAACCTACTATTCTTAGTAAGTTCGCATGCTTATTCGTATGGGAACATAAATTTCCACACATCTTCTACATGCCTAAATTAGAGGAATTTCCAACTTTCTAACCTACTATGCATTCAAGAGACTAAAATTTACTAATGCCCTAAAATAGGAAAAACTGAATTACAACTTAGATCCTAATTTTTGGCCTTCAGATGGTGGATTTCGGGCTGAAAATGTGTTGAAACATGCTCCAACTAGCAAGTCAAGTTGACCGGTGCATTCATCTCATCAAAATAGGTGTTTTAAAAAACGGACTCAAACGAACACCGGAGCACAAACAAATTATGACCTTTTCAAGTTCTGCTAAAAGTAGTGCATCAAACATGGAAATGTACAAGAGAACAAAGAATAAATAGGTACAAAAGTGCCCCTACAAAAGGAAGAAAACTATGTATCAAATATATTCGAGAAACTTTAATATTTTCCCCTTAAAGTTTGATAGAGAGGAAAGTTTTCCCATGAATTTCTTAGCTACTTTGTTGCCTTCCATAGCCCCACAAATCACACATGTAGATGGATCTAAACATAATTTTGTAAATAATGACATACAATACTAAAGAGAATAGGTGCCCCAAAATTCTCCCGATATGCCAAAAACTGAATATGTAATGAAACAAACACTAAAATGTGTTGAAAATATGTAAACAACGCTAAACAAGGAAGGAGATCCATGCCCCAAGATTCCCGAAAATAAAACTAAGACCGAGTGATGATGTGAAGAAGGAATGAAGGACTTCATGCCCCATATACCGATCCGAACTATGAAAACTTGTGTATAAAGGTGAAAATATTTTTATGGAAATTGCCCCCAATCAAAAAGATATGGCGGTAGGGACCATACCATACAACTCTTACCAAATTGTACGGTTTTGCACATGTGTTGGATTTTACCAAAAATTTGTGTGTGACTATATTTTGGGTTTTTATACTATGTTTGTACCTACATCGGCCCCAAAATTTTTTTTTGTGTCTAGTGAAAAAAGTAGAATAAAATTGGATATATTCTCCCTCTTTTAAGGCATGTGCAAAATCCATGTTTGAGCATCTTGCTCAAAATAAATAGGTATATATTTCTAAATGATATATATGAGAAAGCTGTGTAAATTGCTGAAGATGTTCTCATCTTAGATAACTTATACCTACAAGAGGAAATTTTTTTGTGCATGGTGGCAACCATGGTGCGTGACAAAAACAATGCTAAAGACAAGAAACAATTTAGTAATAAAAATAACTAGCAGAAACAATGCATGTAGACAAACAAGAACAATATATACATGTAGCTAATTTGAAAATAATGTCATACAAGAGCATACAAAAGGATTTTGAGGACTGTATACATGGTACACCCACATCGTCACAAGACAATTAGAGCTCGTAGGCCTGTAAATAAGAGTAAGTAATTGAAAACAAGATAGGCATGATGCCATAAACATGGGAGACATATGGTTTCACAAAACAATTGAGTCACATGTACCACAAGCAAGGAAAACAATCAGGCGATAACACACACACACACACACACACACACACACACACACACACACACACACACACACACACACACACACACACACACAAGCATGTATAAAAACATGTAAATACATGATAATATGATGTAGTAACCAACATAGGAAAGATATATGAACCAAAATATGTCAATGTTTCTCTTGAAGACACATGTGTTAGTCTTGTTAGTTTGAAAATTAGAAAGTACACAATGTATATAATTGAGCATAAATAAGGATGTGCAAATGAACTAAAATATAATAATAACACCAATAGGATATGGATTGATTTCCCCCAAATAATGCAAATGAAAGGATACATGAGTGCCCCTATAAGCATGTACCAATTTGTGTGTCTTGCATTCAGACTCAATATACCAAGTGGATACATGTTTGTAAAGTAATAAAGCATGTTATCTATCAAACCAAAGTGATAAACAACATGTATAATTTAAAGTGCTAATAACTCAAGTAAAATGCACAAGTCTTGATTTTGTATTATTTATGAATATTTGAATGTTTTTATATTATCACAATGCATAGCTATGTACAAACACATGTGGGTGGCAAGAAAGCTACCAAGTGTCATCCATGAGATAATCAATACAAGGATCAAACCTATTAGGGAAGGGTCTGCCATGTTATGGAGCTTAGTGTAATGAGAGACAAGGAAGAGTCTATTATGTTGAAAGTAGTATAGACACCCCAAAATTACACACTTGTTTCCATCTTATCCCAATTCGCTTCCTAGTACACCTTGTAATTCACCCATTTGTGATTAATTGATTAAATTGATTAATTCATACACATTGCACCCTTTGGATTAATTAAATTAATCCCATGTACCCCTAGTACCCTTTTAGCTAAGTTAATTATCATTTATTAATTAAATTATTAATTAATTAGTTAGTGTGTGCACATCCTAGTCAACAACCACTTGGAATCCACATCCTCATCCTAGTTAACTACACTTCTAGAATCCTAGAAAGGTGGGGAACAATTGAATTGCACGTACAACCACCTTTCGGATGCAACTTCTGCAATTAATTCCATCATTGCCCCTAAATGCCCCGGAACTACTGTAACCTCCTCCAATGTTATTTTTAGCATGTGCATTCAACAATATTCAACCAACTTCCAACTACTTTTGCCTCTATAAAATGCAGGCTTGTCTTATCCCAAATCCTCCTGAATTGTTTGCAAGTAAACTCTGTCAATTTACATTCTGAAGCTTTCCAACTTGCTCGTAGCAATTGCATCCCAAGTTTGGAGAACATTCAAGAGCACCCACATCCATTTACAAGGTTCACAAACAAAGTTTCTACAACCTTACTAAGGTTTGCACTAAAGGATTACATGGAGGTTTGTAAAATTATTTGTTTATCTTTCCATTATTGTGATTTTTCCTTGTTTACATTTTGGCACGCCCATGGGACACCCCACATTTCTTTCTTTAATTTTAGTTAATAATTTTGTGATCTAACTATTTCTTTATGTTTATTGTTCTTATTTAACCTTGTTATCAAAATTTTAGCTTCTCAAGTGAAGTACAGAAATAAAAAAAAAAAAACCAATTGTTGGGTCATTTTTCTCACGTTTAAATTTTTCACTGAGAGTGCTACCGTAACCCATCTTGGAAGCCATAACGTTTTCTCCCGAACTCGGAATGAATTCATTTTTTTACGGAAAGGTATTGAAAATATCTATGTAATGGAAAAATAATTTTCTGATTTGGACTTATAGAAAATTTATCGTTTCATTTCTCCTAACTCTTGTCTTTTTTCAAAAAATAAAAATAAAATTGTATTTTTTTAAACTTTAATTTGTTTTTTTTTTTTAACGTAACAACCTCACATGTATGATCTTTCCTTGCACTTTCAAATTGATCTGGGAAATCCAAAATGTGATTTTTTGTATGTGTTTTTGGAATTAACCTTTCTTTGTGTTTTTAATCAAATCTTATTTTACATGTGTGCTCTTTCCTCATGCTTTTTAAAGCGATCTTAGAAATCAAAAGCGTGAACTTCCTTATATTGTCTTGTCCTCTACCTACTCCGGCGAGACATTATAATATTTTCTTGCACGACCCACTCTCATGAAGATTGAAAACAAAAATACTTAAAAACTACTAACTGTAGGTTGTCAAACGGTGTACAACCAAACCACATTAAGTTCAAAGATAAGAAAAACACCACATTCAAAACATTGCATATGCAGGTTTCGGTTAAGAGATACGACTTGTCTACTTTGAACTGGGAGAAGTTTCCTTTAACATAAGTCTTAAGATAACAAGAGGATGCTTCCAAGAACCCCAAAGTAGTCCACACAAGAGGGAACCTTGTGGACGAAACGGGAACCTTTTATCCTACCTGAATAGTAAAGCCTTGTGAGTTAGAGTCACATATATCCAGTAGTGGTGACCCTAGTGCAATTCATTTTGAGAAAGATATTTTCTCAGGGTTTCAAAGGGGGTAAATTAAAGTCATCAGCTATCAATAGCATCGTGCTCGCTCAGGTATATTGCTGACACCTAGTTGAGTGAACCACCTAGGAAGCCACACCTTGTCCAAGCCAATCTAAGGTAGAGGCCAAAACTTTCACTACATCATTTTTCATTTTTATTGTGTTACACACTTGTGTTTCACTTTTGTCATTCACGTTTCTCTCTCTCATCCACCTTGTTGCTTTGTAAACGTGTTTAAGTCTTGGGTTACAGACATCCATATCCATACTCAAGCACTTTCATTTTTAACTAAGTCTTGACAACGTGATACTCACTTTATCATAGTCAAGCACCCTCTTGATCATCTTGGTATTTCATTGTTGTAAATCTTAAGTTTAACGTTATCTTTTTGAACTCTAAGCATTCCACATTCTTACCTCATTACATTACACGTTCACTTTGGTCAATTGATGGCATTCTTTAATCTCTTTCTCCCATCATCTTACATTGTCAATTACAAATTCACTTTGTTGAATTGATGTCATTCTTCAATCTCTTTCTCTCATCATCTTGTGTCATCAATTATACATTCACTTTTTTGAATTGACAACATTATTCTATCTCGCTTCCATTATTCTTACATTTTGCATTTCAAATTTGCTTTATTAAGTTGACGACAACTTCTCTATCTTTCTTTCATCATCCTACGTTGTCATACTTCGTAGTTGTTTTGTTGCATTGTCGACATCATCATTACTTCATCACTTCTCTCTTTAAATCATCCACTTTGCTTTGATTTGATATCACTAATCAATTACTTCCCCTTGGCTCTTATCTCCACTTTTGTGAGATTTGGACCTTTTTCGTTTTCATTACTTCACTTCTTGTGACGACATTCACTTTTTTGTTCTTTTTGTGATCCCCTTTCTTTGTTGTGTTTCCTCTTTCAACATACTTTTGTTAAGAGTAAACCTCTTTCATTGTCTTCTTAAGTCTTCTCTTTTAACACACTTTTTATTAAGGGTTGACATCCTTCATTATCTTCTTCAGTTTCCCTTTTAACATCCATCTTGTTAAAAGTTGAGCAAAATCATCATTTTTCCTAAGTCTCTTCCTTTAACAAATTTTTGTTAAGATTTGAGCATCGTCCATCGTGTTTTAAGTCTCCTCGTGTAGCACTTTGTCACAAGTCAAGCACAATAACTTCTTTTGTCTCTCCCCTCTTTACATTCAATTTTGTAAAGGATCATAAAGTCATTTCAAACCTCTTCATATTTCTTAACACTCACTTTGTTAAGAATCATCTAAACTAACATTTCAACCCATCTTCCACCTTAACATCACTCATTTTGTTAAGTGTTGCAAAGTCCCTCTTTTCGTCACTCTTATCACTCATTTTGTTAAGATTTGATCGTATTCATCTTGTTAAGCCTTGTCTCCCTTAACACTCATTTTGTTACGTGTCGAGCACATTTCACTTTTCCCCCTTGTCGTACCTCTTAACACTCATCTTGTTAAGAGTTACCATTTTTCACCTTTTTCATCACTCTTATCACTCATTTGATTAAGAGTTGACCATGTTCACCTTGTCACGTCTTTTCTCCCTTAACATTCATTTTTGTTAACGAGTAGAACACATCTAACCTATTTTCATCCCTTTTCTCTTAACTCTCATTTTGATTAAGAGTCGGGTAATCAACTAACCCTTTTCATTTCTTCCCTCTTCGCATTCATTTTGCTAGGGTCGATCTTTTTCCATCTTCTTCCCTCTTCCATCTTAGCATTCACTTTTCTAGGAGTCAAGATTTTCAAACCTTTTTGTTGCTTCCATCTTAGCATTCACTTTGCTAAGGGTCAAGCTTTTCAAACCTTTTCATCGCTTCCATATTAGCATTCACTTTCTAAGGGTTGAGTTATTCATCATACCTTTCTTCACTCTCCCTCATTTTTCATTACAATGGTGGATTTTGTTGGTGTAGGTGGTATTTTTCTTCACTTATTTAGTGTCATTCCACCTCACTAGGTGAGTCATCTCACTTAGGTGGACATGGATCTAGGTGTCATCTTAGTTATGACAGATTCCCTTACAATATGTGTAAGTGTGTCATAGGAGTTACATTCCCTTTGGGAAAGTAACTCCTCTTGTCCATTATGGAGGAATCTTCTCTTACATGGGAGTTACACATTCACTCCCCTATATGTACACCACCTCTTTTGATCTATGATAAGCCAAGCCAAGCCAAGAAATTCCATTCTACTCCATTTTTAATCTTGAGCTCTCATATGCATGCACATTGCTTTACAAAGCTTGCTTGCTTTAATCTCGTAACTCCTACACTTTGGTGAAGTGCAACTATTCGATGCACATGAATTCCTTCCAGGTCTTTGTCCTTCACTCCTTCATGGTATTAGAGCTCGGGGACTAGAATCACGCTACTCACCATTGTTGCTCCACCGTGTAGTTGCTTGTGTAAGCTCTCACTTTTGCATGTGCTTTACTTGCATATTTTGAGATTTTTCAGTGTTTGGTTTTTTGCTCCTTACTAGTTTTACGTGTGTTCAGGTTCAAAAGGTGCAGTTTGAGTTTTGGTTCAAAGGTTGGAAGGCTACTAAAGCTCCTACCTTCTCATCCCTGGCACTCGGTGTTAGCTCGACCTCTCACATTTGGTTCCTATAGACTCCCTTTACATTGAATTTACCTCAAACTAGATCTTGGCTTCCAACTTTCCTCTATCCGGCTCAGTCTTTGGTTTGTTGTAATGTGTTTGGGTTTCAAAGTCTTTGACCTACGTTTTTTTGCTCGTGTTTAGCTCGGTCGGCCCTCCTGCAACTTTCCCTGCACTATTTCCTAGTCGAATCTACTTGGTCTTCTCTGTAAACGGGTTTGTGGCCACTTCGTTGGGATTTACATCCAGGTCTTCGACTACTCGGCCCTCCTGGTGTGACTCAACCAGCCCATGCACTAAATTTTGCCCATCCTTTGATTCGTTGGGTCCCATGCTTCATGTTGGTTTTTCCTTGCTTCTACGACCGGTTTCACTCAGGCCCACTCGTGGTTTTGCAAAGTGCTGTTACAAACCTTCAAATCTGCTTCAACTTTGTTGAGTCCATCTTCAACTCGCGGGCTTGGTTGTTCGTGGTTGAAAAGTTATGTAACCTACTTGAGCAGGAGATTGTTCCCCGTGAATTTTTTTCGTTCACGGAGTTACTTGGCGCACTGCCCCCTAACTCAAGCCGTTACCTAGCGTGGAATCTCTGCACGCCCTGGTTATACTCTGCTCGACTGTTTCGACGCCTTCATCTCTGCCTGGTAAGTAGATATGTTGTGACACGTGGCCTCGACCCTATGGGTAAAAGCACAATAAAATGTCCCACTTTTTGGTATGTTTTGTACCATTATAAACATGAATTTTCAGTTTCATTGATTTTCTAAAGGTAATAGCCACAAAACCGTACACATTCATGAAATTCCACAAACTAACGAAATGTTTTGTTTAGAGTGTAGAATAGGGAAGGGACCCCATAACCATGCACTCTAACTTTGAGGGTGTTTATAGTCATGTAAGTGCTTGATTAAGCCTTTGAAAAACCATCAACGGATAGACAACGAATTTCTAAACATAAATATGTGTAATTTATAACTTATTCATACCTAATGTGACATGTGGAAAATTTTATATACAAAATGTGAAAAATGTAACATTTTAAACTAGTGACCCAAAATTGTTAATTTTTAGAACCACTTGTTATTAGTTTAATACTTTATAAATGCTTATTTGTTTGGTAAATGGTGCACATTAAATATTGTCAGCTGTGATCAATGTCACATATCACCGATCACATGGGAAGGTAATTACTTGTGACAGGTGTTTAATTGTTGTGACAGAACTACTTGTGTTGTGACAGGTGATCAGACACCTTCCTTTCTCCCATTCCATCACCTCGCACAGCATCTTCAGATCTAATAACTAGCTCCCTTAATTTCCTCAGACCTAGTCTATTGGTGTTTCCTTGGAAGAAAATTCTGATAAACAAACTGGATTTGAACAGGTTTAAGTAATTACTATGAATAAATGTTGTACCTTATTGGTGAAGAAAACATGGTCATTCTGGTCAAGAGAAGATGGGGATATCCAGGAATTGCAGTGGAAACAAACTTTATCTTGGCCTGGGATGAAGATGGCGCCTAGAAATCCAAGTGTAGAGTTCCATCTGAACTTGATTTTTATCATGTGTCCCCTGCAACTGGTCCATCAAAGGGGTTCCACTTTAAATAAGTTGGTTTGCTCGCCGTTTTCCCCGATCCAGTTTAGCAACATCTCTTAAACGTATAAACTTTGTACCCCAATGAGTTTAGCAAAGCATCTATGGTGGCTCTCATGGAGGCATCATTAAAATAGACAGGCACAATAACTTTGAAGAAATCACAGTATGCAAAAATGTGTTTTTAAACACATTATATTTTGGGAAATTGACAATACTTCTTCTTTAAACTACATTTTTAACAAGAAATTTTAATTTGTTGACACTAATTTGTTTGTAGGAATTTTGTAAGTTGCTACTGAATAAATTTGTATTTTTTCTCACTCACACAACCAATAAAGTCTTTCCCTTGATAATTGCACATGTTTCACTTCTTGATGGTTTCATGTGCCTCTAGGAAATCTATAGTGGATAAGTGTTGCACATCCCAAAGGGACACTACTTCTGGTCTTCGTCTCCATTTGTAAATAATGATTGCCAGCAATTTGGACCTCGCCCATGGGTTTCTAAAGTAACAATTGCAGATTTCGGCATTCCCACTGCACTAACATGTCCATGCATCACCTTCTCATAATTAAAGTTCCATTCAAGCAGGTAAGGTCGAGTGTGACCTTGCTAAGGCAATGATCTATTTTTAAGAATTTAGATTGAATGAGATGTTAATATTCTCTACAATTGTTAAATTGAATGGCATAAATTTGAATTTCTTCACATACCATTACCATATATTATTATCCATTTCAATATTTTAGATACAATATTTCATAAAATTAAAGTGAGAAGTTTTCTTTTTTGTAATATTTCGAATATTGTATTTAACATATTAAAATGGAAAACAATATTTTAGATATGGTAATGATATATTGATATTATGTGCAATTGTTAGATTGAATGGCATAAACTTGAGTTCTTTGACATACCATTACAGTATATTGTTTTCCATTTCAAAATTTTAGATACATTCTTCCAGAAAATTACAAAGTAAAGAAAAATTCCAAAAGTTTTACATATATAACATTTATCAATATCAACTAAAGCATCTCGCTTTAAGGCATTAGATTACATATTTGACAAAATATTTGTTTAAGGTTTGAGGACTTATACTATGCATTTTACATATTTGTGAAAATATGTGAAATCCTAGCTACCATTAGGGAATTTTGTTACAAGTTCGACAAAATGTACTAATGCTTACTAAACAGGTAATGTAAACCAAAATTTGTACAACTTTTCACTTAATAGTTTAGCCAAAATCCTGGAAATGGTGGAACTTGCACTTCCTCGTGATTCTCTGATGTGGTAGCATTCATAGATTGAACTGCAATAGGTAGCATGGTAGGAGGTGTACCCTGGACATTTGCACTAGCTTCTGAAAGTTGGCCAATCTAACTAAACAACGCTTGATCTAAAATTCCATAATTTGTAACATTGCTTGTAGGAGAAGATGGGCATCTAGATTGGTTATTAAAAATGGAAGAAAAAGTAGGCATGAATGTGTTATACATGCTCAACAAAATATGATGTTGATCAGGTAGAGGATTTGAGGGACTACTCAATCACCTATTTTGTTGGTCAGAATCCTTTTGTCGTTGTTGCCATTCCTTCATCCTTTTATCATGCTCTTTGGAGATTTTGGCCTGCTCCTTTTTCAACTCATTCTCCTTTTTTCGTTGTAACTAGGCCTCTTCATTTTTGCCTCGCTCTTTTCAATTTTAAGATGCCCCTTCTTTTCTTTTTGTATTAACCTTTGTGTTTTCCTTTCATCTGCCTGCTCCTTTTCCTTGCCTTCAAATCTTCAATTTCTCTTTTTCTTGTCTCTTGTTCTTGAAGTAAATGCAAGTAGTCATCAGAGGTAAGTATTTGAGATTGCCTTCCAATTCTAATTGCATCATCATTTAGCCGTACATGGGTGTGAACCTTCTCAATTGGCAGTTTTAAGAATTTGCTTACTGGTTTATATGCTTGGTTGTTCTCATCTTGGTTGCAGGTCACCTCTTGGTTGTCTTGATTGGCTAAAAAGTCATCAGCTTCAAATTTTCCTTTATCTAAACCATTTGCATCATGATCTTCCCACTCCAATGTGTTAGCATAATAGTGCACCACCTCGCTTGGAAGAGGTGAGGGAGGAGATGGCATAGAAGTTGAAACTTCCTCATTGTTGAAATCAATTTGCATGCCCAGGTTAGCAGCCCCTTCTTTAATCCATTGAGGTGCACTGAATTGTGTTGGTAAACTCATGCTATCATCAATATCTGTAGCTTCTTGTGTTTGGCTCACATGAGTTGTTGAACTAAGGTGATCATCTTCTTCATTAAGTGTTTGGGGCTGATGAAAATCTGAAGGCATGCCAAAACATGTAGACTCAACATGCTCTTCCCTTGTTTTTTGGTTTTCCTCATTACCTACCACATTTTTTGCAAGTTCTTCTAAACAATGTTGCACATCTGCATCTTCCACTCCCGCCATCCTCAATATGTTTTCAACAAGTTGCCACCTCATCTTCTTCAACATCAAAGGCCTCACTTGGCCTCATATCATTGGAAAGAGCATTCTCATCAAGTGGCCATATACCTGTCCTTTGAAAACTTGCCTTGATATTTTAGGTGTAAGTGCAAGTTGGAAAGCTTGACTACCAAGTTTTGCCAATTTTGTCCTCCTTATTTCAAGACCTGGGTTCCTTGCCATCCATTTAGACCTCACTTGTTTTAAAGTAGTTCTTGAATGGAGAGAACACACTAACATCTAATGGCTGAAGCTTATGGCTGGTATGTGCTGGTAGAGTCACAAGGTCAATGCCTAAATTTCTAGCCTCTTGGATTGTGCCTAAAGCTACATGGCTGCCATGACCATCAAATATGAGAAGATGCCTATTTTTTGGTGAAACCCCACCTGGAACTGATCTTGCAAAATGATGTAACCAATTCATAAACAACTCTTTTGTCATCCAAGCATGTGGTTGGGTTGCCATGCATGCTCCAAGTTCACATCCAGCTATATAGTTCTTAAGTTGTCTCTTTGCTTTGAAAAGATAAAATCTAGGAATGCTTTGTCCTGCTGCATTAACACAACATAATATGGTAATCCATTCCCTACTTTTTGACATAATATGTGGAACACTTCTACATCCCAACTTAGCAATGACACACATGCCACAATTCCTACCTACTTGAACACCAGTTTCATCACAGTTCCATATTTTGTTTGGCCCATACTAATTTCCAACATACATTTTTTGCAAGTTATCATAAAAAGAATCAACAATTCTTGGCCTTAACATGACTTCTCTATCTCGGTCAAGGCCTTCTACAGTTCTTATTGTCAAGTCAGGATGACGTCTTCGAAAACCATACCACCATGACTTTCTTGGCAGGCCATCTTTGAATGGATTTGGTCTGCATTGGCACATGTGCGCTATATAGGGCTTTAAGTGAATGACTTCAAGACCATGGCCAAGTTCAGCCATATCTTTGCACCATGTAACAATTTATTTCTCTTCCTCATCTTTCAAAATAGTTGGAGGTCCCTTCCTCTTAGTGGTTCTTTTTCCATACAACCAATCAGTCACATTTGTACTAGGGATTCCCCACTTAGTTGTTGATTGTCACATGGACATTCCATTTTCTTCCATGTCCCTTAAGGCTGCTTTCATGTCAGCTTCTATCCATTTCCTCTTATGTATACTTTCTTTGTTATAGTAGTACTTCCAATTACTTCCACAGTTGGATTAGTAAGGTTGATTTCAGGATCTTGGGCAACTGTGATATTCTCATCAAAAGAAAATTCTTTACCTTTTGGTGGATGCCTCATTTTATTGGAAGCTGTTATTTTCTTATGTATCTTAGTTGCATTGATGAAGGCGGAATTTTGTGCTTTGGCTCTTGACTGATTCTTCCTTTGATTGGTTGTGGTGGATTTTTGAGGTTGTTTCTCAACTATATTATCCTCATCAGAAGAGATATTTGTGAACTTCACCCCCTCTGCAAGTTACTCCTCATTTTTCTAACTGGTCTTTTGGCATGCTTTGCACGTGCCATTATGAAATTATGAAATGCAAGAAACTCTAATATTTTTTTCAATTAGTCCTCTGTCAACATATTTGGTTACACTATTTAAATGCATGTATATTTTAAGCAAAACTTACAGTAAATTTCTAACAAAACTACAACAAATTTTTAGCAAAATTCATAAAAGTAAATTTTTAGAAAAGCAAGATGTAAATAAATGCAGTAAATATTTTATTTCCAAGAAACTACAGGTTATCATTAAAACAACAAATATGAATAATGACAGATGATCAATTGAAAAAACATAGGATTCACTATAAATTTAGTGATATTATCATTAAAATGGTTACGAATAATAATGAGCTGCTCATTTGGAGATAGAATATAAACGCTTTGGATTTCTAACAAAAAACAATTTATTGTTGATCATAAATCAAATCGAGTGTTGCTTATAAACTATCTAAATGAGCCATTATTGTTCATAACAATTTTAATGGTAAACTATCTATTTTGAGATACAATTTTTTTACCAAAAAATATATAAAATAAACTTTTATACAATATAATTAATGAAGGATTGAACAAGATTACCAAGATGTAAATCAATAGGAAATGGAAGATATTGCACTTGGCTAGTTAGCATCTTTTCCACAACATGGAAGAGATTACACTGCATAGGCTAGTTAGCAAGCACCAGACAACAAGAAGATGTAAACATCCAACAACAACAAGTTAGTGTTTGCACAACAAAATGTAAATCAATAGAAAATCTATCTTCAATTTTTTTGAATGGGAAAGAAGTATTCAACTCAACTCTACTATTTATAGATTTTACTCACAAATTTGGATCCATGTTTGATCCGTGTGCTTGATTTCTATTGGCTGAGGGAGTTTGACATGGATTGATAATTTAAATAAAACAATTTCTTTGTTATATTTGACACTTTAGTTGATCCATGCACTCAAATTCTATTGGGGAGAGAGTTAGGTGGAGATGGAGTGGGAAATACATCACTTTGATTGTGAAATTTTTAATTATATTTTTGAAATCTTGTTCAATCCTTCATTAATTGTGATTTTTCTTGTAAATAATGAGCCTTACAACACTTTTCTTGTTTTGTTTACACTATAAAATATTCCTAACATTTTCTTGTGCAGTGCTTGCATTTAATATAGAAGATGACATTGGAGGTTGGGAGATTTTGGATGAATAAAATTTAGATATGGATTTGAATTTGTCAAAATCAATATAAATAGTTGGACATTCATGAACCCTTTATATTTGTTACTAGGACAAATATATGTACATAAAAATATAATATGATGTAAGCAAGTGAATTTAGTATTGAAAGAAAATATATTTATTACTGCACAAATAATTGTTTAACATTGTACATGTTGGAGCCTTAAAAAACTTAAATGGCACCAGTAGTTGATGTTGAAATAACCTCTTTATATTAATATGTAATGTATTAATTTGCAGATGTGCACTTTATTTGGTGAGAATGTCATATATTTACACTTAAATATTGAAATAACAATACATAATAAATTTCACAATAACTAAGGAAATATTGAACATATTTATGTCACTTTTCATTTAATCTATGAGCAAATAAGTTTCTACCAAAGGTTTCAAAAACTACTAAAATACTCTCAATCATTGGACCCTACACGTTATGGGGTCCCTTCCCCTACATGTAATTTAAAAAAAAAAATTGCAAAAAAATGGTCTTTTTCTTAATTTTATTCATACGTTGTTTCTTATGTTATAAAAGAGGAATGACTATCCCCGGGTGGTTTTTTTAAATGAAAATTTATTTTTTCACCATGAAATTTTAGATATATGTTCAAGATTTGAATTTTGAGGTGCTATCAAATTTTCATATTTTTTGGACTTATATTTTTTTAATTAATTATTTAGTAAAAATATTTTCAAATAAATGGCATACAAATGTTTATGCCAATAACTTTTAAGATTTATATCGAAATTGAATTTTTTTCACAGTAAGAAGAAGACTTCAACAAATAGTAAGTTTATTTTTTTCAATTTTTTTTTTATATTTTGCTATTTTTCAAATTGGGTTGATTGTGTATGATCGATTGTCCTAAAATACCATATGTTAGCAAAATATAAAAATAAATAGTAAAACAAATTTTAAAAAATTAAAATTATATTTTTAGAAAGCTAATAAAATTCTATATTTTGTGTTAAAATTTTGTAATTTTATTCATTCATTTACCCTAATTACGTGGCACCTAAGTGTCACATTTTGGCATAAAATTATCCTCCAAATGGATTTGGCGCCAAAATGTGCCATATAGGGGGTTCGAAGGGGGTTCGTGGAACCCCCTTCGCCCGAACCCCTAAACCCTAAATCTTTCACCCAAAACTATATAAATATCTATATATAACTCTTTGCCACCAAAATTATTTGAACCCAGAGGGGTTCACGATGAAGGGGTGTTCACGTGAACCCCATTCGCGTGAACCACTTTCTTTGGCCTACATGTTAATTTAGGGGAAGGGGATTCACGCAAAAGGGGTGTTAGCATGAAAACCCTCGATTTCGATCCTACCCAACCTCTTACTCGTGTTTTTGGGACACGAAGTGGGACACAACATTGTGCTTTAACCCTATCTCATAAATCATTCACCAACTAGTGTGTGGCTTACACTGTTAGCTTAGATGTCAATTGTTACACCTGACCCAACTCGGTCAACAAACTCCTCCCAGCTCGCCAACAGAGGTAGCTTCCAGCTCCGTGCATCCATGGCTTGACACCTCGTTGGGCCCTCCCTTTTAGACATTGTTTGGTGGTCAAAACAATCCCTTGTTTTTAATGTTTTGAGGTAAAACATTCATTATGGCATTGTAATAATTTTAAGGCTCTAATTTTCTTGTAATTATGTCCTTCATCCGTGTGTCGAAGACGGAGGGCGAGGTATGGGGTTGGCAGAGGCTAATCCCCCTTCACAAGAAAACAAACCCTACTTAAAATTTGATGCCATTTCCAACAAGTACCCACACGACACCCTTTTCACCCATTTTGGGCACTTTTTTAATCAGTTTGCAAAGTTCATTGGCATTTTCCATCAGTTGTGGGAATTATATTTTTGCTATAACTTTTGACTCACTGCTCATTTTTTAGCACTTCTTTAGTCAAAGTTACATGATTTCTCGCACACTACATGATGACACTATCAATTTTGTAAACGCACTACTTTATAAAGTGCCGCATTCTAGGGGGTTCACTAGTACTCTTGGGTTTTTACACGTAGACGCATTATCAACCGAGTCCGACGTCTTGCTTTTGTGCATCTTGCACTTTTGATTCCGTATCATGGAGAGTTCTCTTTCCAGACTTGAGCATCGTAGGATCATTTTACAGCCTCCGCCACTTCCCACCGGAGAGATAACTATTCATCTTGGCGTGCTTCCATGGAACGTTACTTCACTCACGAGGGTCTTTCACCCTTCTTACTTGGGCCAGTTCCTGCACCCACCGATCATTGTTGTCTTGAGGACTTTCTTAACACTTGTGACCATGTTTTTGGTCACATGATGATGCATGTCTCGCAATCTCTCTGGTTTCATGTGGCAGACATAGATCCTCCCACCGTGTCCTGGGCATTCTTGATCCCTCTATGGAGACCCTTCACATAATGTTGCCATTGTTGTTGCTTCGATCGAGTTGTTTACTCTTCTTCATGTGATTGCAATTCCACTGACACATACTTGCTTGGTTCTACTTCTGATGACAAGGATTGTGCACCCAGTTCTGATGTCGAGAGTACTACAGAGGACTCTTCTCCTCCTCTCACAATTCCAGAGAGTGTTGACACTTCCCACATCTCATCAGATATCGAGCAATCTCCTACTGAGCCTCATATAATCATCACACCCGCCTCTTTTCCACCTTTAGTGTGTGAGGCCCCTTTCACTCCTCTACCTTCATTGGATGACTCATACCTATCTGACATCACTCTTCTGTTTATTGAGCCCCCTCATTGGGACGAGTATCTACCTGACCTTAGTCGTCTTTTCGCAGAGTACACTTGTGATGTACTACAGGTTCCTCATCCATCTATAGGTATTTTAGAGGAGTTCATCATCTCCGTTGTTAGGAGTGCCCCTTCTGGGACTCTTACCACTTCCACTTTTCTAGAGACCTTCATTGATCCACCCTTGCTTGTGGATCCATTTTCTGTTGTGGGGGATGTTTTGTTGCCTTCACATCAATTGGACATCCTTTCTACATGTGTTCACCCTTCACACTCGATAGTTCTATGCATGTGGCATTACCTTCGGTTCCTTGGCGCTCATTTGGTAGACCTATGTCACACTTTCGTGGACCATACTCACAGTTCTTCGTGCTGTTGCCTTTAGTTTCCTTTGCGGAGTGGGCGGACTTCCAACACTCCATTTTTGTCCTTCCTAAGGGTAGGCACATAGTTCGGTGTGGATGGCTCTTCTTCAATCTAGAGGTAGAGGATCTCGTCATCGACATTATTTTGGGAGACTTCTTAGAGCTACAGAGTTCAGATCCATCTATGGCATCTTCTGCATTCCTCTTGTCTCCCTCTTCTTCTCTCTTCTTCTTCTTTCCGAGAGATTGCCTCTTTGTACATGGGTACCTTTACAGGTTCGTATGTGGTTGGGACCCATCCTTGGCATCTTTCTTAGACTAGAGAGTGGACTTGTCTCTCTTTTGGGGGGAGTTTTTCCCACTAGGTTTTCTCCTTTTACTCCACTTTTCGAGAGTTTCTTATTCATGGGTACCTCATCAGGCTTTATGTCGGGACCCATTTCTCATTTCTAGCTTCTTCCTCATCCTAAGTTACGATGAAGGGGGGTGCTGGTGTAGGTGGTATTTTTCTTCACTTATTTAGTGTTATTCCACCTCACCGGGTGAGTCATCTCACTTATATGGACATGGATCTAGGTGTCATCTTAGTTATGACAAATTCCCTTATGAAATCTGTCATATTTGTAAGTGTGTCATAGGAGTTACATTCTCATTTGGGAAAGTAACTCCTCTTCTCCATTATGGAGGAATCTTCTCTTACATGGGAGTTACACATTCACTCCCCTATATGTACACCACCTCTTTTGATCTATGATAAGCCAAGCCAAGCCAAACAATTCCATTCTACTCCATTTTTAAATCTTGAGCTCTCATATGCATACACATTGCTTTACAAATCTTGCTTGCTTTAATCTCGCAACTCCTACACTTTGGTGAAGTGCAACTATTCGATGCACGTGAATTCCTTCAAGGCCTTTGTCCTTCACTCCTTTAGATTTATACAATTCATCCTTTTCCCATGAATGGAAAATGATGAAAGACATTGTTACGGGTTTGTAAAAACAATGCAAAAATTCAATTTTGATGAATTGTGTCCATACCCTTTTGACATGGACATATTATGCATACCCTTCCCACACTCTTTCAAGACGCCCAAATTCAAAAAATACAAGGGAAAAACTGATCCGAGACAACATATCAAATAATTTTCCATAGCATGGCACGAAGTGGCATATAACTATCGAGGAATGACGAAGATCTGGAGGGAATCCGTGAGCACCAAAACGTTGCACTCAACCACAAAATGATGTAGCTTCAAGATCAAAGCAAGAAATCATTCATGGAAGCAATGTGCATGCATTGAGAAAAAAAGCTGAAAAAACCAAACTCTATTCCATTCCCCATGTGTTGCTCAAGATGAAAGGGTGTACAAATAGTAGTGGGGTGTGTAACTCCCCCACAAATGTAGCCATCGAGAAGTGGGAGTTACATTCCCGGAATAGCTGGTCAAATGTAACTCCAATGATGCTCTATGACATGTGTAAGAGCCATAATGACACCCTAGGACACCTAAGCATGGTGAATCACCTATGTGGAGGTATTCCATGTATTTAAAATAAATACATGGAAAATAACCTACACCAACACCCCCTAAAGCATAGCTTAGGTGGAGACATAGATGAAAACAAGGAGAGAAGTGGGTCCTGACAAGAAGCCTAATGAGGTACCCATGTACAAGAAGCTCTCGAAAAGTGGAGTAAAAGGAGAAAACCCAGGGGAAAAAACTCCCCCAAAAGAGAGACAAGTCCACTCTCTAATCTAAGAAAGATGCCAAGGATGGGTCCCGGCCACAGACGAGCATGTAAGGTACCCATGTACAAAGAGGCAATCTCTCGAAAAGAAGAAGAAGAGAGAATAAGAGGGAGATGAGAGGAGGAATGCAAACGGATCTAAAGAGGTCTCCGATGAAGAGATCGATCAAGATCGTCTCACCTCTGGATTGAAGAAGAGCCACACCGCACCGAATCGTGTGTGCCTACCCTTAGGAAGGATAGAAATGACGTGCTGGAAGTCTACCCACTCCACAAAGGAAATTGAAGGCTAGCAACATGAAGAACTCTGAGTTTGGTGCACAAAAGTGTGACATAGGTCTAGCGAGTGAGTGCCAAGGAACTGAAGGTAATGCCACGTGCGTAGAATTATCAGAGTGAAAAAGAGGAACACCCACAAAAAGGATGTCCAAGTGATGTGAAGGGAAAAAAACATCCTCCACAATAGAAAAGGGATCCACAGGTATGAGGGTGGATCAATGAAGATCTCTGGAAATGTTGAAGTGACATGATTCTCGAAAGGGGCACTCCCAACAACAGAGATGATGAAATCCTCTGAAACACCTGTAGATGGATGAGGGACCTATAGAGAATCACAAGAGGACTCTATAAAAAGATGACTAAGGTTAGGTAGATACTCGTCCCAATGAGGGGGCTCAATAAATAGAAGAGCGATGTCAGATAGGTATGAATCATCCAATGAAGGTGGAGGAGTGAAATGGGCCTCACACACTGGAAGTGGAAAGGAGGCGGGTGTGATGATGGTATGAGGCTGAGTAGAAGACTGCTCGATATCTGATGAGATGTGGGGGGTGACAACAATGTCTGGAATAGTGAGAGAAAGAGGAGAAGAGTCCTCTATAGTACTCTCGACATCAGAACAGGGTGCACAATCCTCATCATCAGAAGTAGAACCAAACGAGTCTATGTCAGTGGAACTGTCATCACATGAAGAAATGGAGGAGATGACTGAATCAATAGTAGTAACAATGACTGTAGTATGTGAAGGGTCTCCATAGAAGGACTGAAGAATGCTCCAGACACGGTGAGGTGGATCTGAGTTTGCCACGTGAAACCAGAGAGATCTAGAGACATGCATCATCATGTGACCAAAGACATGGTCACAAGTGTCAAGGAAGTCCTCCAGATGACGATGATCAGTGGGTGCAGGAACTGGCCCAAGCAAGAAGGGTAAAAGACCCTTGTGGGTGAAGTAATGTTCCATGGAAGCACGCCAAGCTGAATAGTTTCCTCTCCCGGTGAGAAGTGGCGGAGGGTATAAGGTGATCCTATAATGCTCAAGTCTAGAAAGAGCACTCTCCATGATGAAAAATGCAAGATGCACAAAAGTAAGACGTCGGACTCGGCCGATAATGCATCTACATGTGAAAGCCCAAGAGTACAATCAACCCCCGAATGTAGCACTTTATAAAGTAGTGTGTTTACAAAAATGACAATGTCATCACGTAAAGTGTGAGAAATCATGTAACTTTGACCAAGGAAGCACTAAAAAATGAGTTGCGAGTCAAAAGTTATGGCATTAAAATGATTCCCGCAACTGATGGAAAATGCCACTAAACACTGCAAATGCATTAAAAAAGTACACGAGATGGGTGCAAAGGGTATCGTGTGGGTACTCGTTGGAAATGGCATCAAATTTTAGGTATAGTTTGTTTTGCTTGCAAGGGGGATTAGCCTCCTGCCAACCCGGACCTCGCCCTCCATCTTCGTCACTCGAAGGAAGGACATAATACAAGCAAAAATGAAGCCTAAAATTTATTACATGCCATGGAATAATGTTTTTATCCTCAAAACATCAAAAATAGATTTTTTAACCACCCAACAATGCTAAAAGGGAGGTGGGGTGCCCATGATGAGGTGTCAAGCCATGGTGGAGCTGGACCAAGATGCTTGGGTCAATGTTGGCTTGTTGTGGAGGGTTAACCATGGGAAGAGTGCAAGGAGCTGCGCTGGTGAGTTGTAGGAGAAATGCCACGTGCCATAGGTATGTGCCAGGTTGGATCTTATAACCATTCACTGCAGGTGCCAGCAGGTAGAGTTGAACGCATGGAGGCAAATCAGAGGTTGGTTCAGAGGACCAACAAGACCGTATTACCAAAAAATGTAGTAGAGTTGAACGCACAGAGTGATATGCATGTTGTAGAAACATAGATTTTCATGTTGGAGACTACCCGAGGAAGCGGTGGCAAACCACGTAGGGCAATGAACAACTTGAACCAAGAGAGTGCAGCAAGTAGCACGAACCAACAATCCGGAGGTAAGGAAAACAATGATGATCAAACTAGGCAATCAGGCAACAAACAGTAAAGCACGAAGGCCAACAGCCACAATGCAAAGGAGCTCAGGGAGCTATTGAGGTAGGGTTGTATCATGAATACTCCAAGCTAGGAGGATAGAGTAGGGATGCCGATCACAACAAGGAAGAAGACCACAACAAAACCCGTTCACGAAGTGAAGCAGAAAGGGCAAGCTAGGAATAGGAGCATGAGTAGTTAAGTTTAAACACAACCCGATGAAAAATGAGTGGGCCGAGTCACAAGGTTTAGGTAGTGAGCTAGGGCCAAGTGAAATGAGTGCCACGAAGAGAGCCAACAAGTTTTCCAATGCTTCGTAAAGCCAAAACCGTGAAAACAAAACACCAACAAATGCAACATGAGCAAGAAGCCGATGCATAGGCACGAAGAGCTGCAGCGAACGGTCGAAGACCAATAACCACTAAACTCGAAACTAGAGCAAGCCACCAAAATCTTGAAAATATGCCAAAAACTTGAACAACAACCCTTGAAAAATGCAAGTAGAGCACATGCAAATGATAGCTTGCACAAGAAACTACGAGAGAGAGTAGTAAGCAACTATTACGAGCAACACAATTCCGATCCCCGAGCTCTGATACCATGTCGGAGGAATGACAAAGATCTAGAGGGAATCCATGAGCACCAAAACATTACACTCAACCACAAAATGATGTAGCTTCAAGATCAAAGCAAGAAATCATTCATGGAAGCAATGTGCATGCATTAAGGAAAACAAGCTGAAAGAACCAAACTCTATTTCATTCCCCATGTGTTGCTCAATATGAAAGGGTGTACAAATAGTAGTGGGGTGTGTAACTCCCCCACAAATGTAGTCATCGAGGAGTGGGAGTTACATTCCTAGAATAGCTGGTCAAATGTAACTCCAATGGCACTCTATGACATGTGTAAGAGCCATAATGACACCCTAGGACACCTAAGCATGGTGAATCACCTATGTGGAGGTATTCCATGTATTTAAAATAAATACATGGAAAATAACCTACACCAACAATAACGATATCTTTCTCTTATGCCTTTTTTAAGTCTAGGAGGAAAAGCTTTGGATTGGTTATTACACCTTCCAAAGGGATTTATCACCACCTTTTCGGACCTCTTAGAGAAGTTTTTCAAACATTTTTATTTCAACCTCACTCACAATAATCACCATACTAGAGCTTCTCATGATGAATCTTGGTACGTTAGCCACAATCATAATGTCATTATTTGTTAGTGTCATGGATAATAGCAGTATGCTCAACATACATGACCAATCAATCAAAAATCCAATCATACAACCCAGCGAAGACACTAGTCCATGCAAAGTTAAATATAAGTTTACACCCCTCAGTGAAAGTCTCTCTAGTGTCTTTCATCAACTCAAAGTCACTAGGATGTTAAAATATCCACTTACAAGACCTTGGATTGAAGGATAACCTAATCCATATTGGTACAAACCTCATGCATATTGTGATTTTCATCGCATTGATGGCCACTCAATAGATAAATGTGTGCGTGTTAAGAATTACATCCAAGACTTAATTGATGATGAAGAGATCGTTATAGAGCTTGACGACAATGCTCTCATGATCGAAGACACCAATTTTCACTTCTAGTGAATAATTGAATGTTGTTACCACTTCTGTACATAATGATAGTCCATGAGATCATGGCAAAGGTCAAGTATCTCTCCCTTCTAACCAAACATTTTCTTCTACAAATTTTCTTCCTTTAGTCTAAACAGACATTGAACCTGTTTGCATAATCTTCCAACACCTAATGAGAGCTTGAATTTTCTTCAAGACTCTCTTTCAACCCTTGACATAATAGAAGAGGGTCCATTATCAATCACCATTGAGTTTGATTCTATTCTTTCCATTCCAGATCCTACGCCTAACATCTCTAGTTTTTTTATTGAAATACAACCACAATAAGCTTGGACACTTGTGACAACGCAACCTTCTATGTCCATTATACCTCACATGAGAAATATTACATGCATCTCATTAATTATGTTTCTTTCCTGTCAATAAATCTACATGCGTACACTCTATGAGGTGCTTATACCCAGGAATATCCTTATACAACCATTTCAAGCTTTAATTGCAAATCTTTTGTCCAATGAACTCATTCACAACCTAAAGGGAGTAACTTTGGCTATCTCCTCTCTAAGGCCTATAAAGAGCCTTGGATATACATCTAGAGATCAATCCTTCTTTCTTCGCACTCTTTCACTCACAGGTGAATATGAATCTCAACATATTCCCGCATGATGATATTTTTCTAACATTGCATAGGTATTTCAATCTCATCAAAGACTTATCTACTCACTTATTGAAACCTTTGAATCAATCCTTTGACTTGGAACATGTCCATCCAAGTATCATACTTCAAGACCCATCAAATCAATTAATTCCCTTGTTTGACTTGGATCATGTCTTCCCAAGTCTCATATTCCAGACTTATCAAATCTTTGGATTTCCTCCTTTGACTTAGACTTTGTTTGCCCAAGTCTCATATTTCAGGACTTATTAAATCTTTTGATTCCCTCTCTTGACTTGGATTTCATCCGCACAAGTCTCGTATTTTAGGACCATTCCACTTTGATAAATATGGACCTCTTTCTTGTTGATTCGATTTCAAATCCTCATCCTTGAATATTAAGAAAACTTAGAAAGCGTAAAAAGAGAATAACACTTTATATTAGAGCATTGTTTTCCAATCGAAATGTTAAAGTACGTATAAATAATGTTAAGCATTCCATCTAATGGTAGATACCTTAATCATACCCTTATCGTATATTCTCCTTCTTCACCTATTAGGACACATGTTAACCTTGTTCCTCTTGGGCATTGTGTGTCTCATTTTTGTCATGGTTCTTACCATTTTAGATCTTTTTACCTATGGTTTTGTCTCAAAGCTTATTGATGGCAACTCCTCCTTTCAAATAAGCTCTCTTTTTAACAAAAACACTAAACTTCTTTACCCGATCCTTTTCGACCGCCCATCTCAATCTATGGTGTTGAACTATTGTGTCCTACTCGTCGCATGAGGCTGAGACTTGGGGGCATAATGTTCCTCCCTAACAAGCACACTATCAACATACAAAGCAAATTCAATCCAATCTAAAAATAATAATACAAAAAAATATAAAATCATTACACCTTTCGTCCTTCACAGTCTTTGGTAATAAGCCCATACTTCTTACTGGAAGTATGAGACTAGAACAAAAAAATCCCTTACTCACCTACATTTTGTCTTCGGTGTTGAGCCCTTACCTTTTACTGATGGCATGGGGCAATATGTAGGGGGTCCTTCACAAAAATAAAAATAATTAACTAATAAATCCTTTATGAAATCTGAATCAAAGTGCTTAATCAAAAACATCCCAAGAAGTAATTTATTTGCTCATGTTAAGAGAGACACTAATTCCTTCAACCGTATTTTTCCAATCAGTATGCTATCAATGGATCTAATTTGAGTCAAAACCTATAAAGTGGAATCATCTTGTAATCGGTCAGATAATCTTGACTAGAGATGAGTTACATTTTTCTCATATGGATCATTGTTACACCTTGTGTCATCACATCCATTATCTTCAAATTTCATATCACTATTCATCACATTTTCACGTCCTTCTTGGCTCTCGGTGATGAGCCCTCGCATCTTCCTAGTTGCACGGATCCATGAGCGGAGTGAAACACATCATCATTTTATCATCTACATTTCTTCCAATGGAATGGAATGCTTTCAATTATTTACACCTGCTTTCAAGCAATGTACCCATATACCGAGTTGTAAAATACCAAAAAAATATAAAATGTTTCACAAAATACAAAAAAACAATATAAATTGTCCAAACATTATAAAAATAATACAAAATTGTTCCAAAATCCAAAAAAATAGTTTACATCTATCACAAATAAAATATTTAGTTAATGTTTGACCAACTTTTAGTAATTGTGTTAAATAGTTTAATAATTTTGCCCTTTGACAGCTCTCCTCATGATCGTTCCAAATCATCTTTTGATAATCATATTTATTTCTCGTGGTGTATATCTATGCTTGAGGCACTCATTTACCTTTTCACAATTTCACTTTGCTTTGAGCACACTTGGATATTACATTTTAATCCAAATAGAGAGAAAAATCAATGATATCTCGCCAAGAGTATCTAAGTATCACTCCACTCTTCGGCCTAATCCAATCCTCTCGTGTTCTAAGCTATCACTTGGGGGCATTCAAATATATCTAGTTCTTCAATGTGGAACACATTCGGAGTGTCATTAGATGTCGTTTTTTCATGTTGTGTTGTACTGTTGTAGTTTGTCAACATTGTTATTTTGTTGTACTTTGTTTACCTTTACTGTAGACCAATTGTAGGAAAATTTATTCACATCTTAGTTCACATATAAATTTGGTGTGGTTCCTTCTTGTTCATATTGGGTTTGTTTGCAATGCTTGTTTTGTGTTTTCTTATTGCTTGTTTCATGTTGTGTTTTCCTCCTGGTTTATTTAAGTCATGGAATGTTTTTCCTTTTTGTTGTTTAGTCATGTTTGTTTGCATTCCTTTGCATTTGCATTTCAAATCTTGTCAAAAATTGCAAGAATTCAAAAAATAAAAAATCAATATTTCAAAAATCCAAAAAAAGTCAATCAAAAAAATTACAAAAATTTGAACAAACATTCACTTATCATAGAAATCCTACAATTGGAAAACCCTTGAAATGAATTTTTCAACATCTTCACACAATTTTGATAAACGTCATACCTTTATCTATTACCCTAGTGATCGTGCCAATCTTACAACTATCACTTTCTTCCCTTTGCATGATATGCTAACTCTGCTTAGGGCAAGTCACAAAATTGCTTTTCCTTCACGTTATAACTTTTCCTGGGGCAATTTCAACTCTAATCATTTGCACAATGTATCCAACAAGAGTGTCATAAGGAGTCGCTTTAACTCTGTTCTTCCAGTCTGATCATATTCCCTCCTTGGGAGCATTTGCATCTATTTAATCATCATTGGCACACATTAGGGGCATAGTTGATAGTCTTTTTTTTTTTTTTACTTTGTGTTGCATTGTTGATGTTTACTTTTGGACCACTTGTAAGTAGTGTGATTAAATCTTGGTTTATTTATAGCGCTGATGTTGGCACCTACTTTGTATATTGGGTTTTTTTTCTTTTTTGTCTTTTCTTTGGTGTGTGTGTTTGTGAAGTTCAACCGCTTCCTCTCCTACGTCGCTAATCTTAAGATCGGTAACAACACTATCAATCTTGTATTTCAAACAACCACATTTATCTCTTATCCGACTAAGTAATTTTGAAAGGTGGGGTTACGGTGATTTCATTGTCACTTGGCATTAACCCAATGAGCTCCGCACCACACCAACAAAGATATCATCCAGTGCATGAATGTCTATTCAGCCTTTTTAAGATCCTCTTTGCTCATTTCGACCATTCTTCAAAGCATGCAAACTGCTTAAGATTTTGATAGGTGACAAAGATAATTGATGCATTCACATCCTCGTGTATTAATATGAGTCATTCACATGACGAGATTCAACTTTGACAGGTGGAGAAGGGATTCTCTAATCCCACATAGATACATGGCATTCAATACTCCCAATCTTGGTGTCAACTATATTTATCTTTTCCCTAGTCAATGCATGTCGTAATATGTCACTCAAAGTCTCTATATGAAGCACTTTTGCTACATTTGATTCTATATGTTTCCACAAGTGCAACCTGTAATTCTATTTTCTACATTGGAATCTTCCAATCTACCATTTATCTATCACTCTCTCAATTGTTAAACTCTTTCCACCAATTTTTAGCCTCTTGCTTTTGATATATAGTTGGATGAGATTTTTACGATTAAAGTTATTTATTTTTCATCTTAATTGTTATTTTTGTCTCGTTCATAAAAATTGCATAAATCTTGGTGACTGAGAAGTTCTTGACAATTTGAAAGTTACCCAATCAAATTCTTGATAGATATTTACTAAGTTAATTTTCTTGATAATGGTCTTCTCAATCATCTTCATCCTTTAGGAAAAGAGTGTGTTATAGATAAAATGAAAAACTTTTGAAGTGTTCCCGATCATATTTTGTTATGATGGATGATTTGTGTATTGTGGAGGAGTTACAGAGGGAAATGATGCCAAATAATCCTCCCCAAATGGTATACACAATTAAAGGATCTAATCACTCTTTCTTTAAATCCTATGCCAATCAACTTTTCTAGAGTCTCTTACAAATCGCTCTACATATATAGAATTATACCATATTTTTTCTCATGGTGCCCCCGATCCTATGTGCAATATAGTGATTAATGAGCTACTGAAATCATTTTCATTTTTAATATTAATATCTTACTCCTAATTTAGATTATTTTTTAAAGGCATAATTGAAGCTTGAATTTGAAAAAATTATTTTATGTAATTTTTAGTCCATATCAATTAATTTATTTACTCATGTGTTTAGTTATTACTCTTATCATAATATTTATTTATTTACATCTTATAAATATTTGTAAAATAAATTCATATTTTATGTTAATTTTATAATCACATGCTGCAAATATATATGGTTTTCCTATTAATATTTGTTCATTAACAATTAGAGGCCATGTGTGAGATGTGAAGGCCAATAACTTGCATTGAATTTCAAATATTTGATACTAATATTAAGTAGCATTTTCACATACCTAATGAATAGTAAGCATCCATGTGAAAGTCTTCATTCAAATTTCAAATAGAGATTAGTAACATTTATAAAGAGAGATATATTTACATATTGTTGCATTTTAATTTTTGTCTTTATTTCATTTTAATTCAAATTATGCTATTTGTGTGAAAAAGTAAACCATCATTAACTTTGTACATTCTATTCGCTTTCTATAAAATTATTTGTCTTTAGTGTTTTTATCGCGTTGAACCTATAATTATACTCATTTTCATATATTTTTTAATAATTTAGTTGCAACCATGTGAAATTTTTTCCTTCCAATATATCCTTCTAATATACCTATGGGCCTCTCACATGCACCTATGGATGCTTTTGCTAGTGTGTATAGGGCAGCCTTCATTTTGAATGATCATTAACCACTTGCAAGATTTAATATAAACATTCAAGACTTTTTTAGAGGCAACCCAATTTTGAAAATAAGAACTCTCCCAATCAATCGAATCTAAACCATGTTGTTTTTGTTTTTTGGGCACTCTGGTATGAGTTACATTAAATGTGTAGTAGATGCAAGGGATAAGATAGTGTTTCCTCATGACGGTTGGACTACTTCTTTAAACATAATTGTAGCCACAAATGAAATCGTATAAATGCTTCAAAAGAAAAGCATGTCAAGTGAATGCACTATTACAGAAGGCATATGAACTGTTCAAAAAATGCTTGAAATGTGGTTTCGTGAACTACAACGATTTCCAGACATACACGAAATGGATTTATTAAAAAGGCCTTAGAAAATTGCATGCAAATTATGTAGTTTGAAAAAGTAAGGCCAGGTTCGAAAACATTTGCTAACATATTCTCAACATATGTGAAAAAAAAAGGAATGTTGACACTACAAAGGGGGTGTTTTGAGACAATAATAGAGACAATACTTAACTCAATTGTCTCAAATAGAGCCAATAAAAAAGTTCGCTATTGTCTCAAAGTGGGTGTCTCTAATTATTGTCTCTCTCGGAGACAATATAGATTAATAAATATTTTGTCTCTTGAGAGACAATATCATTTTTGTCTCTCTAGAGACAATATCATTTTTGTCTCCCTAGAGACAATATAGAATACTAATTTTTGTCTCTCTAGAGACAATACTAATTTCAAATTTTTTGTCTCTATAGAGACGATACAAATGTAAAGAATGAAAAAACTGAATTTCAAGAATAAATAATAACCAAATATCATCTAGTGCAATCAATGACTACATATAATCTACAATGTCATAGTGGGCCAGTAATCAATATTATAAATTAAAAACAATTTGGGTTGTATCGTGTGCCCACAAACGGGTCCACAAACATTTTATTAATATTAAATAAGATAAAATACAAAATTGTACCTAAATATCGTTAACCCTTGACATACAATTGTACACATAGTTATTGAGTTAAAATTAGCAATTGCACCCAAAGGTGCAATGGACACGATGATAGGGGTGGAGAAAAGCGAAGCAAACAACAATGGATGAAAACTGAAAGTTAATGAGTATCATTGTGAACTGGAAATATGTATTGACCGTAACAATGTTGATGTATTGAAATGACATGTTTTTTTCTCAATGTAACTTCAAAGAGTGACATACATTGTTGCATCAATTTGTGATGGAGATACACAATTAGAGCAACATGAAAGTAAATGGCATACATGTAGAGGGGAGAATGCTTGAAACTGTCAAAGGTATGTTTGCAACAAAAGAAGCATTTGGTAACAGGAGGGTTGTATTCCCCGGTTGAATTGAGGAATCTTGCTTTATCAAGTTATGACACATGTAATTTGACAAGGGAATATCTTATTTCAGCGAAGGTTCCTTGTTTCCTGCATATACCAACAACTACCAAGTGTCAATAAAATGTCAAAAACACACAATAAAAATTTAGAACAACTAAAGCAAGGCCTTCCATTGATAAGTAAAGGAATATTGAAAATTTATTACCGAGCTCGATGGAAGTAACACATTCTACAACATGAGCAAGTAGGGCCCAACTTGCAATGGTTCATCCGCATAATGAGCACAATGTATCCATAACCAGACACGTTACATGTAACGTGCAATGAAACAACATTGTTTAAAATAAAAGTTGTATGTATTTGGGAAACAAAAAAAGAAATTGTTATCCAACCGTGTACAAAAGAATGAGAAAGATATCAAAATTTGTATTGCTACTCTACAAATTAATAAGATACAAAGTATGATAATTTTTTCGATATTTAAGGTAAAGATATTGATATTTATGTAGAAAATTTTAAGTTAGAAATACCGATATCTATATAATTCAATTGTTACCAATTAAAAGAAAGTAACCAACCTCAAAATAGAGTTTGGAATGAGTAGGAGACATACAAAGTGTCATAATTTTTCGATATTTAAGCTAGAGATATTGATATCTATATTGAAACTCAAGTGCACAACTTCTGACTCTTTAGAAATGCTCAGTAAGTCATGGCAGGTGGCTTTGGCACACTAGTGTCTTATCACTTAAAATGGAACATTAATGCGATAAATTTTTAACCCATTATGAAGGCTTATCTTGCCCCCTGTCAGGAAAGTATATTGGCATGTAATTCAACTTAAACATAGATCCCCATATATATTTGTATCTCGAGGTCATAATAACACCATTAACCTAGAGTTGATGTACATCAAATGCATGACCCGGTGTTTTAAGTCTTTTAAGATACTAGATATAACATCAAAGACTGCTTAATTTTGGAAAAATAAATATATTTAGATACTAAGCTTCAACAAGAGAGAAATGAGTGTGGGTCATTGTCAAAGGACAATAGAACGAATTCTCCAACTCATCTAGAAAGTTGCAAACAATGTTTGACTGTTACTAGCTTGACTAAGTGTAAGAAGTTACCTAGTCAAATCTATTTGAAGGATATGAAGTAAGCAAGGAATCAACATAGATATTTGAAAAGCTTATGATCACATAGAATGATCCCTAAAAATGTTAATACCAGACTTCAAACTCTAGAGACTACTATAAAAAAGTATTTCCAGCTTTCTCTCGCAAAATCCTTCGATTCTGAGAAGTTAATATTGAACCGAAATGACAAATTTCATATTTAGATCTCATTAATAGATTTAATATCCAAGCAATCAAAACATACTTCCCTTACATGGTGAAAGTTCTTGTACGAATTAATGAAATAAGGTAAAAGGAAAACCCATCGATAGCAACATTTAACTCGATAGAATCATCGAGTTTCTCAAAGCATGAAGAAAACACAATACCATATTATCTCCTAATATCTTTCTTCAAACATGTAAGAAAATGGAAGTGTTGTATTTCTAATTTAGTTCATGATGCATGTCTGTAATAACAACTACATTTATTGCAAGTTTCCTCTGATGGTAGTATTTCACTTTGATAGAATTATTAGTTGTTCATAGCAGTGCAGAAGATACTGTAGACACCAAATTATGCACTTTAGACATTATTTAGCCCAGTCTTATACTACTATTTAGAAGGTTCTCAAGTGAATAAAGTACTAATTAATCCCACATTTTGGCCATCTTTATTTTATATTTTATTTCGTAGTTCCCGTGTATTTTCCAGCACTTATCCATCCATTTCACAATTGCCATGTCATTTTATCCCAAACTCGTGGGCCCTAGCTTTGTACTAGAGCACCCCATGGTGCCCTGGTCCCACTCTTGGTGCCCCGATCTATGCACATCCTTTCTCGCTTATTTTTGGGGCCTTTCTAGCCATTTTTCATCCTTATCCTTTTCCTAGTTGGCCTTGTCGGGATTAATTACGAAATTAAGCTTGAGATCCCTATAAATATAAAGTTATAAGACCATAATGAGGGTCCTAGCATCACATACTACTATCACTCCATCTAGAGTTGCATCCATTGCATCACTTGCATCCATATAGTGTCATGCATCAAGGCTAGGAGATCTGCATCACACACACTACATAGGGGGATTTTATTCTATTCCATGCACACATGTTATTTACATTTTCTATAGTTAATATTGCTCGTTACTTCACAAAGTGCGACTAACACAATAACACCTAGGGAACGACATGCACACACTCACCAGAACTACATCTCGGGTCCGAAATGTAGTGTAACACTTAGTGATAAGACCACTAGTTTAGCACTTGAGGTCAGTCCGACCCATTCATTTGCATCTTTTATTTTTCCTAGGGTTTGATACTTCCTCTTGTATTACACATCAATAAACAACTCATCCAACAAATTCAATAGTGTGACAGACAGGAAGAGTTTCGGATTAACGTGTGACTATACAAAACTTGGATCTGGAGCTTTTATAGAGAAAAAGTAATGTATTTACTTGTGTTTACGGATCAATGACGCACTCTTGTTCTATGGTTCATACTTGTATGATGAGTGATCAATTCTTAAATGAACCGCACATCACACACACCCATTGGGGCAAATGACACAACCCTCCCATCTGCACTTCTTGCATATCGTAGCACATTATCACTTTCATATAGCATCTACACATCTGGGAGTGACACATGAAGCTTTTATCCAACGTAGTCATCGGTTGTGATTTTGTTATTATGGGTACCAATCCATTCCCTTATTTAGCAGGTTAGTCGTCAATTTCTTTTAAAAACAATTTATTTAGATGGCTTTTATTTGATACAATTTTAATCCATTTATCTGACCGTAGTTTGGTGAATTTTGTTATTAATTTATGTCATTGTTGTTTGGTAAATTTATTCGTCAATTTATGTTGTTGTTTGGTAAATTTCCTTACAGGGCACCCAAATGCCGATGTTTATTGTTTTGAGTAGAAATTTTAACTTGATTATTAGTAGAAAACATTATGTTGTGAATTATTTAGATTTGAAAGATATTGTTTTACGATGTCCAAGTTCAAGTTTTTTAATGATATGAATTGCAATGTATAAAATTATAAATTGGTGGTAGTGCTGGGTTGGTTAGTGATTGGTGATTCAACATTGTGAATATACACATCACACCAACATTATCATCCACGTCGACCAGTGTTGGATTTTGACGATCAATGTTACATGTCACAATCATTTTATTTGACGATCTTGAAATTTTTTTGCGATGTCTTTTGGCGTTCAAAAATTCATATGCGCGTCAAATTTGTGATTGTAATAACTATTACAAAATATATAAATTGTGTTAAATTTAATAGGGATGTTCTTTGTAATATGATATGGACTAATCAATTTCATAGTTTTTCACATATTCTATTTTCCCCCTAAAAATTAATGTTGCAGCAATTAATTTGAATATTTATAAACATAATTAAAATTTATGAGAATATTAAAAGATTATTTCAAATTACAATTTTTTATTTTTTATTGAAAAAAGTGGTAGAAATGACTCTCAAAATCACATGTGCAAACTCGCAATTATGTAGAAAACGAGTTCTTGTTAGCAATATTTTAATATTGTGAACATTATTATTATTGTGCAAATAATGAGTTGGTGACAACTCGTAGAGATCTCTTTAGAGAGATTCTAGGTTTGTTGAGTGAGAATAGGTATTGGGAGAGATTTGTGGGATCAATTGAGTGATCATGAGAGAGAGATATGAGGGATAAAAGTTGACTCCTTAGTTTAAGGATGTCATTTACCTATATATGTATGTAATCCCTCGGTATAATCTATCCAGGATGTTTGTAATTCAATTATATTATCATTCTATTCGGTGTTATTTCAATCTGCAAAGCTCTACCAAAATTAATATCTGGAATCGAGCGGTCAACCATTAGCCATGATGTGAGTCGTGTGCTAGTTCTTAAATGGTGACAATGGATTGGATTATTCTGCATGAGTATATTCATATACATGTGAGATAGGACTTTTATTTGTTATTACAAATTTATGGTTTGATTCTTTGTGTATCGGAGGATGTCAATATTTTGCGCATTATCATTGACTTCAACGGATCCATTTCTTACATATGCTTGTGTCAAATCTAGATGTAAAGTCATTCACCTTATATCATTCTTGGATCTCCCACTTTGTGCTCACGTCAGATCTATAATATCAATGTCTATTCTCGTGCTTTCAAATTTTAGGAATAGTGATCTCCAATCACCATCACCGTGATTCACGAATTTGTGAATGGAAGAGTTACGTGAGTCCAAATCGTTATTCCACGTCCATCCGATTATACGCATATGCCACGATGGAGATATTTTGTAGCTCGAAGATGGGCCTTTCCCTTGTTATAACAGGAAGAAGATTATCATTCTAAGTTTTGTGCATCTAGATTGAAGAATTGGTTCGGTTTGATTTTTGGATGATTGGGAAGACATGATTTCGTAGTGATTCACATCTCAAACGTCGCAGATTTCAGATTGTTGGTAGTGATTCACATATTGTTTTGTTACGAATACGGCTCTCCATATACAATCAAGGCGCTGCATTATCTCTTGAATGAGGTCATTTTAGTTTCCAATTGTGATTTGAAGCATTATTTCTTCGTTACCAAAATAATTTCAAAGATTGAGAACATGACTACGATTTCCAAAGGCTCGGTGCATACAAAGCCGTATCATACCCACATCAAATAGATCTTGAAGTTTGATGCGTCACAGTGGAACAGGAGCCTTGCGGAGAATCGAATTTGAGTTTCTATGCTTTTGTGGGCGATAGACTTGGATCTCATATTAGACAAGTATAAGGTTGGGATTGCGTGCATGTTTATTTGACCGGTCCTTTTAATTTCCTTTATTCTTTGTTATCCACATGTGGTAGCAAATTGTTTAAATATAGTCCATGTGAGTGATAGTTCATCATAAATTATTAGTGGTCATGTTTGTGATCTTACGTTAATATAGTATCTTGGGTGTATGTCATCGGTCGGTCTCATCATTTATGTTGAAGGAATTATGTCACTATGAAACTAGGATTATATGTTACTTTATATGACAAAAGAAGAATTGTTAAAGGTTTGTACAATACATTGTTATTATCAAATTGCATTGCATCTAGTGTAAAAAGTGTCGTTATATTTGTAAGTGTTAAAATTATGAAAAATTGAGTCTATAGTCTTTATAAGGTCGACTTGCGAGTTTAGTCGATATCAATAGGTTTGATATTTTTTGAAGTCTTGAGTTATTTTAGTGTCTTTGAGAGTCATTAAAAATGTCAAAATAGGTGATTTTAGGGTATATGTTTGTTGTCATTCTATTGTCATCAAAATTGGAAAAGTGAAAAGTTGTTAAAAAAAAAAAAATAAAAAAAAAAAGGACAAATGAGTGCATTTTTTCGGTGTAATCCGACACTCATTTTTAAGGAAGCAGCGTATCGTCCTCGACTATAATTTCTATTTCAGCTTTGAAGATAGCGGGGATATTGTGATGGAGGCTGGAGGCGGAGGCGGAGGGCACATATGCGACCTCTCGTCAGCACCATCGACGAGGCCGCGGTATTGATTTGGTGGCCAAGTATTTCATTGTGTGTTTCATTGTTTGTAATAAGAAAGATGTCACATTGTGTTGTGTGAGTTGTATTTCCTTTTATAACCTCCTACGATGTAAATATGTGAAAGTAGAAAGATAAAAGCACAAGACAAAGCGACATCATGTTTTTCTTGAAGAGGATGAAGCAGAGGTTCATGAGGCGGGGGCTCGTCAGCTGTTTAAGAGGTCCGTTATTGTCTTAAAACGAGGGGTTCGTATTTGGTGAAGCAGAGGTTCTAAGCATACCAAGATCATGAGCATGCATACATAGCATAGGTGTAGAAGACGTGTGAATGTTTTCTCTACATTGTTCACATTAGGAGTGTATGTGTGAAATAATAATGTTAACAATAGGGGAGTGAATGTTAGCAATATTTTAATATTGTGAACATTATTATTATTGTGCATAAATAATGAGTTGGTGATATATCGTAGAGAGATCTCTTAGAGAGATTCTAGGTTTGTTGAGTGAGAATAGGTATTGGGAGAGATTTGTGGGATGTGTTGTGTGATCATGAGAGAGATATGAGGGATAAAAGTTGACTCCTTAGTTTAAGGATGTCATTTACCTATATATGTATGTAATCCCTTAAGTATAATCTATCCCGGATGTTTGTAATTCAATTATATTATCATTCAATCATAGGTGTTATTTCAATTGTAGCTCACCAAAATTAATAGTTCTAGCTTCCAACTTGTAGACTTCACGTTCAATCTTCAAATTTCACCTTTCTTGCAAAATTCCAAATCCAAGGCATTACTCCACTATCCAATATTTATTTATAAGCAATCAAACAAATAAAAAAACAATTACAAATTCAAATCAATAAAATAAAGATAGATAAGAAAACAAATAAAGCTAAAAAATAAATTAAACAAAAGTAAATAAAAAACAAAATTAATAGATATTTTTATTTTATCAATGAGATAGGAAGATGTTCATATTTCATTAACAAGATATTCAATTAATTATATTTGTTATCTTATTTATATTGCAAAGTTTCTATTTTCGTTTATGTTATTTTTGTCATGAATCTCACAAATTTATAATGTGCATTGTCTGTGTAATATATAATTTATTATCATTCTTAATTATATATATATATATACATACATACACATACATACATACATATACATACAAATTTTAAATATACATGTCATTTTGACACTTAAATTAAATATTCACCTGTCAATCATGGGGTTCACATTTCAAAAGTGGTTGTATTTTGACATCTAAAATGACTAAAACCGTCTAAATGCCTTGCATAATCTAACACTAACGCCGGCTATACCTTTGTTTTGGATCTCCCACTAACTTCACGTACAAATCATATCTTGTCTACTCGAAGTCGACGTGGCCAATTGTGATATAAAGCGAATCGGTGCAATGGAGTGCCCACTACCTACGCGACTGGGGATCTGATTTGTGAATGTGAAATATGCACCCACTTTAGTCAGATAGTGCAGTGCACATACCTGATTATACATTTTCACACAAAGAGGAAGGGGAAGGGGAAGGGGAAGGGGAAAGATGGACAGCGTGATAGTGAAGTGAGTTTGTGGAGGGTGAGGCATGGAATGGAAGAAAATATATCTGGGCATGCCGCCTTCCCTTGTTCTGCTCTTGGGTTACCATATGTTTTTATGATACAAAGTCATCAACACCCCTCTACTCACAACAATAGGTTTCAACAACGTGTTGGATGATGTCTTTCGACCAAAATTGTGATAAAGGTGAGTGTGACCTCACATACCCAAACCTAATCTAATTTATTTGTTTTAAGTTCAAGTTGACAGTTGTTGATAATGAATGACACGACCAGATAACAAGAACATTCTCGCAGTGTAAACAAAGTGAAACATGATAATGGCATCGACATTGGTGGGCACAATCTCAATCTTATCCTCCACAGGATTGGTTGTAGTTATGCACAAGCACATACAGTGTCGTCAAAAGACAGGAGCCTTTAGAAGACTCCATATTCTTGGGTGGTCATCACAATGAAGTGTTAGTGGCCGTCAAATATGTGACGCCCTTATTAGAGACACGTTAGTTGTGACCTTATTAAAGTGTCACTAAATATATTGGCAACCACCTCCTAAATAATTTAGGAAGGCTATTTAATATTCAATGTTAATTTGAGGGAAAATACAACCAACACTTTTGATTGATTTTCATATAACATATTTAATACATGTGGCTTGGAGCATTATATTCTATTTTAATTATTATGAAATACTTAAAGGACATAAACTTAACTTGATTGTTGATTTAATTGTTCCCTTAAAGTTAATGGTTAGATAATTTTTCCCCTTTGTTAAAAATTTACCCCCACCATAGTCATTCTTATATAGTACCTCTCTTTCATATACAATGTTTGGTGTTTTATATGATCTTCAAGGATGTGATGCTCTTTCAATTAAAACCTCTGGAGTTGACACCAAAGCCTTCACCTAATTTGAATAATTAAAATATACATATTAACTCAGAAAGATTGACCTATCAAATAATTATTGTAAGAATATAAATAAATATTGTTATCAAATTATAGTGTGATCTTTGAATATACCAAAATATATATTTATAAAATAAAGGCCATTGATAACACTTTGTATGTATATATGCAAAACAAAATTTTAGAATTTAAATATAATTTAATTAAGTGAGAAGAAGAGGTTGTTATGATAAGAAATGTTTTTCGTATATTTGATAGATTAATTCACATTTCCATTAATCTTATTCATTTTCATTGATTTTTTTACAAAATATTGTTGTTGCCATGCGAAGAAAGATCTCGTCACCTGTTTCTCATTTATCTCTACACCAGCAATTGGCTTCCGCTACCATCCTTCACCACTTCTTCTCTCCGTTAACCAGAAAGTCATGCTTTTCGCAAATTTGTGGATTGCCGCATGTCTTGTAGATGGTGCTACTGGTTGCATCACCACCATTGTTTACAAAAAAATTGTCTGGACTTCTTGGTTTTCCTTTATTTGTCGTAGAATGTCCTCGGCCCCTCTTTTGCGCAACATGCATACAAGAGGAATCTCGTCTTCGTTCCTTACCCTTAACACTCCCCTCTTAATCCCTTATGACCCTTCCCTTTAAAACTACCCACTTCTTCTACAATCCAAATCTTTTCTACTACTCCAGTTTCACTACTTTGTTCTATTTTTCATTTTCCAACTTGAAATATCATCATTTTTTGTTGGCTTTTTTAATTTCCTTTTGCACTCAACAATATTTCACTTTCTACTCCAGTTTACACTACTTCGTTATGTTTTTCATTTTCCAACTTGAAATATCATATTGTTTTGTCATCTATTTCAATTTCCTTTTTCTGCTCGTGATGTATTTCACTTTCGGTGTTAACATCGCACACCTCACGTGTGATTGCTAGTCTTAAGATCGACAACAACACTATCAATCTTGTATTTCAAAAGACCACATTTATCTTTGATTCGACTAAGTAATTTTGAAAGGCGGGGTTGCGGTGATTTCATTGTCACTTGACATTGACCTAATGAACTCCGCACCACATCAACAAAGATATCATCCATCCCGTGAGTGTCTATTCATCCTTTTTAAGATCCTCCTTGCTCGTTCGACCATTCTTAAAAAGCATGCAACTGCTATGATTTTGATAGGTGACAAAGATCATTGATGCATTCAATTCCTCGTGTATTGATATGATTCATTCACATGATGTGATTCAAATTTGACAGGAGGAGAAGGGATTCACTACTCCCACTCATATACATGGCATTCAATACTCTTAATCTTGGTGTCAAACTATATTTATCTTTTCCTAGTCAATGTGTGTTGTCATATGTCACTCAAAGTCTCTATATGAAGCATTCACTACATGTGATTCTATATGTTTCCACAAGTGCAACTTGTAATTCTATTTTCTACATTAGAGTCTTCCAATCTACCGTTTATCTATCACTCTCTCAATTTCTCAACTCTTTCCACGAAGTGCTAGCCTCTTGCTTTTGATATATATTTGGATGAGCTTTTTTTGGGTTAAAGTTATTTATTTTTCATCTTAATTGTTATTTTTGTCTCAGTTCATAAAAATTTGCATAAATCTTGGTGACTGAGAAGTTCTTAACAATCTGAAAGTTACCCAATCAAATTCTTGATTGACATTTACTAAGTTAATTTTCTTGATAATGGTCTTCTCAATCATCTTCATTCTTTAGGAAAAGAATGTGTTATTGATAAAATGAAAACCTATTTAAGTGTTCCTTGATCATATTTTGTTATGATGGATGACTTGTGTATTGTGGTGGAGTGCACAGGGAAATGATGCCAAATAATCTTCCCCAAATGGTATACACAATTGAAGGGTCTAATCACTCTTTTTAAAAATCCTATGTCAATGTCTTGTATAGAGTCTCTTACAAATCACTCTACATATATAGAATTTTACCATATTTTCTCTCATGGTGCTTTGATTCTATATGCTTGATATAGTGATTAATGAGTGTTGAAATCATTTTCATTTTTAATATTAATATCGTACTCTAATTTAGATTATTTTTAAAGGAATAGTTGAAGCTTGAATTTGATTAAATTATTTTATGCGAGTTTATAAATACTTATCAATTAATTTATTTACTTTATGTGTTTAGTTGTTACTCTTATCATAATATTTATTTATTTACATCTTATAAATATCCGTAAAATACATTCATATTTTATGTTAATTTTATAATCACATGCTACAAATATATAATGCTTTCCTATTAATATTTCTTCATTAACAATTAGAGGCCATGTGTGAGATGTGAAGGTCAATAACGTGCATTGAATTTCAAATATTTGATTATAATATTAGGTAACATTTTCACATACCTAATGAATAGTAACCATCAATGTGAAAGTCTTCATCCAAATTTTAAATAGAGATTAGTAATATTTATAGAGACAAATATATTTACATACTGTTGCATTTTAATTTTTTGTCTTTATTTTATTCTAATTCAAATTTTGTTATTTGTGTGAAAAAGTAAGCCATCATCAACTTTGTATGTTCCATTTGCTTTCTATAATATTGTTTGTCTTTAGTATTGCGTTGAACCTATAATTATACTCATTTTCATATGTTATTTAAAAATTTAAATGCAACTATCTGAAATTTTTTCCTTCAAATATATGCTTCTAATATACCTATCGGCCTCTCATAAGCTTTTTATGGATGCTTTTGCTAGTGTGTATAGGGTAGCCTTCATTTTGAATGATCATTGACCACTTGAAAGAATTAATATAAACATTCAAGACTTTTTTTAGAGGCAACCCAGGTTTTGAAAATAAGAACTCTCCCAATCAATCCAAATCTAAACCATGTTATTGTTGTTTTTGGGCACTCTGGTATGAGTTACATCAAATGCTGTGATAGATGCAAGGGATTCCTCATGACAATTGGACTATTTCTTTACACACAATTATCGCCACAAATGAAATCATACAAATGTTTCAAAAGAAAAGCATGTCAAGTGAATGCAATTGTAGAGGCCATGTGTGAGATGTGAAGGTCAATAACGTACATTGAATTTCAAATATTTGATTCTAATATTAGGTAACTATTAGTGCAAAATCACAGCACCCCCATATGAGTCGTCAGATCTACTTTTCTAAGGAAAATTCATTTGGTGTGATTTGCATAACATTGAGTTGTTCCCAAAGTGTGGGACTTTGCAAATGGAAAAAATCTCAGATTAAAGGTTGGTTCCTATTCCTCTTTTTAGGTGCATGCGTGAAAACTTGCAGAGGGCCTATTCCTAAACCTAATATAAGTTTTACCAAGGAGGCAGGGATAAAAGGAATGCATGAAATCAAACTAAGCTATAAGGTGATGCACCAAAGGAATGATGAACATTAGTTTTCCGATAGACACAAACCAACAAAATAAATACGATAATCAAGCATAGATAACAAGATTTATAATGAAAGACCATATGAGATAAAATGAGACAAGAAAGGATCTAAAATTGATCACGAATGTATTTTATTGCTCTGCATATTGATACAATGCATTACAAGTGGCAGAAATGCAAGAAACATATTACAACTTTGAGGGGAGGTCTGAAACTCCACGAGTTCCTTTGCCAAAAGGAAAGGGGAGCCTGCAAAATAGAAGAATGTCTAACCTTTATATTGAGTCCGAACTGTATTTATAGATTCAATCAGAGAGAAGAAAGAAAGAGAGAGAAGTGGGAAAAATAGGTCAAAGCTCAACCACTACTATTAATGCCTCCTACAAAATCTGCCCCCAAATCTACCTTGATTGCATCAACCACTAGTTTGGTGCCTTGAAGGAGGAGGAAATGACAGAGTAGATTAAATCGATCTGGTTGTTGAGGCAGATAGATCCCGCATTAATGGCCCTGAAGACGTTTTCTCCATTTTCCTTTACCTAACCTCCCCAAACTTAAAGTTTTAGATCTCACGGCGTGGACGAAGCTGAGATCTTTCCAATGGTGTCAGATTTGCAATATTTTGAGCCCCGATTCGAAATATATGCCCCTTCAAGTTGTATTAGGTTTGTACAAAGGGCGGGAAAACCGAGTTTGAAAAATGGGCCCCCTCCTTAATATTGTAACATTCCCATTTTAAGACATTAGAATCGGGAATATATATATATATATATATAACGTTCTCTGTTCTGAATTATGTAATTCAAAACACACGACCAAGTTTTAATAATTGTTCTTTGTCCAATTAATGTAATTTAGAACACACAATACTTTTTAAAACCAATGTTCTCTATTCACATTTTTTTATAATATGGAACACACATTCAATGCCATTCAATCATATAACAGATACCATATGTTGTTGTAATGACTCGAAGAACTACCGATCTCCCATTTTATGGCTCGGAGTTTCAACGATCTCTCATTTCATGACTCGGCTACTTACCGATCCTTCATGTTAATCCATGCATTGTATACTAAGTATACTTGGTTCTCTTTACCATTTTTGGTTATC
Organism: Taxus wallichiana var. yunnanensis; assembly: GCA_018340775.1. NCBI lineage: Eukaryota > Viridiplantae > Streptophyta > Pinopsida > Cupressales > Taxaceae > Taxus > Taxus wallichiana. The sequence continues at coordinate 147,984,930 of CM031233.1, forward strand.
AAAGTGTTCCATTTAAGAGGCCTATCTGAATATCTATTCGATATTCAATTTAAAATCTTGCTTCTTAAACTAGGTGATTAGACAACCCAACCAAACATCTTACGATACTTTGGCCAAATATTTTCACATGCTTTGCATGATCATATTCCTAGACGTTACACACATCAATGGAATACGTCCTTCACCCTCACTTTGTACATTATCTAGAATGGTCTTTTCGATCTCTGTCGGTCCTCTCGTCCTAAGGTTAAACTTTAACCCAAAATAGCAATATGAAAGAGTATAGGGAGACACGTGGTGACTAAAGGTACGCAACATACTTTGTCAACCCTAGTCGATTGCGTGTGTCTAGTTACCTTTAGTCCTCTGAGTCACTTCGTATGCATGGTCACATTCCTATCTTGGTCCAAAGTAACTTGGTTCAAGCTTATGTAAACTTGATGATTCGATTCGGGAGGGCGTTGTAACATGTCAACGCGCAACATTGTGTCGTCATGAAGGCCCCGCATTCATGAAGACACTAGATTGCAGCTGGTGTGTGCCAATGTCTTACGGATTCCTCCCATCAAGGATACATCATCCAAATTAAAAGTATGATTAGATTCTTATCCTTAGTGTTTTAATAATAGGTTTAGCAACCGTCTTTGATCTTCTAACCTCACTTGTCATTACGATTGCATAGCTAAGAAGGACTTAAATTGTCTTATAGCTTAATATACATTTACTCCTCCTTACCGAAGGATTGCATATTTCCATCTTAGTTCTTTAAATTAAGCTGCAAACTAACAGTCCACTACAGCTTAACGTAGTAAGATCAACTTACTAAACTTAACCAAGTTTTATTCGCAACCGAATTTAAATTCAAAATTCCATTTCATTAGACGTCATTTAAATGAGACCTAATCCCAAATGTATATATTCATTTATTCACTATAACCTTACTTCAGTTAAGGTTTGTTACGAGGAGATATGATTCCTCATATCGAATATCCTTTTGATCAAAACATCCCAAGGATATTAACGAAATCAGAATACAGAATTCAATTGTCTCTTTACTAATATTCATTAGTTTATATTCTAATTCTGAATATCATTCATTTAAGAGTTCATATTCACTTTACTCTTTACTAATGTCAATTTAAAATCCTTAATGACCCAAGTATTAATTAATTGCACAATCCAACTTAAAATTTGTATTCAAGTAAGGAATAGGTATTATGTCCCTTTAAAATCTATCAACCATCATTTGAATAAATCCAAATTCAATGAATAAAATTATATTATCAATCTTATTCAAACAGTTCCAAGGTGATACAACCATTAAAATAACACACCTTCTTCTTTTACTCACTAATCTAGATTAAAATTCATACAATATACAAGTCCATACTACCGGACTTCATTCATGCCAAACAACATTAACAACTCGTAAAGAAAGAAGAATACATCTTTTTCTTTTTCCATTTCCTCGTAGAAGAATAATAAAATCTCAGAAAAGATCCATCCCTTAGTTAATCAGAAGAAGCATCATAAAACAACATATCTTCATTTTTACTCACGGAATCCATCTGCAAAATTAACTTGCACGGGTCAGTTCATCGAACTGAGCATATTAAGCACTTATCATTAAAATGAGGTGCTCTTGATTAACTGTCTCAATAAAAGAACTCTGCTTTTATGAAACGTCTCCTAATAGAGATAAACATCACGTAATAGTTAAGCACCAATAAGGTTGAACAATTTAACAACCTGATTTCAATAATTAGCTTCATTTTAAACAGTAATAATAAATATCAGCATACCAATTTCTATATTGGCTAACCTATCATGATGTATATTTCACCATTCTCATAGCTGTTTTTAATGAAAAGAAAAGAGTTCATTCCAAACTTAGATAATACTAAAAGGAGTATTTTCTCTAAAAAAACACGTATTAAGACAACTATATGAAATGATTTATAGATTGTTGTTCGATTGCATGCATTGTCCAACCCATTTCATCATCAAGAATGAATTCCATATACTGAGTCGATTTTTAAATTAAGATAGAACTTTCTTACCTTCAGGTCATCCACTGGACTTCAACTATATCAAATGCAAAAGTGAAAAGAAACCTTACGACACAGCAACTATCTATTTAACTTCCCAGAATTCAACAAACAACATAGTACTTCTTTCAATTTAGAAAAGAAGAAAAATAGTAGTTAAAATGCAGTTGCTTATGCCGAAGGCAGTAGGAAATTCATTCAATATCAAATAATAGAATTTCAATTGGATAAGAGAAGAAAATAATTATTACTTCAATTACCCACTCAATATTCTCTTTCTTTTCATCACAACCGAACTGGATGATTTGAACAAGAAGTGATAACAATCAACGATAACAGTCAAGGAGAGAGAACAATTAAAACCAATAATCGAATGAAAGAAGAAGATTCATATTACCTCTTCTCATTGCTTAGCCGAATATCAACTAATTAGTGCCGACCTGTTCCCATAGGATGATTTCTTCTAACAAGTCTATTTCAGTATTTAAAACTTACTAACTACCATTCAAGGAAGCATGCCAGAGTTCATTTGCATCTGATTCCGCAAGTATCAAGAATAACGACATCTCTAAATAAAATTGTTTCCTTTAATTTTTCACCCAAACGGACATTTTCATCCAGGTATAAACAAGTAAGAGTGTACAACAAACAACAAAATCATGTTTTCACCGTAATAATAAAAGGATTCGTTCTTCAAACACCAGAGTAAGAAACTAGTTTCGATTCAGTTTTAATGCAAACAGCAAAGAAGTTTTCAATATATATATATATTAATATATATATATATATATATATATATAAGTTATATACTGGATATATGTATATATATATATATATATAAATTCACCATTGTAATTAAAATAAATATAAAATAAAATGATGAACTCTATTCCATACATATATATATATATATGTATATTATATACATATATGGGTTTAAGTACATATATTCATATAAAATCATTCATATATATATATATTTCATATAAACCAAATAAGAGACATATATATATACCGCATCATTTTATGTATTATATATATATAGTATATATATATGTATATACACTAATTCACTATCCCTAAAAAGAATTCACAATCCATACGCCGTGGTGTAAGTACATCATTCCGGAAAAATAGTTCATGGGTTTGAAACCAAATAAGAGTATCATTTTATCAAAGCATTCGATACATAATTTTTCCTAAAAAAAACCATTTACCAGAAAAATACACATCTAGAACATTTAGTTTTTCCAAAAAATTTACACATCACTATTACATTCTTCCATCAAATCAAACCCATAATGGGAGATACATTGAATACCCATTACATAAAAAATTCAAACAATGCGGAGATGGGTTTTGTCTCATTTACCATTTTAGTAAAGAAAATACCCAAGTCGTATTTATCTCCAAAAGACAACTCAACCCAGAAATCACAGCAACCATATCAACATTTTTTTACAAAAACACCCAATATAAGAGCAGAGTTCTTTTAATGAAGACGCTTAACAAAGAGCAAAATGGTTTAAAGAGAAGAGCTCAACATGCCTGTAAAACTTCTTGTTGCTTGAAGAAAACCACGTCCATGCCCTCAGGGGTTATTCTTTTCCATGGCGACAAACAACAAGGTTTCCCCAACGATCTCCTTACTTCCACAGGCTCAAAGACAAGTCGTGGGTAATCAAAATATCAGCAACAATGACCAGAATAGTTGCAGGTTCGAAAGAACCACAAAAGAAATGCAAAGCAAAACTCAAAACCCGAATGAATAACAATGACCACAAAATTCCTCTTTCCCCTTTCCAAGGTGAGCTGGTCACCAAGACCGAGGCCATTAAATGTATTAAATGCATTTCCCTCTCTTTCTCCACGCCATCTCCAACCTAATCTGGCGAGTTTCATTTTTCTTTAATATTTGCATGTAATTTCATTTTTAGCTACATTGCTAATTGGAGCCTCTATCTTCTCTGCTCCCGCCAATTTTGGCATTTAAAACTTCAAGGACATCATTTAATGTCCTTTATTAAATTTCAAACCTTCCCTTCTTATCCTTTTATCGGCATGTATCCATAAGTCCCCTTCTAGGGTTAGCATTAGTTTAGGTTATATTGTCCATAGCTAGGTATTCACCTAGGTCGCAAATCATTAGGATTTGTGAAAAATTTACATCCCCTTTAATTTATAAAATCCTCCTAGGATAGTTATTAGGTCATAGGTTAGAATTTAATCCCCATAGTATTTTACTTAATAGGTTCCAAATAAGTTTTACCGACTTGCGTTCATAACTAGTATAATGCAGGACGTTCCATCCAACACACATATCTATACCCTGTGCACTTGTATCAAAACTCTTACTGCCTTACACTCTCCGGTGTTACTATGTGTATGTAGTTCAGAAATTGAACCTTTCCATTGGCAACATGGTGCCGAATATTTATACCTGTAACCAGGTTCTTGTAAAATTTATAACAACCTCCAGTCTGGTTCCATACTTAGTTCTAATTAGAAAGTAAATCATCAAAGCGACCACAAAGAAGGCCGACATACCTTGGATCAATGGAATTGATTCAAGGTGTGCTGTCAACAACAATATGAGTTCATCAAATACAAAAGCAAGTCTGTAGTTTCATCCTTGCGAAACACAAGTTATAATGACCTCTGTCCCAAGTAAACAAGTTACTGTAAGCAAGGGTTCATATCAGTAACACATTCTTTTTAAGATTAAAAGATATATCTTAACATAATTATCCTCATTTCCACAGTTACAACATCACGAAAAGAGGTTATCATAGTAGCTTTATAAAAATCAAGACGTTACATTCCTCCTTCTTAAAAGAATCATCATCCGGACGATCAAATTAGCAATTCATAGAGTTTTAAGGACAAAATTCAATTATCGTCCTTCCATTCATAAGTTCGTACCAAAATCAGATTTAATCTTTAAAAAAAGTGTTTTAAGATAACCATAAAATAGATAATTGATGTTTAATTGTCCGTTTTGAATTTGGCAAAATTATTAGTTTTTGAATTCAATTTTGATCGACCTTAACAAGATTTATGGAAAAGTAGATCTAACCATTTCTTGAGATTTTCCCAAGAAATATGGAAAACTTTCATTTTCGCTAAAGCAGAGGTCCTACAGGGTTGATTATTTGACAATTTCAAAAGGTCCCACATAACGAGGTTAACTTGGCAGCCTTGAAAGTTATAAAACTCTTTTTCAAATACAAACTAGAAGAAAGACCTTCTGAGTTTATAATTCTGTCGACCAGTTCTCGACTTTAATGGATAACCCATGATTATTCTTCATTGGACCTATGCAGCCTCCTTTAAATTCACGATTCATTTTAATTTGTTGTTCCATCCGTAAGGATTTCTAGCCCAAACCTCTCGATACATATTTCTTAAGCAAGGGGAAATATGGAAAACATCATGCATTTGTGATAAAGCGGAGAGGTAATCTCTAGATGATAAGCTACTGGGTTGATTATTTCAACATATCCTTCAAAGGCCACATTAATCATTTACCAAAATCTTGATCATTTACCAAAATCTTGATTCTCGGATCTCGTCCGATATGATCAATTCGGGTATTCCATGCAATCTAAAAATTTCATGTACAAATCTTCTTGCTAACACTGGTGCATCATCTTTTAAATTACCAGCAATGAAGTGTGCCACTTTGGTTAGTTTGTCAATGACAACCAAGATGATATCATGTTTATTCCTTGACATAGGTAATCCTTGAATGAAATCCATAGTTATCACTTGCCATTTGTACTGCGGAATGCTGTGGGGATACAATAATCCGGTGGGATGCATATGTTCCACCTTAACATGCTGACATTCCAAGCAGTGTGTCACAAATTCCACCACATCCTTTTTCATTCCCTTCCGAAATATTGTTGCTTGAGATCAGCAAGCATTTTCGTAATGCCAGGGTGTCTAGAAAAAGGTGAATTATGAAATTGGTTAATAATTTATTTTTTAAATCATTTGCCAAGGGTATATATACCTGTTTTCAAACCTCATAATTCCTTCATTATAAAAACGAAATCCTTTATATTTCACATCCCTTGGATCTATGCAGAAAGTACTATTTTAACTTGCCGATAATAAGAGTCACATTCCATGACATCTTTCACCTCATCTTTAAATTGTTTTCTTAACGTTATAAGAGTAGAGATGTGTTTCCTATGACTCAGAGCATCTGCTACCCTATTTTCCTTGCCTTTAATGTAGCTTATATCAAAATCATACTGAGATAGAAATTCTAACCATCTTCGTTGTCTTGCATTCAGGTTTGGTTGAGTAAAAATATACTTCAACCCTGTGTGGTTAGTTTTTAGCTCAAAGGCTTACCAAGAAGGTAATGCCTCCACATTTGAAGTGCATGAACAATGGCAGCGAGCTCTAGGTCATGTGGAGCATAATTCTATTCATGTAACTTAAGCTTTCTACTTTCATAAGCTATGACATGGTCATTTTGTAACAGAATGCCTCTGAGACCCTCTCCAGATGCATCC